>UELW01000334.1:17792140-18094640 GCA_900490495.1 Danionella dracula
GAAATGTTTTATGAAATGTTAAATGTGATCAAAACTGTGAATTTTGGTTGAAAATATTTAGACTATCATAAATAAATATAACTGGAACTTGAAATAGATATTAGAGATAATAGTTTTGGACATAAATGTTTAACACGATTGTAAGCTTTGCCGACCATCTGGTAAGCCAATCATAATGCTTGATTGCTTTACTGGTTGTTAAGCTTACTGATTGGCTTGCCAGGCTGTGGGTGGAGCTGGCCTATTTGTTGATCTCTGACTCTCTTGATGGGAGATTTTAGTCAACACACACAAATGCGCAGAGAGAGATTCACAAATGCACAGGACAAGATCAACAAATGCTAAAAGAGATCCTAAAGAAGAGTTAAAACAATTATTTATTAGTTCATCTAATTTTTTGGTATCTCTTAACATTTATTTGCGGATAATACACATGTAAAGCAAATGTATTCCATAGCTGAAGGTCAAAGTGTTTTCAAATGACATTTGTCACCTTTGAAGCCAATTTCTTGAAACCACTCACACGATCTGTTATTGTTTAGCACCAGGCGGTGAGACGCCATAGCTCAGCATGGGCCGAGACTCTGCGCTACAGGAAGGCGGAGTTTGAAGCCATGACTGGTCTGCGCCGAATCACTCTCAACGATAACATTTTGATCGGGGACAGAGGGGTGACTGCTCTTTCTCGCGAGCTCTCCGAAGATCTGTGGGTCAAAGGTGCGACTAGGTGTTGAAGAAACAGAAGATCTGGTTTTATTCAAATGACACCCATGACAGCATGTGGTAAAGGGTTGATCGTTACACAAATATGCATCAACTAATGTGAAAATAGCTTCAGGTTTAATGAGGAAACAACATTAGAACATGGGAAAAATCTCATAAAAGTTGGGTTGCATGATGTAATTAATAGATTTATACATAGGCTAATACAAAGTCAAAAATCGATCTAAAGTGTATATTTAGAGAGAGATGGTGTCTTGTTCCATACTTGTTTACGTTATCAGTCACACTAAATATTTGTTATCTGATAAGGTTAGACAAGCCATTGAACACCTGCACAAACTAAATGAATCCAACAAATCATCAGCGGTAGGTTTACCTCAATTTGGTCATTACTTGTTTTCTGTTTTGCAAGCAGGTGGAACCTAAAAAAAACTAAAAAATAAAACATGTTTGTCCACTTTGTTTCATGCCTGGTGTAGCGGGATCTTCGGCAACCACACAAATAACCACTGTTATATGAATAATAAACTATGTAATTATGGGTTGGGTAATACCAAGTATTTGATAAAGAAAGCTTTGATGTATGATGGCTTATTTCAAGTTAGATAACGAGAGTACCCTGCATAAATTGACACCTTTGTTTTAGTGATTTCAAATCTTGATTAAGTTAATTTAAACTAGGGTATAATTGAATTGGTTTGGTTGATTTGGTAGTGAATGGAAAGGAACAGTGGTAATTGTTCACTCATGTATATTTTTTTAATATACCACCCATTGCAGCAGTGGATCTGCAGCGGTGTGGGATCTCTAATGAAGGAGCTCAAGTTCTGGAGAAGATGCTTCAGTCCAACTCCACTCTGTGTGTGGTCGACATCAGGAGAAACCCTCTAATTGGTAAGCAGTGTCGCATATTACTATGAACAATGTTGTGTTAGTTACGAAAACATAGTAACTAGTTACAGTTGCTAGTTAGTTGACTCTTAAACCAAGTCTGAGTTATTTTATTAGTTACTTGAAAAAGTTTTGTTACTGTTAAAAGTAACTCTTACATAAAAAAAATGTATGATACCAGTAATGCCCTCTTCTTTTAATTTCAGCGCTGCATGGAAATTCCTACTCTGTTGATCAGTTTAGCAATTTTTATTTATTTTTATTAAGACTTAACACCGAGCATTATGATCAATATAAGCACACAAATCTGCCTTTAAACAAAGTCAACTTTAAATGATAAAGTATGTATGTCAGACCAGAACAAACTGCAAAATATATTGATTAAATGGATTTCTAAAATAAATAAAACAAAATAAACCAAGTAAAATATTCAAGTTCCCTGTTACAAACTTTAGATGATTGACTATAAAATAGGGATTGCATGTAACATTTCTCAATGGTTAATGTAGCGCTCCGAAATGGAGGAGAATAACAGGTCCACAAATTATCAACAGGGTAGTTTTATTTACAGTAATACAACAAACAATGTGTACTAAGTGTGTAACAAATGCGTTAGTAAATGTGTAAACAAATACAGAAAAAAAAGTGGTTCACACTCCTTACCTAATGTGGCAAATAACAAAAAAAGAACAATGTCTAACTGAAGAAAATGTAGGTCACGTGACGTGCTTCCCTGCTTAATGATCTTCCGAGGGCTGAACACCACCACCAACAGCATAACACCACCAAATGACACAAAATACATAATATATCATCAATACAAAATATCATTATTCTTTGTCACAGGCAAATAAATTAGCATGGAAATTATTAATGATATCAAGTTTTAACCCGCTCGACGACCTTTAATTTTACTCACACTTGATGTTAATATTCTTATTAACTCTTAAAAATGTTTCAGTAAAAGAAGAATGACAGAAAAAGGTTCAAACATTTATTAACATTGATGTGTATAAACAATTCATTAGATTATACAATTTATGAAATATGAACCCAGAATAAGGATTATTCACTTAATTTGAAATTGATCGTTCTAAAAAAAAAGTCAGTACAATCTACCCCAATATTACTACATGTTAAGGGAGCCCTAGAGCTCTTCTTTCATGGGCTGATTTCAGAGACGAAAAGGGCCTGAATTTGAGTCTGCTATATGCCTTTAAAAGCTTCTTCAGACCAGTCTCCTCCTAGAGAGGTGTGACCTAACCAGGAACACTCATCAGATAGCTTCAGTCAAAGCTGTTGGGAGTTTTAGATACTTAAGGCATACATAATTGGCTCTCTGAGAAAAGGTGAGGCTCATCGAGAGACAAAGCCTAGATTTAGGTGTAAATTTAGGGCTAGTCCCATGGACTTCTGATACTCAAATACACTCATATATAGATTCAGTAAACACAGTGGGGCACTCTGACACCCTGAACTGTTTTTTGACTCTTTGCATTGTCATTTTAATTGGCTCGTTTTGCCTGATATGCCTGTGAAAAGATAGCAGTACGCATTGGTTCCTGTGCTTCGTTTGGTCTTTTCAAGCAGATCATACAAAGGCATAATTCAGTTTCTTACAAACAGAACATAGAATTTATAGATCATACAAAACCAATCTCTCAGCAACAGACTATTTCAGCAGACACAAAGCAGCATGTAGAAACACCCATCTTCCTAATACACTTACACTGACAGCTCTCCCGCTCAGCTCTTTATCCGGTCCGCTAACTGCAATTCTGCGATTCTAACTATTCAAATATTCGTATGCATTTTTCCACGCACATATCGGGATTTATAAAGAATAAACTTGGCGTAAATAAGTGCGCACCGTACGGATGCTCTTGACTGTGCGTACGCACTCTTTTAGAAGAGTATGTGTTTTGGCGACACCAACTGTCCCAAATAGCAATAGCTATTTAAAATGAAAAACTTCTAAATTATCCTATTACATCACCCAGTAAATCAAATTGTATCAACCTGAATTATCATTATTAGCATTATTAATCAGGTGCAAATACTTCGAATTTACTCATTTGTTTCAATGAATGGGCTATAAAAAGGTATGTGCGTATATAACATATCATCATAATGGATGCTCTAGCGCTGTTAGAAGACCTTGCTAATGACGCGCTACGGAGGGAGCGTGTTTTCAGAGACCGTGAAGATTTCCTTGCTCATGATGATGATTGGCTCATGAGCCGATTTCGATTTCCAAGAGCCATCCTCTTGGAATTGTGTTCTGAATTACGGCCAGTATTGGAAAGACCCTCGCGGAGAAACCATGCGCTGTGTGTTCCTGTGCAAGTATTGACCACATTAGGCCACTGGTACTTTCCAGCGAGAGCAGACCGATCGGGTATGTCGCAGTCATCCCTGAGTCGTGTCATGCCATATGTATGGGATGCCATAGTGGGGATGGCACCCCAATACATCCGTTTTCCTTACACGCAAGCTGAACAGGCATGTTGCAATAAAGGCACCATCTGAGAATGAATTTGCTTTTGCTAACCGAATTATTGGTGGTATTAATATGCAGGGAGATCATACATATTCAAAATAGGTGGTCTTAACCTCCAAATATGGTTATTTCGGGAGGAGATTGGGGTAAGGAATACGCACGTGCACCTGCGCACAATATTCAGATCATTTTGATTTATAAAGCGAACCTTGCGGAGGTTCTGGCGTACGTACGGTTTTATGAATCTGAGAACTTTTGTGCGTACGCAAATTCTGCCTTATGTGCGTATGCACACTTTAAGGATTACATCTGTGCAAAGTTTTATACATGAGGCCCCTGGTGTTGTTGCGATTTTCTGACTGTTCACAGTAGGCCTGAGTCACTGACAGTCCCAGACTCTTGTTTTTCACTGCCTTTCCTCAAACCAAGTAAGACTGCACTTGTTGCTAGTCTGCTAATTGTAGCGTGTTTCCAAACGTGATGATCGCGCAAATATGTGGATGTGGTGGATCGATTACATAAACGTATAGCTCGATAGTTGTATGGGTTGTTTTGGGCGTAAACATACCGATGCAGCTGTCGTAGAATCAGAATATGCACTGTTCTGTTATATTACGCATTTGAACGAGGTTGGCGTTCTTTCAGTCCGCCATTGGAGATGTTGTGATTACGAGCACGCATGGTGTTCAGGGCGTCAAAGCTGGGCTGCATGTGCGGTTCTTGTCCCACGTGCTTCCTGCTCCGCCTGTGCATTTGCTACCGGCCACAGAGTTATTGGAACATTTTTTTTCTGACCCCTTTTTACTGTTTGATAATGTGATCTCCACTGCTACATCAAAGAGAGCCAGTGCATCTCCCAGAGAAGACAGTACATCACTCTTCCCCTCTGGGGGACTGCAGAGGAGATGGCTAAGTTATTGCTGGCTGCTGGAGAGGTTGGGCTACAGGTGGCTCTGCCCCTCGCATCCGAAATCTCCAAGCTGCAGTTATGGGTCGCGCCGAGATGATAAACCGCAGCCACCCGATCCTGTTTTTCCCAGAAGTGCATCGGGAGCTGACCAGAACTTGAAAGGCACCTCTTATTGTAAAAAATAAGATTGGTCAATCTCCCCTCTCTCACTCCCCTTGCGGTAGCTAGGGGATACGATGCGATTTCTCAGGTAGAGTAGGCTCTGGAAGTGCATTTTGCCCCATTCACCCTGCCTCTTGCCGAATAAGCCGAGGCCCCATCCTGTTAGCTAAGCTGTCGTTGTATCTGACTTTGAGAGCTTATGCTGCTTCGGGTTAAGCTTTCAGGTAATACCCTTCACATATTCCGAGCCTAGGCCTGAAAGATATGCAGGAGGGGAGTTGTTGTCCAGGTCTTATGGTTGACCTGAGAGCTGCTACAGACTTCAGCGCTTACTGCTGTAAAACTTGAGGCAAGCTTGTTGGCCACACGATGTCTACATTGGTAGTCCACAGCCACTGTCTTGGTTGACCGTGGCTGAAGTTTCACACGATCAGAAACATTTCCTCAACGTACCTGTGGTCCCAGATGGCCCCTTTGGTGTCGCCGTAGAGGACCTCATGTCGCGGGTCTCTACCATCAGGAAGCAGGTGGAGGGTCTGTGAGAATTCACGATGCCGCGTAGGTGGAGATGTGGCAGATCCCCTTCTAAGTCGGCGCCCCACTACCTGCTTGATGCCGGAAAACCTCCTCAGTCCTTCTCGGGTCATCAGCCCCGCGCCAGAGACAGCAACCTATACTTGCTATCAGGAGATGACTGAGAAACTGTCCTGTCTGGGGGCCCCCTCAACATCATCAGGTCGTAAGTCTGGTTTAAAATGAGTATGGAGAGATTAAAGAGTTCTAGCAGAGTTCTCGTAGTTGACACCGACATGTCATAAAGTAAAGCACTAACGCAGCATATAGTAACAGGGACTAAGTTTATTTTAAAAAATACTGGGACTTGGGAGTGACTTGCGCATACTCAAAGTTTATTAAATGACAGGTCGAAGAGGTCACCGAACCAAAGATTTCTTGTCCAAACCCAAGGACTTTCTGTTATTTCACAGAAGCAGTGCAGACAGATGTGTAGATGTTGATTTACAAAGATATGAAGATAATTATTATTAACAAAGTTATATGGTTTATTCCAGCTTTTATTTTAGAAATGAGGGTACACTTTACACAAACATAAAATTGCAATTGAAATAATTTTGACAAAAGTCTGCCATCTTGTCTTCCATGAGCTGCTCCTCATTGGCACACCTGCTGAGGGTTGTACCTGGAGACTGTATGAACTGTTTCAATATATATCTGCATCATCTACATACTGTCTGAATGGATCTACAAACAGTTGCCTTCCCTACATGCTCTGCATAAACCATAAACTTGTTAAATTGGTGTTGTACATTTACAAAAATAATCTATTTAAATAACACCATTAGTATTTATAATGAGACAGTTTCATTTAATCAATAGCACCATCAATTGTCTTAATCCAAGATGAGACCCATCTGATTATAGATAAATAGACAGTGAAATATTTTCACTGCTGATATTTTATCACATTATGGACTTAAGAGGTCAATTTTTATTATACACATTAAAACCTTTTATTTAAGACCTTTCCATATCCGGGATACATTTTGCATTTTAATAATGGTACATTTATATTAACAGTCACACCATAGAAAAAGTAGTAAAATAATGAGTGCAGCAAAGATCTGTGCATGTCTGTCCGCGACCATTTATTGGAAATTAAAAATTAATTGTTGCGCATGCCCAGTGCATTTTCACAGTGAAATTCCGCCCCAATGTTGTGTTACCTTTAGAGTATTAGTTTTTTACCATAGATTTATTCCTTTCCGCTACTTAAATATGTATTTTTTTCTGATAGTTTGAAAGTTCTTTACTTTGAAGTTCCAAGGAAGCACTAAAGATCTCAAGTCTGCAGAAGGCACACTGATTCCTTCTTCTTTTTTTCCTTTTCTTTTTTTTTTTTTAAGATAACGCCATGGTGAAGACAGTGCTGACAAAAGTGCTGATGAACGCCAGAAGCCTTGACTCACAGGTCTGTACCAGTTCTTCGGTGTTCTGGAAATCAAATTAACAAGTTAACCCTGTGTTGCTGTGGCATAAGCCTTTACCATCCAGGAATATGTTTTTAATTAAGTAAATTCCAATATACAGGGTGATTCAAAAAGAAAACCACTGCTCGGAAAATGTATTTAATCAATGAAACATGATGGCACCTTGGATAGTTAATCAATGTGAAGAGCACTTAACAAACTTCAGATTTTCCTTAAATGCACGACAGAAAGAGCCTAACTATCATTTCTTCTTTGCAGAGTTCTTGATTTTCACAGTTGTGGTATTCTTTTTGAGTCACTTTGTAGTTTTACAGTTTTTAGATAATGCCAGTTTATAAAAGTCATTCAGAGCTGACCTGCTGTAATTTTTTTATGTAGCACATATTTATGTAGCACACATTGATCTGTTTTTATACCTCTGTAAAACACTTTGAATTATCAGAGTTAAAACAGACAGTAAAACAGATCCTAGACAAAAAAACAAGGTATAAGACCATAGAAACATAAAAATTCATAGCATAAAAGAAAATCAGACGTTAATAAGCGATTTGCCATTCAGACAGCAGTGCAAAGTCAGTGAATGTGCATTTATTAAGACCGGACTTAATTGTGATTACATTTTTAGCCAGAAACTGAAAGTAGACTCTCCCTGTTTGGAGTGAACCTGTGGTATTACGAACTCATTTGAACCTTGGGATCTGAGAGCTCTGATTGGTTTATAAACATTCAGCAGATATGTTGCATTTTGATGCTCAGCTGTTTTGTGACTGCCACTCAAAACCTTTGATGAAACGACTTAAACTCCATAACTCTAAAAATGACAGAGTGTCAAAACCTTGACAGTAAGTTTATAACATCCTCTTGTTTTTGTCATCGCTGTGTTGTGTTTCAGTATCTTTGGCTCAAACCACCTCCTGATCAATCTCGGCCAGTCAGACGGAAGAGTATCGGGAAGCCTTCATACAGAATCGGTACCGGCATTCTGCTTTCAACCCTTTTTTCTGACTGGCCTTGTTTATTTGGCCCACTGGATTATGTTGATTGAAAATGATTTTAAACTAATGATTTCAAATGATTGAAAAGGATTCCAAATGACAAGCATTACATGGTTTCATTAATCTGGAAAGGGGTTAACCATGTGCTCCTTGATCAAACTAACCCTTATAAGCAAAGAGAAAAATTATATGTATTAGGCCTATTTATTCTGATTGACTGATAATAATCATCAGATAGTCCTATTTAAATAAGATCTTGAGATGCCTATCATGAGGAATGCAACTTTTAAACATTTTTTAATAGCCTATTTTGAGTTACCACTGTTCTAATTCTCAAACATGTTTTAATTAATGAAGGCTTAGTATATTTTTACAAGATTTTCTACATATAATTCAAATATACAAACGTCTTTGCCACAGGAGCTGGATTATCATTGCGAAAGAAATTAAGTTTAGTGGAACAATTTTAACTAATACTCAGGAGAGTTGTGTATAATTAAACTCCTTTTAATAATAGATGAAATAAATTAGCCTCTTTATTGAAATTGACCACCCTCTTCAAGCTCAAGAAGCGAAGTCCCTTTCTGTTTCTGCTTAGAGCCTGAGCTTCTTTGTTGCCACCCCCCATTAATTGGCATTCACTTTCCATTCAAGATAAGCAGAGAAGTCAAGGTTATTTCATTTAATTAGTTCTGAGTTTATTTAACTCAGAAAGAAGTTTATGGAAGCTGCTTTCTGCTAAACATCTACTAAAGAATTACACACAGAAGAAACTATTTCAAAAATCAAATTAAAAAGAATACAAATTCAAATTAATTGGTGTAATTCCACCACAAAAGTTAGGAAAATGAGTTTCTCTGCTTCTCCTCAGGAGCTCGTCGAGGCTCTTCTGTGATCTCTGTATCGAAGCCTCCGCCGCACCCTGGGTCATCAGGGTATGTCCCATGGCGCACTGCAGCACGGGCAAATGTACAAAGGTAAGTTAACCTCTGGGGCTTAGTACTGATCTCATCCATTGCAATGAATAGTGTAGAGGAGCTTTAACTTTATTATTAGGTCACAAATGCTATAATTTTCCACTTGAATTAAAAATGAATTATGTGTTGATTATGAGCCATGTCAGAATGGAAGTGAAAAACAAAGTTTTAAATATGAAGTGAACGGTGAGTCCGCTGTTTTGTAGCTCAAGTTAAAGAAGAAAAACTCATGCCATCTCCCAATTTGAATACTTATCCTACGCCCTTAAAGTAGAAACTCATTTTCAGAAGAAAGCACATTTTATATCGTCTAGGGTTGGGTCGAAAGACTATGCTATTGTCTATCGATGATATCGGATTCATCGCGATGCTGAGCCAGAGAGATCCTTCGCGAAATACTAACATGTTCACCTTTTCTGGGTTTAATAAGCATGAAGTGGAGTAACACCATTACCAGCTGGCACTGAACACTTGTTCAGATGGTAGACTGGTAGCAAATTTGCACAAATATTTGCGAGCGATGTTGAACATAAGATGAATCTTCTTAGGTGTGGTAACAGAACCTAATTCCTCAGTCTTCTCTCTCACTAGCATGGGGCCAGAGGATGGATTGCTTGTGTTGCTGGTCCTGACGCCGTTTCATGTAGTTTCATGTGATCTCTGTGTCTTGGGCCAAGCAGGGTACTTTGTGCATCAAACTCGTAATGGGATCATTGCTCTATTTGCCTTCAATCTACTCTAAGATGACGCGCTTTAGGTCTGCTATGAGTTTCACATCTTGCTCTGAGTTCCTCACACACCTCCAGGTGTGTTTCGTGTCTGTCCTTTTTCATTCGGTCAAAAGCCAAAGTATTGCCAGATAGTTGAATTTACATCTTTTTTTACCAACCAAAATCGTCAGTCATTATAACGATAAAGATCACTTTGCCAGTTCATGCCAGAGTAACAAGGAAAAAATATTTATTTATTTTATGGCTTGTTTACGGGTAACACAAAGACAATGTGGGCTGGCTTCAAATAATTAATTTGTTATTCATTGTTCACGATGTTTCTCATTAGACATCATACAATGCCAAATTTCTTGACATTGACCTACCCTAGTGTCGTCACTATTCTCGACAACCGAGTGTATGACATGTATTTGAAAACTCTAAGACGTACATGTTTGAAGGATGATCATGGCAAAAGATCTAACATCAAGGTTTTTTGTTAATGCTTAACAGGAGTAAAATGTACACAACTTTACTACCCGCGTGCTAAAAAACCCACCACTAACCCTCTTATAACTAGAAAATGTGTGGTTGTCTCGTTCTGTGTTCACAACAAGCAGAAAAGCTAGAAAGGCAGAAGTTCTACATGTCAATGAGAAGACCTTACCATGCGGCAAAAGCAGAGTAGCGGCACAGATCATGCACTTTCTTCTTGTGCTGGGAAAAGTAGATTGAGCAATGTTGAATCATTAGATCATCAGATTGAGCAAAGCCAATCATTAAGCTGCTCAGGTTGGTGCAAAATCGAGCTTGTTAAGCACACACAAACTTAAATTAAATAAAAGTTTGTTTAATAAACTACTATATCCTCAATACAGAAATCAAAACAACAAGTAATGGGTGCCATGCGCTTAAACTGTGTAGCTTCCTCTACCAACAATTGACTGTATATAACAAGGACGTAGTGGGAGATAGTAAAGACACTTATTTGAATGAGAGGAAAACAGAGCCACTCTTTCATGCCCTGCCTATTTACAATGTATACAATACATATACTATATTTTCATTTAATACAACAGTTCATTTGTGCCCCAGCGCTGAAACACTCTGCCTCTTCTCTGGTATGAAATGCAACTGGGAGTTTTTAAAGGAGGTTTAAAGACCCACCTTTTCTAAAGCAGCGTTTGAAACAGTGTGTTATTGGATGAGTGCAATGTATGTTTATATAGAAATGCATGTTGATTGATCGGTTATTCAAAGATTTATTGAGTGATGTTATTCAGATTAAAATGAGATGCTACAAAATAATGAAGCAGTGATTTGAAACAATGAATAACGTAAAGACATTCAATATAATACTAGAGTACAACGATAGTTAGCATAACATATATTTTAATTTTGCAGGGGATCAGCACAGACCGAAGGAAAGACAGAACAGTGTTTTCAAGTAAGGCTATTTTATTGACTACAATTCTGCTTAGTTTGTGTTTTATGTACACATTTTGATTTAAATACTAATTGAAAGGATGATTTAAATGGAAAAAGTGAGCACTATAAAAGTAACTGGTGCTTCTGTGAGATCAGAAACCACGAAAAAGTGATGAGAGTGGTTTTGCTTCTCAGAGTGCCATGTCTGTAAGGGTTACGGTGGAGACTGAATCTGAGGAGGAAGAAGAAGAGGGGTATAGCGCTACACAAGTCACAAGCTGTCAGTTTCAACAGCTGCAGAGCCAGAACACCCGACTGAAGGTAAACATTGTTTAATACATTAGTGGACTTGGTGTTCATTGGTTTCACTAGAAGGATTTCCGAAAAGCACATTTCAAAGCCAGTACACCAGTTCCCTTGAATTATTTAATGGTAAATGTAGTTTATTTAACTAAATTTAAAGGTAAATTAAAAGTTTATTTAAAGGGGAACATTTGTTGAACATGTGTTTGGTGGTTCTTTTATTTTTCTTTAAATCATCAGAGAATTTGTTATTTAAGATCACACTTATCTGCGGATTTCATATGCTGAACTAAATAATTCCTACCAATTTGTTTGAGAATAACACCATTGTTTGTTGGGTTTTTGAGGGAAATGACAAATTTAATCGTTTTTATACATACTGGATTATATAACACTGGGTGTACTATGACACTAGGTGTACTGAATAAAAGAGCACAATATGGACAACCAACAGAGATGGCTTTTGTTGTCTGTGACGGAAGCGCTGCGAGGTGCTAACTACAGATCATCTGTCCTCATCCTACTAGACCTCTCTGCAGCATTTGACACAGTCAACCATCAGATCCTTCTCTCCACTCTCTCTGCGATGGGCATCACTGGAACTGTACTCGATTGGCTTGAGTCCTATCTCACTGGTAGATCTTTCAGTGTCGGGTGGAGGGGAGAGGTCTCCAACACTCATAACCTACTCACCGGGTTCCCCAGTGTTCAGTCCTTGGGCCCCTTCTCTTCTCCATCTACACCACCTCCCTGGGCCCCATCATCTACAGACACGGATTCTCCTACCACTGCTAAGCTGATGACACTCAACTCTATTTGTCGTTCCCCCCTGATGACCAAGACATCTCTACTTAGGTGAAGAACTATCACCTACAGCTCAACATGTTTAAGAAAGAACTTCTGGTAATCCCGGCCCATCACAACCTCACCATCCAGCTGGAATCCTCTGCAATCACCTCTTCTCCTTCAGTCAGGAATCTTGGGAGTGTTTTGGATGAACAGCTGTCCTTCAAAGACCACATCACAAAAACAACTCAAGCATGTAGATTTGTACTGCATGACATTCGAAAGATCAGGCCCTTCTTAACTGAGCAGCAAATCCACTCCAGGTTCAGGCTCTGGTCCTCTCATGTCTGGACTACTGCAACGCTCTCCTAGCAAGATTTCTAGCAAACACGCTCAAAACTCTGCGGATGATCCAGAACTCTGCAACTCTGAAGCGAGCTCATGTTCCTCCCCTCTATCACTCTTCACGGGCTCCCCATTGCAGCTCAGGTTAAATTCAAATAATTGATTCTGGCGTACAAAACTGTCTCCAAATCAGCCCCTGATTTGCCTCCACAAGCTCATACGCTACTACATACCCTCCAGAAGCCGGCGCTCAAAGAAGGAACAGCGACTCGAGGTTCCGTCCCACAAAGGCGGAAGATCTCTTAGCAGAACCTTCTCTTTCACTGTCCCTGGCTGGTGGAACAAACTCCCTGATCCAGTCAGGAAAGCAGCAACACTCTTCAAAAAGCAACTGAAAACTCTTCTCTTCAGGGAACACTTACTATTAAAACATTTGTTTTCCTGTTCTGTCTTTATTTTCTTCCTGCTATGATTAATTAATCAGTTGATACAACTTCTATTGTGAGAAGCTGAGATAGACTTTGACTGTGTAACAAATTGCATATTGTCTCTCCCCTAATGTAAGTCGCTTTGAGCAAAAGCGTCTGCCAGATGCATAAATGTAAACGTAATTCATCTCCTCACCCGCAGGTGGAGCTAGAGGAGTGTCGTCTGAGGCTGGTGGAGGAGAGACAAAACAGACTGAAAGCCAGTTCTCGTTTGGTAGAGGTACATGTTTTTCCAGCTACTCTGGAGTCTACTTTTATAAACAGTTTGATTTATCCTTTCTAGTTGTTAAGTAGTTAGATTTTTTTGCATTTGAATATTTTTGCATTCAGATATTTTTGTAATGTTCTGTTTAGCTGCTGCCAGACACTGTTTCAACCTTAAATGGAATAAAACTGAAACTTAATAGTTTGACATCAATAGTGTTATAATCATTAAAAGCAGAACATTCGTAGTATGGGCTCAAAGTGAGACGAGGTATGAAAATATATATAAAAAGTTTATAAGCGATTAAAATAGACTGGCCACACCTTTTTTTTTAAATAATGTTTTGTAGTTGTGATTTAACAAGATACTGTGTTTTAGCACATAATTTAAATGAGAAATATTCTAATTTAAGCCAAAAGGCATTCAACAAATATTTCAACAAAATATTTCACAAATACTGAATTGTAATGTATTAATGATATTTGATGAATTATTTCAAAACTTTTTAATTAAGTGCTCAAATAGCGTTTGCTGAGATGAGGGGATGAGACTTTGACAGTCACTCAGTGATATCTAATTGTTCCAGACAATCTACATTAGAAAACAAGAATACTTACAGTAATTAGACAGTAAGTAGTTTGACAGTTTTTGTTCATCTCTGTAAGAGTCTCTGTGTAGTAATCTCTACAAAACATCCCCCCACAAATATGTTGGACATAAAAACCTGGTGATGTCACTCCTCAGACCCTATTCATCTCAAAGTTATGGTAATTTTAAAGATTTATGCAGTACTATACAGTAGTTTTAGGCAGCTGTGGAAAATGCTGTGAACAAAGACTCCTTTCAAAAAAGCAACTGTTAATAAATTAATAAATTAATATAAAGGTATGCACTTACTTTATTGCTGTCACAGCAGGTTCACAAACAAAAGCCCTATTGTGGGTTTACACACTTTACATTGAAATTGGTTTAAATAATTGCAAGGGTTAGAAATAAAATTACAATATTCTGTTGACTTACTATAGTTTAATTTGAAGTCAGAAAAAAAATAATCCTTGCTCAATCTACATGGGTTACTAGGTTAGTATTAGCAGGAAAGCTGTCATTGATGGCTTGTTATATAAGTCTGCTTTTAGCTTAATTTTATGGCAAAATGAAGTATCCAATTTATTTAGCGTTTTCTCGTGGATAAAAAGCCTCACACATATTATGCAGACAACATGAATTCCCCTTATGAGATACTTGTTCCAAACTACTTGGAGAACTAAGTGCATATCTTCTTCAGATGTTGGCTTCCTCAAGTCCTTATGCAATCCCAGACATGCTGATATCAGGGCAGTGGGGGGGCATGTCATCACTTCCAGCCCATCATGCTTAAGATTTTTCTTAATGACTTTGGCTTTGTTTGGCTCCATTGTCCTGCAGCAGAATACATTTGAGGCTAATCATACATCTTCCTGATAGTATATCATCATTGCATGATAGATGAGCATCTGCGTGTATTTCTCAGGGTTGAGAACACCTTTAATAGTGAGCAAATCTCAAACTCCATTTTGCAGAATTTCAGCCCCAGCGTTCAAGGAATCTCTACCATACTTCACTGTTGCCTGCAGACATACATTATTGTACTGCTCCCCAGCCCTTCGATGAAAAAGCAGCCGTCTGCTACAGCACATTATTTCACATTTTAAATATTTGGCCCAGGTCAACTACTATCATTTTTCTGCAATATTGTTTTTTACAATGCGGGTTGGGCTGATCAGGTCTGGTGCTAGTCACCACACCATTATCTTCGGCTTCTTAAGATCCTGAAAAACAGTCTGTTGCAGTCCTGTTGGATGATTTCAATTTGATGTTGGTCAAAGAGCTTGGTCAAAAAAGCAAACGGTTTATGATTTAAATAAAACACAATTATGGTTGAATTAAGAGTGTGTTGGTTTCAGGAAGATCTATGATTTTGTGTCCTCAGCTAGAGCTGGAGAACGAGCGTCTGCGGAGTGTAAACCAGTCGCTGTCTGAGGCTCACATCAGCACCTCTGTGCTGGAGGATGAGAGAGTGCTGGAAAGCATTGAATCGTCTTTCCACAAGTTCCATGCTTTCCTCGACCTGCTCAAGGACGCCGGGTCAGTGTGCTTCATGGACTCATGTCACACAGTTGTTAGGCTCTGCACTAATGAAATACAGCTGCCTACGTAATGCAGCCCATCCATTGCATGTTCAGCCAATAAGATCTTTCTTTCCTAAAATGGCTCTGAAATGTCATTGAAGATGTACAATTTTACATTATCGAGCATTCACACTGATGCAAATAAATAAAGTAAACAGTTAATAGATGCTAAAGGAGTATGGCAGTTGGCACTGTCATACGATTATATAGAATTCCAATGACTTGAATGGGACCACGTACGAGGGCGCAAAAACGGAAGTTCCAGCCTATGCATGGGATTTCAGATTCCTTTCCAATGAAAGTTGAACTGAATTTAACTGTGACTTGCAATACGGTATCACATGATGCATCTACAAAGCACTGGATCGGAGAGGTGAGATCCTGAAATTTATTTCTGGGAGTTCAACGTTGGCGTGAAGAACATTAGAGTGAACCCTGTTGCTGTTTGGAATATTTATATTTAGACCTTTGTATTTTGGTGGGCAGGGTTTTCGAAACGTACACTGCAAACTGCTGATTTTGGCTTATACTTCGAAGTAAATAACCTGTACTTGTGAACTGTTGGCAAACATGTCTTTACAACGTTCTAGCCAAATTCTAATGCCTGTTGTGATACTTGATATTGTTTGTTTGATTTAAAATATTTAATCACGTTTACATTTTCACGTCACTCCAAAGATATTTGGATATCAAATATAGCATTAGAATATTTTTGACCAATGTTTTAAAAAAGGCCATGTTTTTGGCATGTTTTGAAGAAGATGCATAAAACACTGAGCGTTTCAGAACAATAGCTCTTGTTTATTCTATCAATCCATGGTTGTCCTGGTAAACCAGCAATAAATGATATCAAAGATATCAGCAATTTATTGTAATCGTAAAATGTAAAAAATATTGAGATCTTTTGGTACCCATGTACTCAACCCCTCGTCTTGTTCCAGAGTTTGACTGAAATATCTTGTACTTTTCACAAGCATTGAAGCCTGTTTATTCTCATGAAAAGCCAAGTTATAGCAACTAAATAACATTTACATTTTTATGTTTTGGCCTGATGTGCTAGCTCTACTTTCAATCAAATGATTAATTTTTCCATTTTTACTCATAGTTTAGAAAGCCTATAGTTGGAAAGCTTTATTCTGAAAGGAAGGGTGGCAGCCTGCTTTGAAATATATTGTCTGTTCATCTGTATCATCTTCTAAGTAGAGAAAGAAAGTAGAAAAGTTCACCTTTTTTCACCTGTTAGGCTGGGTCAGTTTGCATCTCTTGCTGGAATCCAGCCATCAGATTTCGGGCCTGTGGGTCGACCTCAGCTCTCCTCGACTGAAAGGACACTCAGTGGCCAGAACCACCAGCGTCTCACAGAGAGCAGTCAGAGATTAACTGTAAGTACAACTATCATTACAGTGCTTTGAGCATCATGCTGGCGTTTGCTTAACAGTTTCTCTTTTCCAATCGTTTCAGAATGCTGACTTTCCTCACTCAGATTCAGGGGCTCCTTTGGGTCTCTCAACAGAAGGCATTCCTCCCTCTCGTTCTCTACAGCAAGAGACATTCATTCGCCCCCGACATGAGGATTCTGTGATTTGTTCATTACAAGAGGATCCTGTGATTCGCTCCCGACAGGAAGAGACCTTCATTCGTTCTCATCTTGAAGAACCTGTCGTTGCCTCTTTATTAGAAGAACCTATGGTTCATTCTTTACAAGAAGAGCCTGGAGTTTGGTGCAGCTCGGTTCAATCCTCCTGCGCTTCACCTCTGGCCTCAGACAGGGATGTCCCTGAGCAAAGCTCACTTATACGTTCAGCTAGTGCACTCAGTAGGGGAAGTCTGCAGTCTGTAGAGTCCAGCGTGTCCCAGTTAGCTTCTGAGAGAGCGTCCTCCTCAAGGAGCCAGAGGAACATGGGAAGACTGCTGGGGTTTTAGGCTTGGTTTTTACAGCAATTTTGTTTTCTTTTTAGTCTGGTCAACATGTTGTTATACCAGATGCGTAAGGAAGACTTTTTTACAGGTTTTACTGTTTTTAGGTTTCTTTTGTATGGTCAGTAGTTAGTTGATTTACTTGCAGTTTGTACCTTAAAAACAAACATGTGTACATTCTATCTGACACATCTAGTTTAACTAAAGGGGAAATTGAGTGAAATAGACCAGCTGTCATTGTGTTCGACTGAACAGTAGTATTAATGAACATTTAAAAACTTGTTAATGTTTGGATTTATGAAGAATTAATATGCCAAAACTTTGTTTGATTCTTAATTTTGACGGAATGAAATGTGATAATTACGATTATGAATCTCTGTTTGAATTAAATGTTTATTTTGAGTGAAATGTTGTTTTCTAGTTTATATATATATATATATATATATATATATATATATATATATATATATATATATATATATATATATATATATATAAATAATTAAGTGGGCTCAATTACGCCAATTGTACAACAATTGTATTAACCGACAAAAGAACAAAAAAACTTAGTACAAAGCTTCTTCGCATGGGTGAAGTAGTCAGCAATGGCTATGATGGCTAGATACAGACTGGTATACGAATTTGAACGGTTTAAATGTTTGTTTCTGTTCGCAATTGGTTGCTCTCGTCCAATAAGAGCGCTCAACACTGACTAAATCAACTCTGCGAGCAGTTGTTTAAGATTCGCATGTGTTTACTTTGTGCTGGTAAGAGAGCGGAAACCAAAACACGCATGCTAGCATTTTATACAGCATTTTAAGCTAAACAAACAAGTATATATATGTATGTTACACACGGCGCACAAAGGTTCAGGAACTGCGTTAAACCTGAAGCATTACCGGGTTTTATGGCTAATGGTTTGCTGCGACTGTTAGCATTGGTAGCATAGCATCTTATTGTTATTGTACGTTAAAGCTAAGTCTTGCAAGCAAACACGCAAAGGTTATTGTGTGCAGTCAAACAAAGCATATACCAGTGAAATTTATCCCTATTCCCACTAGAATATAATTATAAACAAGTGCCTTTGTTTATTTGACTGATGAGTTCAACGTTACGAATTGCAAACATTGAGGGATTCAAACATTTTTTCCATTTTATGTTCGATAAAGTTAAAGCATTTCAATTATGCGCGTAGCTATGTTTAATCTTGCTAAGTTTAATCTTTTTGGGTGGGTTAGATTCTGAGAAATAATGTTAATAAAAACGAGAAGTTCTTCATGTTTTTCGTGCAGTTTAAAACATCAGATACTGAAACCAGATGGATCTATCCTGAATGAATTGAAAACATGGTAAGTCTCTCGAATTTGCTTGTTGGGCTAATTTCTATCTAGTTTTGTAGAGCAAATTCAAAAGTGTCATTCATTAAGTAAATTTTCTATTTAAGGTTTTTTTAATCGCACTTTTTAGTCAATTCCTGAAAGGGTTAGCTGTTTGTTTAGTTTGTTATAGTAACTAACACTTGATATTGTAGCTGCTGACCTGAGATTATTAGCATTGCTGAATGAGATCTTTTCATAGTTTGTAAATGCTCCAGGTATGGTTTTTATCTTTTATTTAACTATCAAGAGTGTTGCCTTAAACATTTGAATGACAAGACAGATATTGGACTCAATAAATTATTTTTATGGTGATGAAATAAAGATCAGGTGCCACTAGTGTAAAATTTAGTTTGATGCGATAACTTGCTTTTGGGGACCTTTAATGCGTTTATTTTTTCATTTCTCACATATTTTGTTGCCTGTCCTTTAGATCCGGATCGCTGCTCTGAATGCGGGGTCTCAGGCTGCAGATGAGCACAACGATGCCTTCAAAAGCTCTAAACAGAGTCAGACTAAAGAAGCCCAGGTGAGCCAGAGGATTTCTCAAGATGGGTCCTGTACCCTGAAGCCATGTTAACTGGTTAGCCAGCTAAGTTAAGGATTAGTTTGCACCAATCCTGGATTTTGGGTACTCTGAAATTATCTGGGATTTAACCAGTCTTTGTCACCCTGGTTACTTACTCCACACGGCTAACCTGCTCCAGAGCATGCTATGTTCAAGATTAGAGATCACAAGCTTACGTTTGTCAAATCAGTGGTTTTAAAAGAAACTTTTAAGAGATGTAACACTAGGGTTCACATTTTCTTCTTAATCCTGCGCATAGTTGTGTGCAAATTGTTAAATGAGCAATTAATTCGAGATGAGTATTTAAAGACAGACAAAATTCCTAAGCTTTTCCTGACCTGTATTTGCATGAAAGTTTCAAGTTCTCCGTGGAAGGAATATCTTACATTTGCAAGCTTCGTCGCACATATAAAGTGACATGCAGAGCTCCTGCCCTCACTGTACCACAGCTGGTGTGTTATACGGCTAACATGCTCTAGACACTCATTTTTTATCTGCTGCTATGATCGTTTTGCGTTGAGGTTACATTTATTATATGTAAAATTATATAGACCTTTTAATTTTAAACATACATTTGTAGAGAAATAAGCATTTATTTTGTATTGTAGTACAACCATAAACATGTTAATATGACATAAAAAAATTCAAACTTTTTGGAATTAACATTTATAACAGTTATAAAACGCATGTCACACATTTAAAACTTTACATTAAACAAAATGAACTTCTTTGACATCATTTTTGCAAAATTAAAATTTTCTGCCACCAATCTCGTCTGGCTTTTGCAGCAGCCCCACCATTACTACGACACAAAAAAATATATAAAATATAAAATACGCATCGTATATTCTAACTTTAATCTCTTGCTCCTCCGCAGCAGAGGAAAAAAATGATTGGCTCTATCATGTTCATTGTGATTGGTTGTTCAGTACCAACATCAATCTTTTATGTGCGTGCGTCTGAGAACTAATCTTAGCTTCAGGATCAGAGTCTGACTCGACAAAGAAAGTTGATGAGCTCTTCATGGTACCGATTAATCCTAATTCAAACGGTTAAGTTTTGTCAGGTATTGTCAATAATATTATCAACAAAATGTGACCCTCGGTAAACAACGAGAAACAGTGGCGCCAAAATAAAAGTGTAAAGCTTACTAAATGTGTAAAATAACCCTCTATCTAAGCTATCAAACAAGTGAGGTTATTCTAAACTGACTATGCTAACTAGAGAAATATTACAGAAAACAAGTGGCGCACACCACTTAACTAATGTGGCTAAATAACAGAAGGAACAACTTCTAACTGAAGAAAATGTTGGTCACGTGATGTGCTTCCCTCATCGGTGATCTCCCGAGGGGTGCGGATGCCACCAGATGGCACAGTAATAACACAGGCACCGAGTGCCCAGACCAGACCACACGCTCAAGACTGGGTCCTTGAAGACAAAAGACACATTAACCAACACATTGTCAACAAGAACTCAATCTTAACAGAACTTTTATTTGCACCACCAGCCTTCACTACGACCCCGTCACAAACACTCATTCGCTGACCTCGGAGTCCTTGATAAAGATGAATAGGCACCAGGGCAAATGAGAAAATGATTTTAATTAATTTAAGAATAGCATATTAAATAACACTAAAATGCGTATGTGTGTATCTGTTTGTTTGTGACTCTCTGGATCTAATCATATATGTTCTTTTTCACAGGAGGCAGAGGCCTTTGCGCTCTACCACAAAGCTCTAGATCTGCAGAAACATGACAAAATCGAGGAGTCCACCCGAGCTTATCAGCAGCTCCTCAAGACACCTCTACTCAAAGAGGTAAGGAGTCTAGTTCTCTCATTTTAGTTTCTTTAGTTGCTTGTTGGTATTTTCTTGTACTTCCTCTAATGGTTTATCCGTCTAATTTTTGCTCCAGGCAGAGGCGTCTGAAGATGAAAAGGTGGGTCTCAAGCATCCCGGTTTGATGTTGAAGTACTCCACCTATAAAAACTTGGCCAGTCTGGCTGTTATCAGAGATGATCTGGACACTGCAATGGACCTCTATGTACAGGTAAATTACAAGGCAAATAAACCTAATATTCCTCTGATTGGATTCATGAACTTGTGTGGGACTCGCTCTGTTAAGATACGCACTTAAGGACCTGAAAGATGTTGATGGCACCCGTGTTGTCTGTCCGCAGGCGGTAATGCTTGACTCCACTGATGTGAGCATGTGGTATAAGATGGGGAAGCTGGCTCTGAGGAAGGCGAGAATGCCTCTGGCGCGTCATGCTTTCGAGGTGGGGTTGCGCTGTAACCCGGAGCATTGGCCCTGTCTGGACAGTCTCATCACGGTGCTCTATGCCCTCAGTGACTACAGCTGTGAGTACAGCTGTTCAGCATGCACCTCACCAGCACGCTCACATTCATGAAGCCATAGATCCCTGAACACTAACCGCCTCTTCTAATCGTATTCTTCGATCTGTTATTTTTTTCTCCGAAGCTTCAATGATATGCCTCACCAATAAAAGCTTCTGATAGTCTAGAGTAGGGGTCTCAAACTCAGTTCTTGGAGGGCCGCAAAGCCTCAGGTTTTTGTTCCAGCCCTCTTTTAAGAGACACACCAGTAGCTTCAGCCTAACTCAGAGAAGCTCAGTTAATGGAATCAGGTGTGTTCAGTTAAGGGTGGAGCAAAACTATTAGGGATGTGGCCCTTCAGGAATCGAGTTTGAGACCTCTGGTCTAGAGTAATTAGGGCTTGAATTATGAAAGTGCTCACATTCATACTTATTTAATTATTTGGTTGTTTAATTATTTATTTGCCTCCGCTTGGAGATTGCTCAGTTAAAGGAAATAATGTTTATATAGAAATATGGTGCTATTGGTGGATTCCAATAAAGACAGATTCAAGGTCTGATAACCATTAAACAAGTCTGTATTTTTGTTAATAGAACTTTTTGAGCAATAATCGATTAAGAGAAACAAACTGAAGACAGGAGAAAAATGCATAAGTTCACTTCAGAAATAATAAAGGCTAATATTAGGTCTATGATGTCTTCTATTCAAATCATGAGCTTCTCAGCTAGCAGTGTTTTACTGTTAGAAAAGTTCTCTTGATCGCCACTGAAGAAACAGATTTTTATTGAGGTTGGTGTCTGCTCTCTTTGTTGTACTTGTAGGTTGTCTATTGCACATCTGCAAGGCTCTGGAGAAGGACTCAGGCTACAGTAAAGGTCTGGTCCTGAAAGAGAAGATATTTGAGGAACAGCCTTGCCTCAGACGAGACTCCTTGAATCTTTTCTCCAAACTGTATGTTTCTACATTTTAAAATGTCATAACTAGGTTTAAACAGTCAGAGCAACATATTCAAATACAAATATGTTTAAAAATATCTGCATTCATCTTTAAAGAAAGACAGAACTTGTTTATGATGAGATAAATGAGAAAAAAAAACAACATTTTAATGAAAATGAGATTATTTCTGTTATGTCCGTGTACTTTTTGGTATTTTGCCTTTGGAGCAAGAAATGGAAAATAAAAAAGATTTTCGATATCTATTTTTAAACTTAAATTCGAGAAATTGTTACATTTTTAATATGTGCACAAAACAGGATGTAAGTGCACAGAAGTTAAAATTGAGACATTATTTAGTAAAAAAAAAACACTGGTTATACGCTTATTACTTCTTACTTCCAAGACTTCTGCTTCTACTAACAATGATATTATAAATATGAATATATTTGTAATATATATATTTTTTTCACTAAGTTTAAAGCAAACAAATAATAATTACTACTACACAAACCAATCAACTAGAAATGAAGTTGATTAAAAAGAGTAAATTCAATTGTAGAAATTAACCGGAACAACTGTTTGAATCTGGTATACAGCTTTGTATTGACTTACTAACAGTTTGAGAAGACTTTATAATCTTTTCACCTGAAGAAGTTGTGCTGTTTTGGCGCTGCAGGGATACGTCGATACTGTACGCTGATGTGGATGAAGAAGAAGCTCTCAGTTTTGTGGAGGAAGCTCTGGAGCTGAGGAGACAGAGGCAGGCCAAACTCACACGCCACCCTGTGGCCGATCTGCAGCTTGTTCAGCCCATCAAATACTTCACGTGGGTCACACACACACACACACACCCCCACGCACGCAAACAGACACACACACACACACACATGCAGATTCATTAGAGGAGTGCAGTGTATAGGTTTAAGGGAAAATATAAATAATGACTGTTGTTTCTTTTTAAAGCTTGTTAATTGTTTCAAGGTTTAAAAAGGGGCTTAAATTTAGAGCAGAAATTAGAGTATGATGTTAAAAAAAAATCATTAGCTGTTTGTGGAAACCAGGAGCTTTATGTTGTTGTATATGTAATAATTTTTCTCAACTCTAATAATTGCGCCCTTGTCCAAAATGATTTTGGCAAAAGTTTGAGCAAATAATTGACCGCAAACAGTTTTTTGATTTAGCAATCTGCCACAAAATTGCAAAATTGACTTCTTTTTTTTTGTTGAAGTTAACCCTTTTACAAAGGAGCTGTCTCCGGCGACACAATAGTGACTTGCACACTTTAAACTACCGTAGCTCTGGTTATTTTCCCATTATCAAAACATTTCAAAAGATTCTGAAAGCTGAGAAATGGTTCTTTCCACTGATTTAAATTTATTACGGTAATAACAACAGGTGCTTGTGTTCCAGGGACAGGAAGTTTGTGGAGCGTAGGAGAGCAGAGACAGATGAGTGATTGATTACGTGTGAATGACTTAAGCAATACTTAAGTTGTGTTTCAGAGGTGGTTTTGCTGTAGTTATCGGTTTATTAGGGTTAGATTGTACTGGTTTATTTACTGTGTTTGCGCCCAAGATACTGCCGTATCAGTGATTCTGTCGCATTCGTGCTAACGCGCGTCTTTTCTTCTTTTGTTCTTCGCATTCTTCCTCCATTATTTTGGCACACTTGGTGTTAGATTTCAGTGCCAAAACATTTGTAAATAGTGGAGAAATATGTCAAGATGATCTTGAGATTTGAGGAAGAGAACAGATAGCAGCAGGCAGGTGCTCTTTCATCATCTCAACCTCAGTTTTTATATGCAGGGTTTATTCACAGCTTTATAACAATAATGTTTTCCAATATATATACTGTATTTTTCTAATTGACATTATATAATATTGCTTTATTACTGCTCATGCTCTTGAATTCAACAACATATTGCTTAATTTATTATTTTTATTATATCTTATCATTCTATCTTTTTGTTTTATATTTTGCAAATTTTTGTGTAGAAACACAAGTTGTTTTTGGGCAAATCTTATTATTTTGATGTCTGTGGAAGAGGCCAAAGCATTAGGAATACAAAAACCTCATGTACATATGTAAGTAAAACTTGTGAAATGGACAGTGATGGTCTTGTTGATCTACTTTTATAGCTGTTTGTAAAGAGAAACTTGATGTATATTCAAATCAGTTTTTTTTCTTACAGATTTTGAAAGTTTTATTTCATCTGAAAAGAAAAACGTGCAAAACATTTATACAAAGAACATTTTATGACAAAAAGATTAAAAACAAGACAAGAATACCAAGCGAACTGTCATAATTACAGTATCATTATAGGAGTAAAAGGGTTAAAGTGAATAGTTCATGTTTGTGAGTGTCTTTATCAATACACATACTTTTGGAGGCTTTCTTTTCTTTTTGGAGGCTTCTCAGGTATTCATGATAATGAACGCGCTTCTTTGTGAGTTTAAAACACTTTCAAGACTTCTTTCTTCGTTGGGGTCATCAGAAGTTTTTTTAATCATGCTTCAAGTTCTACAGTTAATATACCTGAAGAAGGCTCCACTGAAAAAAATCACTTGGCTCTTTTCAAATCCAGCAGAGCAACTAGACTGTTATCTGGTTCATTTTTCTGCTTCTCTATTAAATATATCCTTGTGTATGCTGGATAACCCTTCATTAAGGGGAAGAAAAATAAGTCCTAAAAAAAAGTGGAATCGACAGAATACATTTTAAAAATATTTATTCAAGCGAATCACATATAATACATAATAAAATACTTGCACTGTTAAAAAAGATAAAATAAATCAGTTGATTGTGTTGTTTATTTATCCGATTAGTTGATTATTCGAAAACATAATCTCAGACTGATCTGCAGTTGCAGCCCTAGATTGATCCCTCAGTCATAACTGTTCTCAATCACCATGTTGCATTTCTCTTTGTGCAGGTGGAAGAGTGTGGGCGAGAGCTTTTTGGCGATGTACAAACATCAGGATGCTTGTTTGGTGCCCCGGCCTGACTTCGGCCGCCGAATTGATCTTTCCATGTACCGTGACCCAGAATGCCTCTTGCAGATGCCTATCAGCACTCCCACCATCCCAACCTCTGTGCCCGTAGAGCCTCCTCAGGCACAACAGCCTGTCAGTCCTCCTCCAGTGCCCGCTGTGACTCTTCCGGCACCTAGCAGCCCTGTTGCCAGCCTGCCTCCATCCAGTGAGATCATCCTGCCCGCAGGAGAACCACAGAGTCATGTGATCGAAATCACCACCACCACTATCTCATGTACTGCTCCCAGCGGGATGGAGGAGTCTGCAGGTTCCAGTGTCAGTACTGCTGTTGGTCGGTATTTGGTTCTCATTCATGTACTCAGTTAATTAATTCTACTCTGTTTACCCTGCTACAGATTTAGAGCTTGTTGTCATTGTCGACTCAAATGTGTTATAAAAAGGTTTCTTTCTTTTTATAATTTTTTGTCTGTTTATAACAGACAGGACAAATACTTTTACAAACCTGGTTATCTTACATGTCTAGCTAATTCATTCAAAACATCTCCAAAGGCCTTTAAATGCTGTAGACTACACAGCCATGGGGAAGACTATTTACTTGGCAGCTTCCCAAAAGACCATCATTGACAACTTACTAAAAGAGGGCAGAGCTCAAAAAGGCATTACAGAAGAGGCTGTCTGTCCACAAAGATCTGTGTCCTCTGCTTGAGTCAGTCTCTTTCAGCTGTCACATGGCTTTCAGCTGTCACATTTCTTGTGTCTGGCCTGTCTTGAGCAAGAGACAGAGTCATCTCACCACGGCTACAGGCAAAAAGAACTGCACAACTGCTGACTGCTCAAGTTCTGTTCTCGATGAAAGTAAATATTGTATTTCTTTTGGAAATCAAGTTTCCAGAGTCTGGAGCAAGATAGGATTCCTGTTTTTAATTGGCCAGCAAGTTCACGGTAGAGGTTGTCATTGAGATCAGCTGATCAAACAAACATTGAAGTGATAAGACCAAAGCAATAATCAAAAGGATATCTTTTTTTTTAATATCCGGAAGAATGTTTATAGAGTTTATAGTTGCTTTTTGAAAGTTGTTAGTTTTGCTGGTTTTCTGACTGGATCATTGATCTTGTTTCGTTAGCCATGGACAGTGAGAGAGAAAGTTCTGCTGTGAGAGATTTCTTATTATATAGCCAGCACCTGTAAAGCAGGTGGATTTTTCCTTAGTCTGATTTAGAAATTGACATCTAGATTTCTAAAAAAGTGTATATATATATATATATTTTTTTTTTAATATAATAATTTAGTTTGGTTAAAACATGAAAAACTATTTTGGATTTTTATGCCGTATTATGGATTGAAAATAAGCTGTAAGTTTGAACCAGATAATGCAGAAACAATGCAGGTATAACAATCTTTCTCTTTACAGCTCTGGATGACAAAGGGAAGAAGGGCACCAAGAGAAAACGAGTGATCGAGGACATCGAACCAGCAAAGAGACGCTCTGCACGTGTACGCAACACCAAGTGCAAGAAGGAAGAGAAGGTGGACTTCCAAGAGCTTCTGCTGAAATTCCTTCCCTCGAGGTATGTGCACTACTTTCTCTTCTGCAATCACTTACCTCATCTCTAGAGGTGAGGGAAACCTCGGACTATTGTTAAGTTAAAGTATTGAAAAATCTGATTAAAGCTTTTTTTTTCTTTACCAATTGAAAAAGAATCAGAGGCAAAAAAAATAAGGGAAGTAATAAAAGAAAGACCGATAAAAACACATTGTACTAGGGGTGGGCCAAATCGTATCTTCCACTATAATACCGGTACTAATATTAATGCAGTTAAAAATTTTCATATTGCGGTACTCTGACGTGTTGACGTAATGACATCATGCATTTTACGTAAGGCCTTTTATTGTTTTAATATTGAGGATTTTAGGCATACAGCTCATGATAACCCAAATTTCCTATCTCAAAAAATTTGCATATCATGAAAAGGTTCTCTAAACGAGCTATTAACCTAATCATCTGAATCAACTAATTAACTCTTAAAAACCTGCAAAAGACTCCTGAGGTTTCTAAAAACTCCCAGCCTGAGTCATTACTCAAAACCGTAATCATGGGTAAGACTGCCGCCCTGACTGCTGTCCAGAAGGCCTTCACTGACACCCTCGAGCAAAAGGGTAAGACCTGGGAACAGCCTTTCAGAAATCTGAGTGCTGTATCAAGTCCGGACTCTCAGAAAGATTGTGGAGAAGGACAGATTCCAGACATTGGGGGACCTGCAGAAGCAGTGGACTGAGCCTGGAATAGAAACATCCAGAAGCCACCGTGTACAGGAGTGTGCAGGAAATGGGCTACAGGTGCTGCATTCCCCAGGTCAAGCCACTTTTGAACCAGAAACAACTGCAGAAGTGCCTGATCTGGGCTACAGAGAAGCAGCACTGGACTGTTGCTCAGTGGTGAAAAGTACTTTTTTTTTTTGATGAAAGCAAATTTTCCATGTCATTCAGAAATCAAGGTGCCAGAGTCTGGAGAAAAACGGGGGAGAGGGAAATGCCAAAATGCCTGAAGTCCAGCTTCAAGTACCTGCAGTCAGTGATGGTCTGGGGTTCCATCTCAGCTGCTGGTGTTGGTTCACTGTGTTTTATCAAGGGCAGGGTCAATGCAGCTAGCTATCAGGAGATTTTGGAGCACTTCATGCTTCCATCTGCTGTAAAGCTTTATGGAGATGAAGATTTCATTTTTCAGCACGACCTGGCACCTGCTCACAGTGCCAAAACCACTGGTAAGTGGTTTACTGACCATGATATTGCGGTGCTCACTTAGCCTGCCAACTCTCCTGACCTGAACCCCAGAGAGAATTTGTGGAATATTGTGAAGAGAAAGTTGCGAGACGCAATACCCAACACTCTGGATGTGTTAAGGTCGGGTGTTAATCTTTGGTTGCTACCGGATAATTAACCATTTACATTCTGCCTGACTGATTGCATGGATTACATGATCATCTAAAGGGGAAGTGTTTAAACAAGAAATAAAAATGTGACAAAGTTAAAACATAGAATAATTGTAAAAACTTTGAAGCTGAATACTTCCTGGATTTTGCCTTTTGCTTTTAGAACATATCTTCTTCACTGTACTTTACTCAGGTCATGCTGGTGGATTAGGAGCTCACATCCCTGATTATTCAACATCAGTTTGACTTTGTTTTAGGCTCAAGAAGTTTGATGATGATGAGGATGAGGAGAGCATGAGTAACATGGACTCTCGGTGTGACATAAAACCCAACTCCGAGCTGAACTGTGAGGCCACCTCCTCAGACTACATCAGCTCTCTGGAGTCAGGTAATGGAATTTATACCAATTTTAAATCTTTTTAATCTTGCATTGTTCATCCCTCAGTTCCTTTAATGCTCTCTTCGTTCTTCTCTGCTTTTCTTCAGAGCGGGAGGAAGTACATGCTTTCCTCCTCTCCAGCATTCGGAACGGTGGGATCCTGGACCTGATGCTGCGCTACCTGAAGACTCTGGGGCAGAAGTTTCTAGTGAAGTGGCCGTCGGGTCTAGCTGGAGTGGTGCTGGATCTGTTCCTCTGCTGGAGGAGACACAGCGCTGGCCTCCCGAATCCTCTGCTTAGAGACTCTAGTAACAAGCATGTAAAGGTGAGCTCACTAGCACTCATTGCTTACAACACTGCTTCAGTGCACCAATTCCAGATATACACAGTTCTCACTCTATTTTGGCTAGTTGAAAAATAGTAGTCTCTCATCCGATTAAAACTGGTCATATCTTTAAATATAACTTTAAGTAGCCGGTTCAAAGATCTACGTGTTGAAATGGCTAGCCAAATTCAATCGTTCTTGTACAAGAGCAAACAGTGTAAAACAGTGCAAAACCAGTAACTTAAAGGCCGCTTCACATCTAACTGAACTTAGGGGATTGCTTCTCATTTTGCAAGCTAGTGTTAAAAGTGGATGCAGCGACGGTCCTTGCCATTGGTCGCCACTTGTGTGTAATAATGAAGTGCGGATTACACTGTTGATAATCAGAAGGCACGGATAAGCATGTTTATTTACTCAGATTAGTGTTTTTGGGTCATTATCATAATGTTTTGCAGATCAGATTTTTGCGATCCGTTATGACAGCTGAACTCTTGTTCGTGCACACCAATTGCTCGGACAGATGTTTGATATGCTGTCGGTGCCTGTGGATTGTCGATCATGGTATGTTCGCGCACTTAACTTCGCAATATTCAGTTAGATGTGAAACGGCCTTAAATCTTGTCAGCGTTTTTGATCAAGTCTCTCAGTATGGTTGTTTTTATTGGTTGTTTGATTGAACGTTGAATTTGTGGCAGGAAATGATGCAGATGAGCCTGTGCTGCCTGGAGCTGCAGCTAGAGCAGAAGTTAACGCTGAAGGGGAGGAACGGTACCAACACTTGTAAACTCCTCTGAAAATGTTTTTTTCCAAAGAATGAACTGTCTGACCGATGCGCTGTGTTTCTGTGTGATGTGTAGTGTCTCAGAGGAAGAGCTCTTCGGTGTCCGCGAGAGACTCTGTGGATGTGGAGTCAGGCTTTCAGGCAGATCTGTTTCTGCTGACCATGGCCTCCTCTCAGAGAGATGTGTTTGAGGATGACTGGATCTCTTTCGCCGTCAGGGTTCACTGGCTCAAAGCACGACATCTCGCTTTTCAGGCAAGGACTGCTATTACTAAGACTAGGAGAGCTTTTCCTTAAGCAAAAAGATCAAGGAAATCATTGTTTTGCTCTACTTCAGCTAAAACTATTGAAGGTTTTTCAACAATGTATCAATACTAATTGTAAAACCCCTAATCTTCAGTTGAGCAGATTGGCTAAAAGAGTGCACATTGACTGTATATGGTTATTCAAGAAAAATTGAGTGAAAGAGACTCGCTGCATGACTGTATTCCGCTCTAGATCAGTCTGCAGATTCAACAAGTCTTTCCAGTCTCAACAAAAGCTGAAATATATTAAAAAAAAAAACTCCAGGTTTTACAACACTTGTTTTTATTGATCTTATCTTTTTATAATCTTTTTATAATTTTTACACAAACTGTCATTTTAATTCAAGGTAGTGGTTTGGCTGATTCACTATGGCTGACGTGGTTTATTTTTGGGTGGCACATCTTGCACACATTGCGGTTCTTGTCTAGAGGAGTTGAAATATTGACTTGATCAAAGCTAAAAGGAGACAATACAGTTTCTTTCAAGGCGCATGGGTTAGTTATCCTAGTTTGTTTGCTCTTCCAGTAAATGATGAAATACTACAAATTAAAAGTCCTCCTTTTTCCATCAAAGCTAAGTTTTTTTTTTTACATATTTCAATTATTGATTAACTATTAATAATCTATTCAAATTTAGCTAGGTCCATACAATGCATCGATTGAGTATTTTTTTTCCCAATAGCCCATAGCTTTCTTTCACGTGATGATACTGTTTAGCAACACCCTGCCCTGGATCTTGGAAAATGAGGCCAAGATTTAACTTGATGCATACTCCTGTTCTTAAATACTGAGTAAAAAACTGTAAACCCCTTCACTGAAGTGTGCTCTCTTTCTATTTTAGGTTGACATGGAGGAGGCGCTGGAGTGCTACGACATGTGTGTTGGTTTGCTGAAGAGTCAAAGGAGTGAGAAAGAAAACCTCATCCGTCTGCCTAACCTGAGCATGGACAATGTGATCTCACTAGACGAGGTGGGTACTCGACACATTTTTTTAATGGTTTGTGGCTTTAATGGTCAGTTATGAGCTAATAGGAAACTATGGGTGTAGAGTTGAGCTGTATCAGACTGGTTTGGTGGGGTTTTTTGTGATTGCAAAATTGTGTAACAAGACAGTTTCATTTGGTTACATTCTGCTAGGCCGATTGCATGGGTTACACTATCCTCCAAGGGGAGGCGCTATTCACAATGCTGCTCATTATGCACTTTTTAAAACAGGAAATGTAAACACAATATAGTCGCTCTTCATATAAACTCCAGATGAACATCTGAATAAGTGTATTGGATGCAGAATTTTTCAGCGTTCAATTGCTGAAAGTTCCTAGTATATAGCTTTAGATGCTGAGTGAGTGCAGATCCTCTCAGAGTGCTTATGATTCTGCCGCTGCTCCATATACACCTGTCAATGAGCCTCAACTACATTACAACTACTACTAGCTACTCTTCCTTTACAATTTTGTAATTTCATATACTTTCACTAATAATTTAACAAATAATTGCTGATATATCTTATATCTGTTTCATCTTTTGTAAACGTTACAATCTTTACACATTAGGTGCAATTTTAACAAGTAATTTATTCACAAAACAGTAATAGTATTTGATCCCTTTCACAGCGACAATGTATTCTTTTGGAACAAACATGCTCATTTTTTTTAGGCTTGTGATGACTTCAAGACAACTGACCAGTCACAAAGCAGCTCGATTCCATGTCATTTAAAACATTCAACATAGTGGACCGATGAGAATAGCATTCTGGTCTTTTCTTTCATTTTTTAAATATTTGGCACGTGAGATCATTTTCTAAATAACGTATGCAAACATTTACAGGATTAAAATGATGTGACAAGAAAAAGTTAAGAACTGTGGTGTTAACCCTCCTAATGCACACTTCAGACTACCGTAGCTCTGGTTATTTTTGCATTATCGAAAAAATCTCTATTGCATTCAGTATTGTAATGAGAACATTGCTTTTGTGCCAGGTATGGGAAGCTTGTGGAGCGTAGGAGAGCGATGACGGATGAGTAAATGTTTATTTGTGGTTGATTTAGCAATACTTTAGCTTTGTTTTAGCAAAGTTTTAATTGTAAATATTACATTTAAATTGTATTTAATGGCATAGGATTTTTGCGTCTGTGATTCTGTCGCATTAGTGCCTCATATCTTAATACAAATAAACTTCTGTTCATATGGAAATAAAACAACTTGTGAAATGGACACTGAAAGCCCTATCCAAGGAAAACAGTTTGAGTTGATGTTTTTGTAATCTCAAAAGTCTTGTTGCTCTACGTTTATAGTTGTTTATAAAAAAGAACTTGATCAAAATTCAAATCAGTTTTTTTACTTGTTATTACACACTGTTCTGAGCTTTTATAACATAATAATATCAGATATTACCAGATTTTGAAAATTGAATTTAATCTGAATAAAAAAACTGGCAAAAATAATCATAAAAAACAACAATATTCTGACACAATGATTAAAAATAAGACAACAATACCAGGCAAACTGTTATAATTACAGTATCATTATGGGAGTAAAAGTTTTAAACCCACTCCATTGTGCTTGTGAATCAAACAGCTTTGTTCCTCTGACACCCAGTCAGATGTGTTCTGGCTCGATCATGTTTCTGACGCACCTCTGCTTCTTCAGAGTGGTGTCAGCACACTAGCAGCTCCTCAAATGTAACAAAAAGATTTTTTTGCTTTCGCTGCAAATTGACATTTTCCCTTGACAGGGAGTTGTTCATGAAGCTTGTCGCATATTTATGTAGCTTTCAATATGTATAATATTGTGCTTTTTAATCGCAAAAGGGAATATTTGTCTCTTCGTATCATTAATTTGTGTTGCGTCGGATGTGCAAGACATTAAGAAACATTTTTTTGCTGCCTAGAGTTGGAATCATGCAAGAAAAATGGTTAAGGTAAGAATGTATATGTTCTGTTTTAGAGTGAGAAGAAGCTGAAATCTCTCGAGCGCTGTCAGTCCCTTGAGGAGATCCAGAGGCTGTTTGAAGCTGGAGATTATCCATCAGTGGTACGGTTACTTCAACCTACACTGAGCTTCGGCCAGGCTATGGCTCGCCTAAGGCCTCTGGATTACATCAGCTCAGCTCCAGAGAGACCAGCTCAGCTGTTGCTGCTCCAGGTAACACAGCCAGCTTTAAGAGATATACAAATACAAATTTATTTAGTTCACTGATTTTCTGTTTATATTAACTAAACATTTGCTTCATGCTGATGATTTTTTAGAAATACAGTGCTGCTGTTCCCATGAGTTTATAGAATAAGGCGGTGGAGATTTTTGGCCTTAGTTTGGTCATCATTCAAAGACATAATGTTGTGGAGTGTATTCAGCACTGTAAGGCGCACATAAACGCCTTCAATTTTCTCTAAAGCTGGTAGTGCACCTTGTAATCTAGTGCACATTATACATGGATCAATATTGAGCCGCAACAGGTCTCGCAACTATGAGAAGCAGCTGACTTCCGGGAAATGAGGATCCCGCCCCATCTTGGACAAGAATCAATCTCGCGGGAGATTGAGGTTAATACTCAGGAATGAGGCTAATATATGCCAGTCTGTGCCATTATGACTAACTGTTCGAGGAATTCATGGATGAGGAATGAACTGATAAAGTGAGCTTTTGTCTTTTTTTTCATGTTTACAGCTGAACAAGGTTGGTCATATTGTGAATATGGACATTAACAGTAGTAGTACAGTGATACCCAGAGATATGAAATTAATTCGTTCTGGGGTGGCCTTTGTATGCTGAATTTTTCTTACGTCGAAGCAAGTTTTACATGTAAAATGCCTAATATGTTCTAAGCCACACAGAAGCAACCAGAGAAAAATAAAGTAGGTAAATTAGTACACCTTAAAAGTACACATCACAAACCAATGAAAACAGCATAAAATAAATGATAAATAATAACTCTTACCTTTCTGGTAAGGCGATGTGGCAAAGTGTCGGAGGAAGGGGGGCGAGCCATGGCCATAAAAATATTCTTTGCCAAAAAAGCAACATGTAAATATTCACTGCCTCAGAGCCTCACAGACTCAGCCAAGTAGACCTCGTCTGGCATTTTTCAAATCAAAGGAGCCTTCTTGAAGCCCCTGTCTTGGGAAACTCACGCCTGGGTCCCCGTCATTTGCGAAAGCGAAGGGAGGAGCTGTCCTCATGTAAATAAACACCAGGTTTAAATCACAATCTGTTTAGGACTGAATAATCACATGTTGTCAACATGACTGTTTAAATAGTTAATTAATATCAGTAGGTTATTTCTCCGAAAGAAAGTCCTGAAGTGACTCAAACATTTCAGTCATCTCACCGATCTGGGTGAGCTCCTCCAAACAATCGTCTGATTGGTTATTCGTAAAAAAATCTAGGTTGTAAGGGTGCATGGAGCCTTCGGCGATGCGGCCTTTCGGCAAAGACAGCATAAAGGGCGCCTAGAGGGCACTAATGAGCACACTTTAGAGCCTAAAAATGACAGGTGGGATATCTGTGGCGATTCTGGTCCACATGTGCGCCATTTGGGACAGGCCCAGAGAGAGCCGGCTCAAAGGAACCCTTTTGTTTGTGACCGACACTTCACTAAAACTCAGTGCCTAGCCTTGAAAATAGATTAACGCAATAATAAGCTTTAATGGTCCACAACTAATTGATATGTTATACATAGCTATTCTAAGAAAATAAGAGAGTACTATGTACATGTAAATCTTACTCTGGATTATCAGAAAACAGGCATCATTAAACAAATGTCACCAATAACATCAACCATGCATTCTGTAACTGAACTTTTTGTATATTATATTTTTTTGTTAGGGTTTTTTTTTTTTTTTACTAAACTGTTAAATGCAGTCATAGTTTCTGAATAAGTACTAATGAATTTCTGCTAAATCACATGCAGAAAAATAGACTAAATCATATTATTAATGAACTGTGAAAGATGATTAGATGATTTGGAGAATTTATTTATTTATTATTTTCTTCATACCAGCAGTTATCAGTAATTGCCACATTAAATGATACAAATAAAAACTCTAACTTAGTGTGAAAAGTTATGCAAAATAGACCATTACCTGTGGCTTTAATATACTTTTTATTGTCAAGACGAGGTAAAAACCTTTCTAATGTGAACAGTTAAAGGTTAATGACTACAGTCTTGCCCAGACTTGCCTTGCCTTGACTTGGGACTTGACTTGTAATGTAGGGACTTAGTCCTGCCTCTTTATGAATTTACACAACCATCAAACCATCAAGATAAAACAAATACACACAGGTCTGTTTTTAAACAGTTTTTTATGCTACACACTACATTATCACAATGAACCAGTAACACTAATAAATGAGAAGATTATTTTTTTTTTCTTTTTTTTTTTTTTTTTTTTTTTTTTTTTCAAGCACAGTTAATTCTTTTAAAACAGCAATCTTTGCTTGTATTATATGCAAGGCATCTCAATAGATCAGATCCAAGCTCTGCATGCTAAATGCTAGTTTCATCTGAGTAATGACTAGCTCTGTGATATCCTGTCTTAAATGTGTCACTCTGACCTACCCTTTTCCAAGCCCTCCATTCCATAAGTGTTTAGTTTTCACTCACTTAACCTGGGGACCCTCATCTATCAGCTCACTTTTCTTACCAGAGTTCCCTACTGCGTCTTAATGACTTGGGCACCTGTCTGGAAATGTCTGAAGCATCTCTGAATGAAGCCCTGCAGCACTTCCTGCTCCCCAGCAGCGCATCTGCTAAGGAGGAGTGGGTGGCCACCATCACAGCTCTGTTGAGAGGCATTGAACACTGCATTACCGACAAACCCCAACTGCTGAGCCAGACACCAAAGTCCATCAATCTGCCACGACTCGCCAACAACCTTATTCAGGTTAGGAGGGCTCGGAGACCTCAGTGGTATTTCATCTAAAGATTGTCTTTCAATCATCAGGTCTACTCTTTGTTTTGCATCTTTTCAGTTGATCGCCCGCAGCATGGTGTTACCCGATGACCCCAGAGAGGCTCATTTCTCATCCCTGCTACCATGGATCTTGCTCTATCACTTGATCAAACAGGAAGAGGCAGCGTTCGACTGTGTACTTCGCCAGCACATCACTGATGATGATGACGATGGTACAGTGAAGATTTAGTACTCCAGAAAACAATCCTCTCTTGCCCTTTTTAACAGAAATCAGAAGTAGGACACAGAATGCTCAGGTCTGGTCCACGTTCAATGGAGACCTAAGATGCAATTTAACACAAATTTATTTGATTATATTTATTTACATTGATATATGTAAAGGCTATAACAATTATATTAATTAAGGTTTTGCAAAAAAAAATAAAATACTAAAGTTTCTCCTAAACAAATCCACTTTCGATAAAAACATGCCGTTTTGGGCGCTGTGCAAAATGACTTCACTCACCATGCCCCTCTCTGCATGGAGGTGTGTTTAGCTCTCTGTCGTGTTTTTGTAACCCAGGTTCAAGGGAAGCTTGCCAGATCGATTTATGTAAAAAATGACCATCAACACCACTTTAACATAAGAACAATGTATCCAGATCACGTATTCACTGATGGATCCAAAATAGAAGACAAAATAACATCAGCAGCAGTAGTAGGAGACTTGCAAAACTTCACTAAACTATTGGATAATATCCCTGTTTTCACAGCTGAAGCAATGATACTTGCCATAAAATATATGGAAAACGCAACAGGCAAAAAATGTATTTTAAAATTAATTTTTTATTCCAAATCGATACTACATGTTCTAGGATCAATGAAACCAATCCATCCAACAGTTGTTGAAATAATTTAAAAAACAAATAACTTACTGAGGACTGAATATAACAGTATTCTGCTGGATTCCCGGTGCTGTGGGAATAACATGAAAGGAGAGAGCAGACAATGTGGCAAAACAAACAAACCCAGAGTCTTGTCGTCAACATCTTATACCACCTTCTTCTTCTTTCGGCTGTTCCCAGTTTAGGGGTCGCCACAGCAAATAATCTGTTTCCACCTAACTCTGGCCTCAGTATCCTCTACTCTTGCACCAATTACCTTCATGTCCTCCTTCAGCACACCCTTATAACTTGTCTTTGGCCTTCCTCTCGCCCTGTTGCCTGGCAGCTCCATCTCCAACATCCTTCTACCAATATAACTACTATCCCTTCTCTGCACATGTCCAAACCATCTCAATCTGGCTTCTCTGACTTTGTCTCCAAAACAACCAACCTGAGCTGTTCCTCTGATGTGCTCATTCCTAATCTTGTCTCCATCCTTGTCACTCCTAAACTGAACCTCAACATCCTCATCTCTGCTACTTCCATCTCTGCCTCGTGTCTCTTGCTCACTGCTACAGTCTCTAACCCATACATCATAGCTGGTCTCACTACTGTTCTGTACACCTTTCCTTTGATTCTTGCTGACACTCTTCTGTCACACAACACCCCTGACACTTTTCTCCACCCACTCCAACCTGCCTGCACTCGCCTCTTCACCTCTTTTCCACACTCCCCGTCGCACTGGACTGTTGACCCCAAATACCTAAACTCCTCCACCTTCTTGACCTCAGCCCCCTTTAACCTCACTGTTCTACTTCCCTCCCTCTCGTTCAAACACATGTATTCTGTCTTACTACGACTGACTTTCATTCCTCTTCTTTCTAGAGCAGACCTCCAACTTTCCAGGTGTCCCTCCACCTGCTCTCTACTCTCACTACAGATTACAATGTCATCTGCAAACATCATTGTCCATGGAGATTCCTGTCTGACCTCATCTGTCAACCTGTCCATCACCATAGCAAACAAGAAGGGACTCAAAGCCGATCCTTGATGTAGCCCCACCTCCACCTTGAACTCCTCCGTCTGACCTGCAGCACATCTCACTGTTGTCATACTCCTCTCATACATATCCTGAACTACTCTGACGTACTTCTCTGCCACTCCTGACATCCTCATACAGGACCATAGCTCCTCTCTCGGCACCCTATCATACGCTTTCTCTAAGTCCACAAAGACGCAGTGCAGCTCCTTCTGACCATCTCTGTACTTCTCCATTAGCATTCTCAGAGCAAAAATTGCATCAGTAGTGCTCTTCCTGGGCAGGAAGCCATACTGCTGCTCGCAAATATCCACTTCCCTTCTTAGCCTAGCTTCCACTACTCTTTCCCAGAGTTTCATTGTGTGGCTCATCAACTTTATACCTCTGTAGTTGTTACAACTCTGCACATCACCCTTGTTCTTAAAGATTGGCACTAGGACACTTCTCCTCCATTCCTCAGGCATCTTCTCACTCTCTAGAATCCTGTTGAATAACCTAGATAGGAACATTAACAACTTCTAGATAGGAATTATAACAACACCACCAACAGACCTAAAACAGAAAATAAACCATCAAGTAGTGAAACATTGGCAGCAAGAATGGAACCAACAAACCGAAAACTATCCAGAACTAGGAGTAAATCAAACAATTTTAGGAACCAGAAGAAATCAAAAATTATTAACCAGATGTCGAATTGGGGACTCGAGATTATTTCATAGTTTTCTTCTTAAAAGTGAGGCAATGCCATTATGTAGTCATTTCAAATGTATTTTAACTATTAAACACATTTTGATAGATGCAAATCTTGTTTTGTACTGACCTTCGTCTGGCGCAAAATGGTTTACCCAAACTAACACATATTTTGGTAGAAGAGCAAAATGAAAGTTGATTATGTTTACAACTGGACGAATGGGGGAGGAGTTTATAGTAATTAATGGAAGGGCCTTCCATCGTTTAGTGTGTGTTTCACAGAGATTTCTTCTCAGAGGGTATAACGCATTTGTTGTGATTTAAAATAAAACCCATGAATGGTTTTTAGAGTTTTAGGGGGGATTTCCTGTCCAAACATCTGGAAAGATTTGATTTTCATTTGAGGTCACTTTTAACTAATAGAGAAAATTACAGAAATGTACTGAAGTGCACAAAGTGACTTTTCAGCATTTATCCAGCATTTTCTTTTTTTTTTTCAAGTGGAAATCTGGGTGGAAGAGATTTCCAGCAAAGGATTCCATAAAAGACAAACTGATTAGTAACCTGCAGCGCTTTAATGTTAGCTTAGCTGCTAACAGCTACTGAGCTGTGATCTAGAGTATCGAATGATAAGTGTTTCTGCTAAGCTCTATAACATAATTAATATATGTTTTAATAAAGGATTATGGCTGCCAACTTAAAAATACATGTCAAAATCACAATAGGGATACACCTTCCCAAACATAAAAATGTAGTCATTAACCCTTTAACACCTGATGTGTCGCCAGCGACACAAAAGTGACTTGCGCACTTCAAACTACCGTAGCTCTGGTTATTTATAAAAAAAAATTCAGATTCTGAAGTTGAGAAACAGCTCTTTCGACTGATATGATATCCATTACAGTAAAGACAACAGGTGCTTGTGTTCTAGGGACGGGAAGTGTAGGAGAGCAGAGACAGATCGGTGATTGATTACTTGGGAATGACTATAGCAATATTTTACCGGTGTTTCATTTTAAGTATTATATTTTTATTGTATATAATAGTATAGGCATGGCTCACTGTAGTTATCGGTTTATTAGGGTTAGATTGTACTGGTTTATTTACTGTGTTTGTGTCCAAGTGTTTGTTGTGTCATTCTGTCGCTGACGGACGCACATCTTTTCTTGTTTTGTTTCTCGCATTCTTCCTCCTTTTTTTTTTTAGCAAACTTGGTGTTAGATTTCAGTGCCACAAGATTTGTAAATAGTAGAGTAAGAAAATTAAATTAAAAATAAAATGAAATAAAAATTAAAGTTGCTTTTGTTTGTAAGTTTTCGGTCAAAGATCTTGAGGATATATATATATATATATATATATATATATATATATATATATATATATATATATATATATATGTGTGTGTGTATATGTATGTATATGTATTTGTGTATGTATATATATATATGTATGAGTTTGAATTTATTGGTGTTTAATTGTGTGCTGAGCCATCCATTTTACTTTTAATCATGTATAATCTCTGTTCCCTGACTCCTGCAGAGGATGATTCTCCCCTTCTGCCCTCCTCTCTCATGCTCCTGAACACAGCTCATGAGTATCTGGGTCGCCGCTCCTGGTGCTGTAATTCTGATGGCACTCTGCTCAAGTTCATTGTGAGTTTCAGCTATTTATCATTTGAAAAACAATGATTGCTAGTTTTTGTGACTATTGTAAATGCTATAGCGATTCTCTGAAATCATTTTCATGGTCTACTTTTCGCCATTTCCTCATTTAGCTCTTCTCCTTGCCTCTTGAGACCAATTGCTAAGGTGTAGGGCTGAAAATATAAGCTTAGGAATGGAACACCCCTAAGAGGGTTTTTTTTTATTCAAATCGTTGACAGCAGTGAAAATCACTTCTGGTTTGTAAAAAGCATGTAATATGTGTCATAAGCGAATACATTGTGTAATGTTAATTTAATAGGCTAGATTTAATGATTGTTCTATACCCATGTACCGTAAAACATTTTTTTTTCTCCAGTTATTTTAAAAACTCTCGAAATTATGTAATTTCTTAAACTTGTTGGTCAGCATTGCAATGCCTATCTGCCATCGGCAGTCGACCCAACCCTAATGCCTGGCCACACTAAGCAATTTTTTGCGTCTGCCACTTGCTTTTTTACAGAGAACAGCGTTTTTGCATGCAAGACATTGTGGAAAATCAGAGTGGCGAATCGATGTAGCTGGCAAATCGAACAACTCTCTCGTCAGGCACCAACAAAATGAGCCTCTCAATCCATATTCTCTTTTTTCCGTTCCTAGTTTATGTTCCTCTACGCTCTTTATTGTTGTGATGTTGCCGTGATGATTTGTGTAGAGTGCGAACTGCTTTTTGTCTAAACAGCTCCTTGAACATGCGATCAAAAGAGCCAATTTAATCCAGAGGGTTTGGCTATTGAAAAACCAATTTTTTTTGCTTGTGCTCATTGCTCTGTCACATTTGTGTTCTGACACCTGTGCCTTTTGCAAAGCCAAATCCCATACAAAGCAGAGATTTGGGATGCCTTTTGTCTCTTGTGAGTGTGAAAGGCAGATGGAAAATTCAAGTCTATTAGGGTAGGGTACCGAAATCTGTGTTCCAATACATAACTGATACCTCTAGAACCAGTTTGGACACACACACACACACACACACACACACACACATATATATATATATATATATATATATGTGTGTGTGTGTGTGTATATATCTCGAGACTAACGTTACTTCCACGTGAATACCTGTCCCGTGCGGCCCACATACTGCAACGACCTGTCAACAGGTTTTGAAAGTCCAATTTTGAGATTGCGAAAAGTTAAAATGCATGCATATATATATATATATATATATATATATATATATATATATATATATATATATATATATATATATATATAACCAATTTGCACCGAATCAGAACAACTACAAACGATACCCAACCCTACTGTGAATGTAAATTATCATGATTTCTTTATTCAGGTGGGTGTCTTGCGAGAGAAACTTTCAGGCCCTGAGAATCTACCTTATAAAGAGGATCTTGAGACGGCCCTGGAGCAGTGTTTTTTCTGTCTATATGCTTATCCCAGCAAGAAAAGTAAAGCTCGCTATTTGGAGGAGCACTCTGCCCCTCAGGTAACAGTAATTTACACTTTGACTATTCTGTCATGGGGGCCTGGAATATGATAAAGATGTAATGGTATTGCAAATATCAGTGATTTCTTCAGAAGGTGTTTTGCGAGGTGAGGAATGTTTTCATGGGGCTCCTGAAGTTTTACTTAGATCTAGTCTAGTGAACTCGAAGTACCAGTGCACTTATTTTCTATGCAGCCAATAACAGATTTTAAGGAAAGCAAATAGAAAGCCATGTGAATTGATCAAAGAACAAAACAAAAACAATACATTTTGTATTTGTCAATTTGTATTTTATTATTTGTCAAAATATTAGGATGTGAGATGAAATCAGGTGTTTGTTGTTTATCTGAAGCTGGACCTGCTTTATTTGCTTTTGCGATCTCTACACACCTATCAAGATTCAAGCACATGTTTCAAAGACATCTCTGCAGGGTGTTTTTCGCAAGTTTCACACCTTTGCTGTTTATTGTTGATGCAGTGATGCTCCTCGCCTTTGGATGGCGCTCAGGGGTAGTGATCTGTTCATGAAAAGAATGAATCTTCAAAATGACTTCTGAGTAGCAACTATTTAGGGAGTGAATCGTTTTCTTTGGTGCATGTGGATTACATATTATATTCTTAATAATCAGAGACACAGGTGTTTGGGCCTTTGTCAAAATGGTTTCAGATTTAAGATCAGATTGTTTTTAGATCAGATAAATAAATAAATATTTCAAATGATTTATACTTTAATAATGAAAGAGTCAAAAGAATGAATCACCAAAATGAACAAACTTCCCATCACTACTCATTGGAAACCAGTGACATGTTCAGCTAATATATGATCTTTGTGTGTTTTGTTTACCAACTCTTGATGGTCGGACACCAACAAGACGAGCTTCTAATTTTCATTTTCTCTTGTTTTGCCATTTCCTCGGCTCTTCATCACTGTTTCCTGTCGTGAGGCTACCGAGAGAATATGTAATAAGCACCACCCAGCTTTTCTTTTACATACCATTTGCTAACTTAAACAAGAAATATCTCCCCTTCCTACAACCAAACTTGCCACTGTGTTCTCCAATAACAGTTATTGTGCTAGAGAGAGGTAGAGCGATGGCTCTGTGCTGCTGCGACTGTGTTAATTCCATAATGTATTCTCTTATTTATCTAGGAAGTATTTGTATTGGAAAGTCTTAGGTGGATGCTCCCCGCATCTTTTTTGAGTGGATTTAGAGCAGAGTGAGGGACAGGAATAGGAATATATGTTTTTTATATTGATCTACTCTAACATCACTAGTTGGGGCTTTGTTTATCAATGTGATAGCTTTTCAGGATTTTACACTACCTTCAGGAGCAGATTTATACTGCTAAGAGTGTGCAGCCTTTGAGCGAACATGAGTTCGTTAACAGATTCTCTGTCTGTTCTTTTGAACGATCGTAGGTGTTGGTACTGATGAGCTTCTGCATCGAGTCAGCAATTATTTTCTCATTAATTGTACTCCTGCAGCGAGAGTAACATTGATCATCAAACCACCCACTCACTGCCATTAGCCAGGACTGCTCAGCACACAGGAAGAGCTCTATGCACAACTACAAGGCTCTGTCTGTTTGCCAAACTGTTTATGCGCAGTGAGCACTGCATGGTGGTATATTTATCTCAACTTTATATTAATATTGAATAGGACTCTGTCACCAAGCTCAGATATTTGGTTTAGAATACATGTTTTATTAGTTAATGTTTCATGTGAAAGTTAGAAGTTTCTCGCTTCAGTAAAACCTCACTTATAAACAAATAAAACGCTCTCAATCAACCCAACGTTGTAACAATTAGCATTCCTAAGTAACTCAATGGCTGAAAATTAGTAATGTTTCATAAATAAACCCATGTAATCATATGTTTGTGGTATGCTAATATTTTTTTATATCCCAATATATGATTACACATATTCTTAATCACCACTCAAGCAAAAACAAACAAAGTCCACCAACGTTTTATCTGCAAATGCGAGAAATTCTAGTCAGAATATCGGCACTTTCAAGCACACAGTCTGAGAGATCCCTAGAAATCTGAGTGTTCCCTAGAAATTATTCAGATTATTAGACATTTTGGAACGCTCATTAAGTTTCAACAGTGAAAGGCAGCATGTTATAGAAGCAGTTTCCTCAGTAGAAGTGTTTCTTCAAATAAATGGATAATCCCTCTGGCTTCTCTCTTTAATACATTATCTGTGTTCTTTTATCGTGTCTGTATTTTTTAAAGGTGGAGCTTCACTGGAGTGATGCTGTGGTTTTGTTCGAGTACTTCAAGCCCAAGATCTTGCCTGAGTTTGACAGCTTTAAGGCCAGCACAGTCTCAGCTGAGCTGGCGAACTTGCTTAGAAGACTCTCAGGGATCATCCCTCGCTCAGACGGCCCCACGCTCTCTGTGGACGAGGTGTCCTCTTATATCGAAGGAGGCGCCGTCAAGGTACAAATGCAACCAGTTGAGGTTCTACGATAAATTCAGCTTATCACTCAATATGAGTGCTAGACCACAGTTCCGCAATCATTCACTGATTCACTCAACTTACATTAATGAGTTTTGTAGCAACCACATTATTTAAGTTGTACGGATTTTTTTTTCCCCTGACCATCTTTCATGGACCTCTGCTGGGCTGGATCCAAGAGACATTTGATCAAGTCAGCTGCTTATGCGAGGACAGATGATGGTGGACAAGAGCTAGCTGCAGAACAATGTCACTCACACTCAAATAAGCTAGCTCTTCAAGCTCTCACTCACTTTAAAAGGGTGTCAGTGGAAGGTTGAAATAATTTGGGTTAGGATAATTTGTTACAGTAATTTTCATGACTAATTTACAATAATAACTCAAACAGTATGTAAGTGGGACAATCCCCTTGTTGCACCGAGTATTAGTTGAGTCTACTATGGGAAGGCAATCTCCAGAACGAAATAAAAGGATGTTGCTGCTTACAGCTCAGTGTGTTAAAGCAAGTTTCACAGTGAATTTTGAAATGATGACTGAAATACTATTACTCAACAAAATGAGAAGGATCAACCCTGATGTGCTTTTGGTGTTTGGATGAATCCAGCTCAACTGACTGTAATAATGTATGGAATCATTGCATAAAGACACTGCTAATGAGAAAGGGATTGTCTTATGTTGTCAAGGTGCCGGCTCTGCCTGAAGGAGCACCCCCAGCGCCCCCGGTGGTGAATGAGCTGTACTATCTCCTTGCTGATTACCACTTCAAAAACAAGGAGCAGTCCAAAGCCATCAAATTCTACATGCACGACATCTGCGTCTGCCCCAACAGGTCAACTCACAATCCTTCAATTTCATACACCAATGTTTATTTATTTTCATTTTCAAAATTTAGAATCACTCAAAACTAAAAAGTTTGAGCTCCTTTTGTCTTAAACACTGTAGCAATGTTTCGTGGCATGGAGTCAATCTGTGTGTTGCACTGATCAGGTTTCTGAGAGCCCAGGTTGCGTTGATGGTGGCCTTCAGTTCTTTAGCATTGTTGGGTCTAAAGTCAGCCTAGTTTACTGGCAATTTAACGGAGATCCTTAAACCAGGTACTGTTGCGTTTAATGTAGCATGAAGTGTTCTATAATTTTCTAGTAGTTGGCTACAATGACCTTGAACCTCAAAACACAGTGGACAAAAGATGACATGGCACCCGAAGCCATCACTGGCTATGAAAACGTTATACTGAACCTCAATTAATGTGGATTTTGTTCCTCCAAAGAAAATGCAAAATGTTTTTTATTAGAGAACATAACTTTAGAGCACTCAGCAGTCCAGTCCTTTTTGCCTTTAGTAAGATAAGAGTAGTAGTTTTACATTAGGAATGCGAAAGCTGAAAGTCATGTCTTGCATGTCTGTTTCTTGAAGCACTGACTCTAGCTGCAGTACACTCTTTGTGAATCTCTGCTCAGTTTTTAATGGGATTTGTTTCACAATCCTCTCCAGGGTCTGGTTATCTCTACTTCTTCTATACCACATCTTTTTTTTCTCCGCCTGTCTCTTAATGTGCTTTGACATGAAGCTCTGTGAAAAGCTAGCCTCTTTTGCAATGTTTTGGCCTCTTTGTAAAAGGTGTCAACGGTCATCTTTACAAGAGTCTAGTCAGCAGTCTTCCCCATGGTTGTGTTCTATACGTCTGATTGGGTTAATACATTTTAATACTGGACTGGTAATAACGGATTTCTGGGAAAGTGAGTGTCTCGTTTATATTTATGTTCATTAAACAAGTCTGCCAAACAGAGTTCAGTTATAATCATTAAAGATTAAAGAAACAAACTCTTCTAATATATCAGTCTGTATGTGATTATTGACCAAAATATACAGATTTCACTTTTTGATTGTTCCTGAAATTAATCAACTTCTTCCATTATATTCTAATTACTTGACTATCACCTGTCTATTGTTTTAGGTTTCTCTCCATTGTAGATCATTAGTGTTTAGTATCATTTGCTCTATGGTGAAAAACTTACCTTCTGTATTTGTCATCTTCTGATTTGTGCTGTCTCCCATAGGTTTGACTCGTGGGCAGGGATCGCGTTGGCTCGTGCCAGTCGTATTCAGGACAAACTGAACTCCAATGAGCTGCGGAGCGACGGGGCCATCTGGAAGAACTCTCTGGCTGTCTTGACATGTTTTAAGCGTGCACTGGAGATTGACAGCTCAAACCTATCGCTATGGATTGAGTATGGAACCATGTCATATGCCCTCCACTCTTTTGCCTCCAGACAGCTCAAACAGTGGGAGAACCAGCTTCCTCCAGATCTCACCAAACAGGTACATCTGACTTTGTAATTGTAACTACTTGAATAACTTTTGTATATGGCTTTGTTTTTGGGTGGTTTAAGTAATTTTTTTATTCTGACCATATACATTATTATGACATAAAAAATGCTTTGGAAAATTGATTCACTCCCTTCCAGTCTAGAGGTTTCTAGCTATAGACTTTCTAAACGATGTGTAAAAACTGAAAGAGGACTGACAGGTAAAAGCTTGCACATCATGCACCTAAACAAACAAACTTTCAACAGTGGCCACACCTAGACAAATTGAAATTACTCAGATAGCTCCTCTATAGAGGGCTACAGAGAGCTTTTTGCAAGCTTCACACCATTGCTTTTTAGTGTTGATGCAGTGACACTCTTGAATGAGGCTCAGGGAACAACAGTTACATGCCCAGCAATTTTGTAAGCTTTGTGGAATTTGTTGAACAGCTCGTGTTGATCAAGACCACCCACAAGACGAGTTTCTGAAAATTTCTAAATGTCCATATTCTCCTCTCGCATGGTTTCTTCTTTAGCTCCAGTTCTTCTTCATTTTCCTGTCCTGAGGTTGACATGAGTGTTTAACAGCACTCTGAATACATGATTAAAATACATAACTTTCCTTGGTCGATTTCATGGCAAGTTTTTTTGGCTTGTGTCAATCACTTGCATCTGTATGCAGTGTCTCAAGACATGTTTGTGTGTGAAACTTCAGACCAAAAACTCGTGTACGTGTTTGATGGCTTAATGGTTAACTTTTGAAATGTGAATATTGCTTTCAGTTACAACAGTGCTTGAAATCAACAGGATTCTTAGATGTCTTATAACAAATATATTAAGGAAGCTATTTAAAGGAAAAGCAGCAAAGCTGTGGAATATTTTTGAGCTCAAAATCAGTCTCTCACTATTTTTACTAATATTTTTGCAGATTAGGGGTGTCCTACGCAGAGTTTTTCAATAACTCCGTTATGTCACAAAAAGTGTAACAATCTTGTACAAGCCATTGTAACTTACTACAGTCATTGAAAGACTTTTGCAGCCCTGCCGAAATCAGAGCTCGAGCTGGATATTCTCTGAAGAGTTAGAAAGGTTTTTTTTTTTTTTTTTTTTTTTTTTTTTTTTTTTTTTTACTGATGGATGTCTGTTTTCCCCAAAATTTGGATGCTCATAAAATAAACCACTAAAGAACAACTGGCCAAACTGCAATTTGAGGAAAGACAGAAATGCTCTTTGCTGCATTTTTATGTAAGTAGATGCTTAAAGACAGGTTGTTTACAAACAATTCACACAATTACAATGCTCTCCATTTTTTTGTTGCACCATTTTCGACTCTATCTTCGCTTCATATATTAATCCTGTAATCAGCGTTAAGTATTTTGTTTGCTGTGTGTTTGTAGATGGAAGAGCGGCGAGACTCAATGCTGGAGACGGCGTCCCAGTGCTTTCAGAGTGCTTCTCGCTGCGATGGAGACGAGGAAGAGTGGCTCATTCACTACATGCTTGGGAAGATTGCAGAGAAGCACAAAAAACCTGCCAAAGAGTACCTTCAGCTTTACAAGAAGGTCATAATTCAGGCATTTTGACCCTACTTTCACTGGAAAACCTTTTCTAATCTTACTTCGTTTGAAACCTATAGAGACTATAACTGTAATTCATAGACTTTGGTGTCTACGAGAATTTAACAACCATACTTTGTGTGATTTGTAGTGTTGTTTAATTATTTCTTCAGCTCTGATTTGAATTTAGTATAACATGGTTTGATGTTAATATAACAGGCTTGACTTTCACGTGAACAGCTTTATGGATATTTGGACTATATATATATTTAGACTTTAGATTAGACATGTCAAAAGTCTTGGTTGTTTAAACTTTTTGCAAAGAGTGCAAGATTTCATTAAGTATAGATGCATGGGGGTCATTTTTTTTCCTCATCGCTCAAGTTGCACATAATTGGTCACCCCTCTGTCAGTTAGTTGTTAGTTAATGTTCAAAGTCAAACCCAGCAAATATATTATCCTACTTTAATTAATGAAAGGGCAAATACAAGCCAGGGAAATTTCAATCCTTAGTTTGGAAATTTGGCAACAAGATGGCTGATTTTGGAAGCTGTTTTATATAATTTTTTCCTGAATTTTCTGCCTTCATTACAGATGTCCCTGATAAAAACATTTCAGAGTAGTGCGAGTGTCAGTTTTGTGTGCTTACTGTAAGAAATTCTATGTGTTATTGTGTCAATCTCTCTTGTCACTCATGAGATTATGTTGTTTCCAGTCTGCACATTACTTGCATGAGGAGGCTGCCAGATACCCTCGCAAAATCCACTACCACAACCCTCCAGATCTTGCCATGGAGGCGCTAGAGGTACAGTATGTGGGAACATCAGATGTCTCTCTGAGGGCTTTTTTATTTAGTTTAAATTTATTGAAAGCGTTAATATTGTGAAGTACTTTTGAAAAGTAGTACCAATAAGGAAGGCTGTTAAAAGATAAGAAAATGTGCACCCTGAAATTTTCTTTGTATGTTTATATTTCAACTGAAATATAGATGTCCAGGACTACCTGTTCTTTGAAATTTATTGAGGAATTAAAATCAATCAAATCAATGGCAATGAAATACCATAGCAAAGCTCTCCTTCTATTCTTCTATATAAAGATAATGTTTTTTTCCAGGTTTAATAAATTAAATATTGATAAAAATGTTTTATTATAATTATCAAGTGCTGTTATTGAATTTTTGTGGTGTTTAATAAGGTTCTGAGTTAAATGAATATTTAGTTTAAATTGGAAATCTGTGTGCTTAGCTATCAAAAAAAACTAAACCATTCAAACAAATCTTTTTCTTCAACGTCATGAGTGCATGCTCTCTCAATCATCTGTAAAAAATTGTACCACTATTTGCAGCATCTACCTGGAAACTTGCTTTGTAGATTTTACTCAAGTAACTTGCTCTTGTGATTTGAGAGCTTAAGGTAAAACTTGAAACTGTAGTAAAAGCTGTGAGACGTTGCCAAGGTTTTCTCTATGTGCAAGATTAGCATTTAAAAAGGTCATTCATTACATTTTGTTTAGGTGAGGAGGAAGACATGTAATACTTAAAATACACCAGATTCTCTTAAAGCAGTGGTTTTCAAACTTTTTTACTACAATAATGAACAACATTATAATACATGAGTACAGTATAGTCCTTCCTGCTCAGCTCAAAAGTACAGTTCAATATTATGGCTAATTCACATATTTTTGTAATTTAAAAAATGCTAAACACTTTAAGACCATTAAGAGTTACATTAAGAATATATTAGGTGCAGACTGGGACACACTTTCAGCACTGGAATCCAGGCTAAAGATCGGCCTTGCCCAGACAGTGAAAACTCAGTGCAAACTATGAAAGGTTTCATTAAAAAATTCCTTTTAATCTGTAGAGAATTTTTTTAACCTTTTTTGTTCACAGACTAGATGTGTTGTACAACACGTTAACAGAGAGCACATGGCTTTATTATGAGTGTTGTTATCTGTGATAGGGAAGCTGGTGCAAGTAAGAGCAAGTAATTGTGATGCAAAGGCATCATGGGTAAAATATTAGAATTTTGATTAAAATATTAAAGGTGCTGTTGTTTTAATGATTTATTCAAAATCTATTTATTAACAAAACGTTTGAATTTACCATAATTTTTTTTACCATTTACCATTCATCTACATGTAGAGCTGTTAATGAGCTTTAGTGAGTAACCCTGATTATGAAATAAATATCAACCCCCCCCCCCCCCCCCCCCCGCGCAACTATAAATATTATTATTTGTCATTAAATTTGTTATAAGTACAGCTCTGCATAACACGGTATCATTATTAACGTATAAGAGAAAAAAAATTTATTATGGACCAACTTGCAACAAAAAATAGCTTTATTAACTGTAGCAGAAAAGATTTAAGGTGCATCTGAAATATAACAAAAAATGTACTTCTTAATAAAACGTTAAACATTGTTTGACTGACCATGATTGCTGGCAATATTCGGCACGTTTTTGCTAAAAAACTCACGCGGCTTTTTAGCATGATGGGGATGTATTGTCTTTAAGTGACGCCTTAATTTATTTGGCTTCATGCTGTCCGCTGCCAAACATTTTTAGACTCAGTAATCACACCTGTCCCTCCTCGTCTCCCACCGCAGTCACAGTGAAGCCAAGCGATACATACGCGTCGTCATATTTCCTCGTCTTAGCTTTCGGGAGACTTTCGTTTGTGTCTTTATCTCCTTCTCTCTCCGTCTGACTTATACACTTCGTGGCTACTCTTCATGAGACACCAATGAGAGTGCCCCCTAATGTAGTGGATTGGTATTGCACTTTATTCTAAAACAGTAAAAAAAAAAAAAGAAACAAAAAGCATGTTCCCAGAGGTTAAACACAGACCCCTTGACGGAGCTGGGGGCACACCCCACTATTTGAGAACCACTACATTAATGTAAGTTTGAACATTCTGTAGAAGCCAATAAAGAGTGAACATGATATGATTAACGGCAGTACATTTTTGACACTGGATATGGTTTGTTTCTTATTTTTCACACTGCATGTATCATCCGATAACACACTTGGGGCTGCTTCCTAAATAGAGCTCGCTGTTTTAAAAACAGACATTTATAGCATCTAAAATAATTCAACTATTCAGTGATATTGTACTGCCCTTCATAATTACTTCAGTACAGAAACATTTCAGTGGAGTTCAGACTCATAACAAGAGCTGAAAACAGATAAATGTAGTAGGTGAATGATCATACACCAACTGTAAAGAATATGGAGGGACAATGCAGATTGTGTTATATCTGGAGACATATGGACTGGCTAAATGATGCTTTTGTTGTATTTCATTTGTTTCTTTTCATTTATTCTCCCAGATGTTTTTTCGTCTGAGTGCCACCATTCTAAAGCTTCTGGAGAAGGAGGAACATGACCGGGATCAGTCAGAGACTCTGGATTATGAGCTGTTCTTCAGCATGCTCACTGAATCTGCTGTTGGACCCTTCGCACGGGGAGAGGAGAAGACGATGCCTAAAGCCAGCAGTGACAAGTAGGTGTGAGCAGAAAAACTGCATTATTCGGTTTGGAAAAGACTCATGAGTCGATTGGAAGTAGGTTGAAAGTTTGCCCCTCGATCAACAAAATCTGCCCACCAATGCTGGTGCCCTGTTGGAATCGATGGTTCACTTGTAGGGGTGTAACGAGACACTGGGTTCACGAGATGAGATTTTGATCCATTTTTATTATTTTTTTTTAATAAATTTAATGGTAATACATTGTGTTTATTCAACAAAGACTTAAAAAAAAGTGCATTTTGGACTTTTATTTAAATTAATTGGATGCCGCAATAAAAATGTGAACCCTGCAAAGTGTTTTGCCATGACGGGTAAATACAAACAAACAAAAATTCATAACATAAATTTTACATAAGTTTCTTAAGTGTGGTCAATACACATTATATTTAGTCTAACTATTGTAACCAAGTTGTGCTCAAAGTAGAATAGTTTAAACAAACTGAAGCAGCTACTAGATAAGAATAATAATGACCTATACAGAAGAGTCTGTGGTCATAATCTTTTTTTTAAGAATATAACCATGTCAACATTTTCTGGCATCAACTGTGACCTCTGGGCAGTAACTATGTTGCCTGCAGATGAAAAAAGACGCTCACTTGGAACAGAGATAGCAGGGATAGAAAGATATTATTTGACAAGGGAAGACCGTAAAGGCAGCAGTTTTATAAATGTAGCAGAATGTCCAGTTTTGAATTCAATCGCGTGGTAATGTCCATTTATTAATTTGTATGGTGGCAGCTTCAGCAGATTTTGCTCTGACGTCAATATCGGAGCTGCTGTCAAACTCCGGTGAGAAAAGCAGTTATTTGTCTCATCCACCCAAGCAAACGACTGATACGCGCAACACTGATGCCAGCCTGTGTAGAGAGATTTATTGTATGGGAAAAGCATTTAATGTCTGACACAAATCCTTACTTGCGTGCACCCACTTCCATGTTATGTGCATTCTCTGTTACAATAACCATTGCCATGTTTTGGCTTTTTATGATCCCAGTCAGTGACCGTTGTTTGTAGAACTTTAGCGATGTTTGCCCCTAAGTGCGATTCAAAAAGTGGGCGAGTCTGCAGTACAAATTGGGTAATTTCTCAGTTACTGGAAGTCATTTGGGCTGTTATTGTGATGTAGAGTACATCTAACCAAGTATTGCTTTACTTCAGCTTTCATGTATCAAGCATTACAGAATTCTGTGTCTTAAGCCACCAACATTTGTAATGGAATTTTTATACTCATGAGACATGATTTATGAACACAATCGCAAACAGCAATTTATTAGTTGTTCCAAAACATGAATTAAACTCATACCTTGATATCAACGAAGCATGTGATCACATTGCAAGCATCATGGAGGGAGAAAGGGAGAGTAAGGAAATAAGAGAAGAGAGAGAAGGAAGGAAAGGAGTGAAAGAGAGAGAAATGAGCAGCCCTTCCCTGGGCCGACTCGGAAGCAAAGAGAGTGACCAAGGGGCCTCCTTGAGATTACTTTCAGTATAAATCCCACCTCTCTACATCACTTCCTGTTTCCTCCCAAATACACATACAAATACATTCTTCTTTGAGAATCACTTACAATGATTAAATATTCTATTACACATTGAAATAGCCATTCTCTTCCATGCGCACCACGCTGAAGACCAAGCCCCTGTCTCTGAATTCATGATGTTCTTGCAGGGTGGAGTCTCCCTTCAAGGTCTTCCAATGTGTGATGCACATGCTCTTCCCAACAGGTGTATTTCTCACAGAATGGCGATTTTTGACCCTTTTGACCATGATGACTGAAAATAATGATGCATGCAACCTAAAAATGAACACAATGCAACTAATATTGTAACTCTCGGATAATAAAAAACATTAAAAGTGCATTGTGGTGACTAGATTAACCCTTCTCTTGCGAAATTAAATCTGTTAGAAAGACCCCAAAACTGTTAACGGGGCAGTAAGTAGTGTTGGGGGGAAGAATAAATTATTTTTCACTCCTCCTGACCAACTGATGGAATTAACTCCTTACTAGGCTATTAGGGCTCTTCTGATCACCTCTATTTGCTTTTTCCATGAGTGCACAAACATCTGATCAGGGGTGATCCACATGAATGGTTAGAAAGGATCCCCTTTTCATATTTTACCTTTAACACAATATATTATTCCGTTTTGGAGTTAGTCTAGCACTGCAGTTAAATCAAAACTCGTCTTTGAAGCTCTGTTTGGGTTTGCAGGGAGAAGCTTGCTTCGGTGAACGATGAGGACTCTGTCTCTTCAGCCGGGCCGAGCTCGTGTTTGGCAGTGATGGCCTCCTCCTCGGTTGGGTCATTAGCCCTGGCTACTGCTTCTCTGGCTGGTGATGGTGCTGCAGGTTCGAACTCCCCCACGTATACGTGCACTCCCCTCGACCATGATTACGCCAAGCGTAAAAGGCTGCAGCAGAGACGCAGGCAAGGGGTGGAGCAGCAGATGCCCAGACAGGCTGAGGAGCTACAACAGGACGGTACAGTACTAGGCCCAGAAGATCACTCACTCACTTAGCACGGTGAACAAGGATGATGAGGGTTATTCACAAGGGCTGGGTATTACAATGCCATGCAAAACTTCTTATGCTTTTCATCTGAAACAGTCCAAATTTTTTTTATATGTAAAAAAAATTCCATTATCTATTCAGTTTGGGGCGAAGCATTTAAAATCTGAAGGTACTTGTTGTATTCTTTAGGTTTCTTTTTCTCCATATCTGCCAATTATCTTTAGTCACCCAACAATGAAGCTTTGTTCAGACTGAAAAGCAGAAAAACTGCTTGTACCCCAGGAGAACTCTAGAAAACACTACCCAGGCTCTGCACCAAAATAGACAAATTCACCAAGAAGTGGCTTCTTGCATTCTCCTCTCCTTCCAATTTTCCCTCAATATCTTCTTTCAGCTGATTTTAATTGCAAAAATATCCAGCAGCGCATCAGTGTTACAGTGCTAACTTAGAGGTTAAAGTTTTTGCAGTGCACTCCCTACGCGAGTAGAAAACTTGAAACTCATAAAACTAGATTCTCTTCCTCTTCTCTGTCTGTCCTCAAAATAAGATTAGTGTGTGTCTTGTTTTTGTTGAAGACTTGTTTGCTATCATACAGCACCAGAAGTCCATACACGGTGACTTTAAGTTTCTCCACTATTTTCTGTTAAGATCTCCCTCCAGAACATGCGTAGTAGTAAAGAACATATGTGTTCCTACCAAAACTTCAAGTTTTTGTACCTCTACGTTGTCTGCCTCAGGCACTGCAAGAAAGCATATAGCGTGCTGCAGGAAATACATTTCTGTGCTGTAATTCTTCTTTTGCAGAATGATCATATCTTCTCTTTGACTTCTGCCATTCTTGAGAGAGGAAAGTTGGACTTCCTACCAGAATTCATTTAACTTAAACCCTGTATCACTGCAGATCATGCCGATGACAGTATTGTCAATTTTAACATTAATAACTAATTAATTATAAAAAAATGTTTACAAGACATACAGTTTTTCTTGTTATTTCGAAGAGCACTGACTAGATCCACCACTGAGCCCCTTTAAGACAAGATTAGATTGATTCCCATGTTCTCAACTTTCTTACCAATTTAACCCATATAAGAAAATGTTTTCTAAAGCATGTTCTCCTCCTATTTTATTATCTAATGAGGAAACATGTTGTTTTTGAGGACAAAATGCAAACGCAAACAGGACGTCAGCAGAACTTCTCCTCCAAATTTGAATACAGCTTTAAACATGCACTCAGCTTTCCTAGCTAGTTGGAGTTCAAACTAGTTGAGCAATCAGATTTACCGTTTTTGTTTGTCAGGCCTACTTTTTAAAACGGTATATTTAACTATTATATTTTAACTAAAATATTTAAGTTTTGATTATGGATGTTTTAATTTTTAAGCCCAAGCCTTTTTTCATGATATTTGTTATTCAAATGGAATTAATCGGTGTCAAACCAGAAAACCATTTGTATCGGCTTCAGCAACATTTAATAGCTAATATTTGAAATAAATTAGTGCCACAAGTAATTTTCACTTCAAGGTTTCCTTATTTACCCATTTGATTTTGCACCTGCTGATCAACTTTTTTTAAAGCTTGGCCCCACATCATTGCTTTGCAGTTATGTTTTGTAACTGGTCTTTGTTTGATTCTCATGATGTATATTTTTTAGTTATTTCCATATTATAGATTCAGTTTTAATTGAAAAGGTTTATTCTAAATTTGGCAGTTATTTAATTCAATATTATTTATTAAACATTAATGTTTCCTTCATTTTGTTTTTCTCAAATAGTCAATATTTATGCAAGAAAGGTCATTAATAGTGTGTACCCAGCCCTCTGACTGCCAACTTCACAGATGTGTGAGTGCAATATGGGATCTGGTGTTCTCTCCCACCCCTCCTCTAATCCATTTGCACCAGGTCATAGAGGATCATGGGAACATGGGCAACGTCTCTCCAGTGTCCGAGTGCTTCTCCTTTTTCTTAGAATTTCATTCATCTCCCATGTGTCTTGTTAGACACCATGAAAAATGATTGGTGCTTGGATGAGAGAGAGCGATTGGAGGGTTTTTGCACCCAGATTGAGACATCTCTGCTTCTGAACACAAGAGGAACAAAACATTTGAACTAGATTCAGACTGAGTATTAATTATATGACTTTACCCACTTCTGATTTCAGTCAGGGGCACTGACTAGAGCTTTTCTTTGAGCTGTGGTTTGGCCTATTTTTGATGAAAAAGAGTATTTTTGGAAGTGTGTCGATGATTTAACCCATTTGCAAAGGCACTCTTAGCTTGCTATGCACATTCTTTACTCATATATTTTGGCTTTAACCTCATTTTCCTAAAGCTGCATTATTAGTGATTTTGACTCAAGTTTAGTATTGTCTATGCCAGCGATACAGAATTAAAGGAGAGAGATTAGGATTTAAAGTGATAGAACAGTAGATACAAACAGGAACAGCGGGGCAGAGCTGGTAAAGTACCAGAACTTGATTCGCCACCACTATAACCACTAGTAACCAGGAGTAACTTCTTGTGCATTAGCATAGGCTCAACATTGTTTTGACTGCTGACTTCTCCCACATATGATGCTATATGCTTTAAACTCATCGTGCCGAATTCTATATTTATTTATTTATAAATGTTTTTCTTTACAGTTCATGAATAAGAGTGCAGCTCTCCCACACCAGAGGGCACCTCACGCTTCTTAAACCAGGGCACAACTCGCTCGAGCCCCTTACTCCAGGGCGCGTCTCGCTCGAGCCCCTTACTCCAGGGCGCACCTCGCTCGAGCCGCTTGCGCCAGGGCGCGCCTCGCTCGAGCCCCTTGCGCCAGGGCGCGCCTCGCTCGAGCCCCTTGCGCCAGGGCGCGCCTCGCTCGAGCTCCTTGTGCCAGGGCGCGCCTCTCTCGAGCCCCTTGCGCCAGGGCGCGCCTCTCTCGAGCCCCTTGCGCCAGGGCGCGCCTCGCTCGAGCCCCTTGCGCCAGGGCGCGCCTCGCTCGAGCCCCTTGCGCCAGGGCGCGCCTCGCTCGAGCCCCTTGCGCCAGGGCGCGCCTCGCTCGAGCCCCTTGCGCCAGGGCGCGCCTCGCTCGAGCCCCTTGCGCCAGGGCGCGCCTCGCTCGAGCCCCTTGCGCCAGGGCGCGCCTCGCTCGAGCCCCTTGCGCCAGGGCGCGCCTCGCTCGAGCCCCTTACGCCAGAATGTGTCTTTTACAGTGGGTGGAATGTCTGGAACACTGTTTTACAAGTTGGCGAATAAAGCTGCTGGTAAAATGAACCCTATTTTTTATATTTAGAGATTTTATAGTAGATTTATAGCATAAGCTATAATTTTAGAGACCGATTAGATTTGCACTGTATTGATAATATTGCTGAAAATGAGCTTCTGTTAACGACTGGTTGCTCTGTCTGCCAATCTGTGTAACAGTATATTTCAAGTTTAACTGCTGTTTATTGATGGGTGGGGGCTATATATGAACAATGTTTTTGCATCTTTTAGTCAGCTGCGTTCTCTAGTCTGGAACTTAGTCAAAATTGCTTTATATGCTCAAAAGGTTATTGATTATAAAGATGTTCGCTAGATGCTTCACTAGCATTTCTGTTGGGTGTAATCTCATTGCTTCACTACCACGTTCATTACATTACACTGTAGGATCTATTCATTTACTTTTAAATTTAAATCATCACCAGTCCTGTTAGATGTTCCCCATGTTCCCAGTTGCTTCCCATGACCTTCTTCAGTCTCCCCGCTGCCGCCTGCCTGCTGCCTCTCTGCTCCTCTGCCTCTGACCTGCTTCTCTCCTGCTGCTTCTAAATGGATGATGCATGATGGGGCCACATCACTCTACCCACAATGCACTGCAACTGCTCTCTTTGTGCTAACTGATCAATAGCAGAGGAATGGCTCTTTATTTTAACATTTTCTCTGCTAAAATCACAGTGAGGCATACATAAGGTATTCTCTTAGATGTTTTTTATTATACTCAAAGAGCAAAGGACAGATATAGTCACAAGTTTAAATCTTTTAATGGAGTTAAAGATATGTACATTTGCTCTCTTACAGTGCACATGTATCTTGGCTTGACTCTAGCTGTTAAGATCTACAAGTACACACTACGCTGCACGTCTGCTGTACTCTAATATTTAGATATAAATGAGAAGGCACTACATGATGCCAGGTTTAGGTTTAGGATGTAAAGGACTAGAGAACACAGTAATATCTGTACTATTTTCAACCATTGTATTTGTTTTTAACATTTACCAAAAAGGTATTTAAGTGACCCTCTTTTTTTATATCTAAAGATTAATAACGTAAGGTAATCATTGCTGTGCGTTCTACAGTTGTAATGCAGGTGAGGATGTTGTAATGATGTGGAGGTAAGGGTTCACTGGATGGGATGCAGAGTGAAGTGCTTTAAAACTGTAAAACACCCAGCTAAGCACTGATAATTCAGTTCATTCCATGGTCATTTAGAAACACGCACTTATTTAAGTTATTATAGTTTATATCTTTATATATATATATATATATATATATATATATATATATATATATATATATATATATATAAAATAAATCATAAAAAATAGTTGTGTAAGTTATTTTTTTTATTTGACGCTCCATGTTCCTGACAGATGGTGTTAAAGCTGCTGTCAGATTTTGCTCCTGTCATGTCAGCCAGTCGTAGGTGATGAAATATGTTATTTATATAAAAATGGGGTTGTCTTTTTTGAGAATAATTGCAGTTTATAAGCTGACTCTGAAAGCTTACTTTAACACATAGACTTTACTTTATAACATGCACAGAAGTTCTCCACTTTCATAGCAAACATTAATAGCTGAAGTTAAAGCAGTACGAAATCTTATTGTAAGGTATTTACATTAACCATTGAAAGCCCTTTTTTATTTTTAATCTGAAATTATAGTTGAAAAGGGACTGGTTGTTCTGTCTCTCAAGAATACAGCTCAGACTGCACTTACGCTGGGAGCCTGTCACTTCAGCAGCTCCTGTGCCAGTCCCGTGTTGCACAGGAAACCAAAACTATAGTTTATGAAAAGAAGTCAGCTTATCTATTAAGGATATACGGGAAGGGATCTATTGATCCAAGTTCATTAAATCGAAGAATTATCACTGTGGTCAACACTTCAATGTTTCTGTTTGTTTCCATGGTTACCAATATCTACAATGATACGAAGAGTGAACGAAGAGCGGTAGATATAGAGAGTGGTGTCACTATTTGATCTTGCAGCCAGACCATCAAATGGTTCATTTATGGCCAAATTAGTTTCAAACAAGCCCTCTTTATAGGTTTTTAATGGTACATATCCGCAGCAATTGCAGTGAATATCAAAACATAAGTACAGGAATAAGCTGTATATTTTTACACTTTAACATTCAATCTTCATTCGTTGTTTACATTAAGAGAGGTGAATAAACTAAAGACTGTTTCATAGATTCTAGAGGGAAATAAAAAGAGGTCGTAGCCGAATAAATATGGATAGTTCTCCCCTGCTTCATTCTTTATGGTCTACTCCACCACTATCTTTAGAAACTCTTACACTCTTTTGGTTGTTTTGGCAGTTTTGTGTTTTTATGTACTTACCAATGTAATGTAATCTATTGTGTAATATATTTTCCAGATTTATTGTAATGCAGTATTGCAAAATATATCTCAAAATACAAAATACATCTCCTCGTACATAAGTTCTAAGGGTGCACTGCCATCTTCAGCTTAAAAAAAAGGGAAATAAAATCTTAGTTCAAAGCTCAGTGAGCTCATGAAGAATTTGCTATCTACTGCATGAAGGCTCTCCAGTTCAGGTTGCTCAGTGTATAAATCTAAAAACTAAATTATTTAAACAGCTTTACATTAAGGGACTAGGGCTCCATTGAAATAAAAAGGATTCAGCACTCAGCTGAGCAATGGTTGGACCTCAATTCCCCGGAAGGAGGCGAGAACAATCCTCAAAATTATTTCTATATGCTGCTTGACACCACTCTGGTGTATCTACCGCTCTGGAGTGAACAAACAGAACTGGACTACCTTTTTGGCTATTCTATATGAATCAACACCTACCGACCAATCAGAATCAAGTATTTAGAAAGACCAGATAGATGGGGTAACTGTAATTATCAGCTGTAGGAAGCTCACATTCGAGGTTATCTCGAGCTTTACTGTTGAGCGCTGCAGTCTGCAAATTTTAACTAAGCAATATGTTACATTGAGTTTTAAGATAGTTTAGAAGCCTTTTCTCTGGGTGGAGTCACATAATTATTGTCTTAGCAAAGTATGCAAATAGAGTAAGTCTTTGTAGAGGGTCACTCGGATCATGAAGCTTCACCAGCTCTAATTCAATTAGCATATCTATTCAAAATGTTAAGCTTTCATAGCTACGTAACAATTTAACATTTTGGTATTCTCTAATATAATATATATATATATATATATATATATTACTTATATATAAGTGTATGAAATCCAGAACACACCATTGTTGAACAATATAATAGCATATTGTAGTTCTTACATTGATAATCTTAACCATGGGCACTATAAAATCATTTCCTCTGCTGTGGTTCACCTGTGTAAACAGATGAAGGTCTTCGGATGGCTTGAGTAATGTAGCATGTTATGTTGATGGTTAATTTCAAATCAATTGAAGTGCAGATAAGCTTTCATTTTCCAGATTTTTTTCTAAAAGCAGTGGTTGGTTTAAATTATCACCTTATAATAAAATGTTTTTGACACTTGCAATCAGTTCTTCATGATGAGAGGGAAAACAAATGTCTGTCAAGTCACCTACTTAATGCCGAGTAGAAGAATAGCCTGCATGTTTTGTGACAGACAATTCATTAATGGAGCATTCTATATTTAGAGGCTGTCAATCATCTTGTCAGAAATGTTTATTTTATATTTATTCTCTTTGTAGACAGTTACTCCCAAATAATTCATGCACTGAAATTTCAATGTCTATTCATGAACAGTAGAAACCCATATTTTTGCTGTAGAATCATACAACATGACTACATCTTTTATTATTTATATCACTGCTTATGATTGTGTGTCTGTTGATAAAAAAAGTGGAATGAGAAAGCAGGTGGTGTTAGATTTTGGGTATTTCAGCTCATTTTCTGTCTATTATCCATGACACATATTGGTTACAGATGGTAACGAAAATTTGAAAAGAAACAGATTAATTAATTGCGGATAATTTTTTTTGGTTTTGATTTTCATCAGAAGATAATGTCCTTAGAAAGTACCAATATGCAAGAGTCCTTCTAATTCACTTCAATTATGTAGCACAATTTACAAACAGAAACGTACTGCAAAAACTACTTAAAGGATTTCAACTCATAAAAAGATTTAATATAATAAATAAAATGTTACCATTTTTACCATATTACTCATATTTTATCTTATTTTACTTTTTTTTTAAAGAATTTAAAGAATTTTTTTCTGCACTGTGTCAAACTTAGGACTCTGGTCTAAAAGCACTAAAATTGCAGATAAAGAGAAAGAAGAGTGAAAGCATTACATTGAGGTTCTCCTGAGTCTGTGCATCTGTTTGGTGCTAAAAGAGCAGGGAGCAGTTGATTATTATACAGTTCTATAAAACTACACTTGATTGGTTCCGCACAGGCATTGGAAAGTTGGAAAAGTGTAATGATTTTATGAATATAATATTTGCCAATTAATTATATAATAATTAATTATTGAATTAGTTAGTTAGTGTTTTTCTTTACGCTCTGCAAGTCTGATTGCAAGGGTTCCACTATCCTCCAAGGCGGTGGGAACTCTAATACCATGCTTCTTGTTTCCAGCTAAGGAAAAAAAAATAAATAAGAGTATTGTGTGTTCACTATTGGGGTAGTGTCCCTGATCAGTATTTTGAGATTATGAAAGATGTTCTGAACCAGATTTTCTCCACAGCGGCTTTCTCTCATGACCACAACTACTGCGTGTGCGTGCCTGCTGTATGGACGAAATCGGAGTATGGTACTGATCCTCTCTCAAACCTGCAACCTTTCTATCCTTAAGAGCAGAAATAAAATATTCTGACCCTCAGAGCTCAACAGTGATTTTTTTTTTTAAGATAATTGCTCAGTCTGACATTGTCTGAGTAATCGCTAATGAGACATTTAAACTTTACATTAGACAAAGACTGAAAATTATAGTGTTCATTTTGTCCTCCGTTAGCTCCTTTAAAATCATGACACCGTCAGTCACCACCCAGTCTTAACAAAGCTAGTGGGAACAGAAAGTGTCTTATGTCCGAAAATTCCAGCATAGATGCCTGCTGGCTGCAAGTGATTGACCCTTAGCTGCAGATTCTTATGTTTCTCAGGCTTCAGGAACAGAGGAGCTCAATATACTAGCTCAGCTGACTGATGAAGATCTTTAGTGAGACAAAAGCTTCATGAGCTTCTTAACATTACAGAACAGAGCTACTTCAATGGTTTCAATGGCTGTAGGGAAACATAGGGTTGTGACAAACAAGTGCAGAGGAATGATTGAGCTTTAGGGTACGAAGAGGTTGGGGTGGACTGATGAAGTCATAATGTCTGGAATTGAGCTGCTTCATTTACTTAAGACAGATGTGGAGAACCAAAGGAGCTCAGGTAACAAGCTCAGTAGACCGAAGAAGAGATTCAGGGAAAGAAGAGGTTAGGGTGAACTGATGCAGCCATCATCTCTAAAACAGAGCTGCTTCAAAGACATTGGACTAAAATTAAAAAAGGATTAAATATTTTCAAGAGTCCAGAGCTTAGTTAGTGGGAGAAGATTCTCAATCAGAATAAGATACATTGACACTCTAACTTCAAAGAATCTTGTCAAAGTCCTTACAAATACAAAACTGAACCAGAACCAGTGTTAAAGGAACCTCTACTGAAAAATACTTGTCGAAAGACTTCACTGTTGACCTCTTAGTCAGATTCAGCTGCGCACGGGGATGATTTTGGTGGTGTATTAATTACTTTTTACCCTTTTCTCACTCTGGGTCACTGGAGAAGGGCTTAACACTGCATTTTTTTTCCAAATCAAGTGCTTTTCTTTTCTGCTGTACATTACAGCCTCTTGCTCTGTTGGTGAATTCATTCTCACTCAGATCTGTGTTTTCTTATCTCTAATCATTTTCACCAGGGAAGTTCCTCCTTGCCTAAAGGAGAACATCTAGAAACTTTTCTGTCATGTAAAATTATTGGAAATCTTTTGCTATTGTTGATTATCCACACAAGGCTTTAGTTTATGCTCTGAAGATATCGGTTAAATACTTTCACTTCCCTGATGAAGATGTAATGTAAAAAATGTTACAAATCAGTCCATGGAACTCCAGGAGCTCATGGAACTCAATGATGGCAGCTCAATGACGTTGAGTCCATGGAACTCAATGGTACCAGCTCAGCTGCTGTGATGATTGTTACCATGCATAAATGTCCTTTTCTAGTGCAGTGTTGAAACTCTTCAGTTTTGTTGAAGATCTACTAAATAAGCTTGAACAACGTAAGTGCTGTTGATCTAAATCATGCTCAGTTGTGTTTTGTAAAGAATGCACCTGCTGGCAGCGTTGTCCTGTAGCTGCTAACATGCTCTACAGGAAGCTGCAGTTTCTGCTGACTAGCCGTGTAGCTGCGTGGGTGAAAACTGCTCGTGTCACTGGCTTTTACCCTCTGTGCTAATGCTGAATCTTCCAGCATGCAAATTGTTTTTTTTGCTTTAGCTATCAGAATTACAATAAAGCACAAGTTAAATCTAAAATAACTATTTAGAGGCCTAAACTATGTTTTTTAAATGTATTTTTGTAAGATAACAAATGAAGGTTTATTCGTAGGTAAATAGAATGCTTTGGAAGTCATGTGCCAGCAGAGTCCAAAATTATTCACGTTTAAAAAGGCGCATTTGTTGTATGAGGTACCCCTTTTGTTTTCTATTATTGAGGTTAGCTCTTAGTGTATTCCTAATGGTGCATTGTCACTTAATCCAAGCTGATGTGTGAATGACTCCACACCTTTTGTGCCCCTGAATATTAGTCACATATTAAACCTTTCGGCCAAGTGCTCCACACATTTTGATTGAAATAATATATTTTATTTAACTTAACATTGTAATTGGGTCCTTTGTTCTTGCTAAAGTTGTAGAAAAGCAGGTTTTGGCCCTTTCAGTTCAAACTCTCAATGAGCAAAAAACTATGACAATACCAAAGAAGATGCAACTTTTTTGATTTTGAAAGTTACAATAGCAACAATCCTCCTTGATCTTGTTTGTTAAAGGAGTGAATAAAATGTTTTTTTCCTTTCAGTGCATGTTTAATCTATATTTCAGCTGCTTTGTGGGTGCTTAGGTATAGATGCGTACTGTTTTGAAACAAAATGGGCTCCTTGCATTGACCCTTGCAATGCTTATTTCTTGTTTGATGGTTTTCTCATCACAAACCTTTTTAAAAAGTTGGCCAGGAGATTACCGTATTTTTATCCTGTAAATTTTAGTTTTATCTCTCCCATAGTAGTTTTTCCTGTAGATATACTGTTTAAAACAGGCTTCAGAAGTCTCACGTGTTCAGGGTGTATGATGCTCACCTTTTGAGGTTTTTATACACCATTAATTTTTCTCACAGAATTAATATGTTATTACTCCCTAAATTGTAATTTTATATTTCACAACATGAGCACCAAGAGAAATGCATAAGCACACAGATTTTTTTTCACACTGACAATTGCTTAAATGTTTGTTTTTTTTAGCATAATGACAGCAGGTTATAAAAATTGGCAGGTAATGTAGGTTATTCCATATGATGTTGTGTGCTTTTCTGTAGATGAATTTGCTTCAAACACAAAACATTTAATCAGTATTAATACTCTACCCCTATGCCAATACTTTTTGAAAAATCACCACACCAAAATTTTAAATAAATAGGAGCAAATATCAGAAATCAAATATCAACAGAAATTATATCAAACCTAAAATTTGTGAAAAGTGTAATAAGACTGCATTAAGATTTAATAATACCGTATTTGATGATTAGCTACATTTAAGTGTTGATTGCTAGCATGAAAACAGGAAAATCCCATTGACAATATTTAATACTTTTAAACCGTTAAAACTTGCAACCTGCAATTTATCAGTTCTGTCAGAGCTTTCTAACTTGGTATACTAATTTGCTATTTAACTTATCTTCATTGTCTGGAGTGTCTACCTTTTTAATTACAGAGTAGAAGATATTGGATTTCCTTTTTAGAACAATTGGTGCAGGTTTGTGAGCAAAAAGTGAACAGTTGGCATTTTACCTCACAGCACATTGTTTTTAACAAGTATATCCCAAAAACTAATATGTGTATGCAGATCATATACATTTTGTGTGCTTCTAAAGTGTTTTATACTAGTTTTTTTCTGCATTGATGTATGAGATTTACAAATGTTATATTTATGGAATTTTTTTAAAATAAGTAAAAAAAATATAGGTACAATTGAATTTAATTCTTACATTTATATTCTTCTAGCTCTAAATAAGATTGCATTGAAATATGACTTTTGAAAATACTCCAAAGAAAACCAGAACAGCATGTAAAATACTAAGCTTTGCCCTTGTATACTGTCCTATAGCAGATTTTAAAAGCCAAAATAAAATGTTCAAGATTTCTTTGTCTTTTAGTCCATTCTACATTTCGGTTTTAGATAATAAGGGTACGGAAAGGCAAAGTTCCAGATTTGGAACCAGGTAAGAACTTGAGGTAAGTGTTCTTCAGCAGTTGGAGATGCGTCATGAGACAACTGGGAACAAACCAGAGAACCACTTGTGCTGGTAAGCGGCCTAACCCAATGTTATTTATAGTCTCATATCCATCAGTCATGCATTTCTTGTTGGTTTGTCCCGTTTTGAGCTCATGGGAGGATTTGTTCTGCAAAAAAAAAGAACTTTAGTCTATAGAGCAAGGAATCTGTGACAGCGTGCATAGCAATTCAAACAGTAATAAATTGATGCACTATGTTGGTCGAGGATCTTCATAGTGGTAATTTTTTTCTGTTGAGATACAGATACAGAGATGCAGCTATGGGGTTGGTGCCTGTAGGACATAAGGATGTAATTCGGTCCTGATGAACAGGAGTAACAGTTTTGTTTCTGTTGTTCAGAACACAGTCAGGACAGTGTGGTGGCTCTCTCGGACTCCAGCTCGCTGCAGGATGTCTTCTTGGACCCTGCCAGCTCTCAGGATAGCAGCATCAAGCTTCAGTCAGTAAAGGGTGGGTTTCCTGAGGAGTCCTTTGTCATTGGGAAAGAGAAACAAGATGTAACAGAGAACACAGGTAATCAAAACGGTCGATCTCTGTCTGTTTACTCTGATTGATAGAAGTTAATACAGTTTTTCCCCTAGGTTCACAGCTTTGGGTGGGGTTCAAACACTAAAACTAATCAACTAACAATATACAAGGTGATTCAAAAAGAATACCACAACTTTGTGTATTTAATCTTCAGAACTTTCTTAAATCAATGCCAGAAAGACCTTAGCTCTCCTTTTCTTTTCACGATTTTCAAAGATGTGGTATTCTTTTAGAATAACCCTGTACGAATGAGTATGCATATGTTGCTCAATGGCTGTAAAATTTCAAAAATAAACACCTTTTTGTGGTATGCTACTATTTTTAGCACAAGTCTATGGCGTTTTACATGGAAATGTACATTCAAATTACCTTCTCTGACAGCGGTCATTTACTGCAAGAAAATTTCCGTGTATGATTAAAATATTTTTTTCCACTGATGCTAAAAGCCTTTTAATCTATCTTCATAATTGAAAATAGTAGGTATAAGCTAAATCAACATTAGTTAGATAAAGGGAAGGAAGAAAGATTGTTATTAAAGTACACATGATTTGTTCTGCACAGGGTGCTTTTTTGTGTTCAGTGAAAGGTAGATAAAGTAAGCTATTAACACCCATAATACATGTTAATACAATAAATATTTGGAGGGGACACTTTCATTCACATTCTTTTAGTCTGATTCCATTGGTTACACTATCTTCTAAGGATAGTCCATTCAAACCTAAGGATCATTCTTAGTTTGTTTATTAGTCATAATAAGTAATGCTAATAATAATTAGTAGTAAATGTTTTATATTCAATCAATGCAACCTTCAGATTAGATAAGTCAACTTTCGACTAGTAATTGTGTCAAAAGTTGCTCCTTTTTTGGTGAGGTAAAAGAAACCGAATTTTGAAAGGGTAACAAATACTAGGAAATGTTGTCAGCTGCTTTGTAATCATATTTTGAGTTTTTAGGTGATGGAATCATCTTTGTCATATCTGTCAACACTGAACACACTCTCTTGCGTTAAACTTGTTATATTAAATGTTTTATTTTATTTTTTACTTAAAATGTGTCTGGTTATGAATAAACACATTCCTCTCAACAACAGCATAACCTCTCAAACGCATAGCTAAACGTTCTCATTTTGTGTGTTTTTGTGTTTCAAAAAGTGATAAAGAAATGTCTTTTACAGTGAATGAGTCATTGTCGATGACACAATGTTTATCGTAATTATTAATGAGCTTGACCTCTGTTATTCTATGAGAAGATGTGGTGTGTTGATTATGATTGATGCTTAACTCTTGATACTTCCCATCAACTTGCAAGACCACGCAGTAGTTTGGAGTTCAGAATGGGTTGTAGCTGTTCATTTCTGTGGTGTAAAGGTTTTGAGAGGATTCATGGCTTTCCATGTGATGAAGTTAGAACTTTATGAACTGCTTTTGCTGTTGTTTTTCATTAGCACTATGAATCTTCTTTTGCTTTTTTGCTTTTCATAATTGGACAAAAGCGTCTGCCAAATGCAAAAATGTGGATGTTGTGCCCCTCTCTGTACACACCCATAATTTGTACATTTTTCAAAAATGAACATGACCAGAAGAGGCTTGAAACTGACCAGGCTCATGGCCCTTCAAAAGCAATGCAAAGGTGCTATTCCTTGGCTTTTATGGCAATTCTGAAGAGACATAAAATCTTGCTTTGCTTTTGTTTTGAAGCTAAAGTACTGTTATTGGCAAATATGTCCTGGCCCTGGTTTCTGTTGTGCCCTTGGATAAATGTTTTTTGTGTTCTTTGTTTTATCCATCTACTGTTGGAATTGATGATAAACATTTACTTCATTTGAAAAACATATCTAAAGTTTATTTTTAGCTTAATATACAATATTAAAAACAAAACCCAACATCCATATTTGATAACTATTCAGTATTCAGGCAAGCATTTTAATTAGTCTTCGGCTTTGGCCACGACCTTAATTTCGGTACATCTTTATGATAAATACAGGCAGAGTTGAATCTCGCAAACACACAGCTTACCTTTCTCATTTTGTGTGTTTTCGTGTTCCATTAACTGATAAAGAAACATCTTTTATAGAGAAGGACTTCATTGAACGCAAAGCAAAAGTGCTGTCTTCTGATCTTTGAGAGGATAAAGCCTCTTGTGCAGTCTCTTGCTCAGTGGAGCACTAGACCTGTTCACAGCTTGAGGGGATTACATTTGGATATTAATAAAACGCTTAATAATAAGAATAAAAACTAAAAAGTGCGTTAGTGTTTTCAATAATTTCTCTGTCCACTCATGCTTCATCTAGCGATGAGAAGAAGGCATAGCAGAACTATAAAGGGAGCCGGGGAGCTAGAGCTGCTGCTAAACATGGTTTGTTTGCCAGACAACGAATAGGTTGGGGTTATATTTACAGACGAGCAAATGCTCATCAACATCTTCTATATAAACAACCATCACGCACAAAGTGAGGTGCTGCTGCGCAATTGTGTGGGCTTAGTTGCCTTGCAGTTCACTGAAGCGCCATCTAGTGTTTAAAAGATCGTCTGTGCACTCATTTTGACCTTACAAGGAGCCATTGCATTGCCGTGTAAGGGCCTTTAATTCCAAAATTACAACCTTGATAATGAGTTTTTCACTCACAGGGGCCACCGACGACAAGAACATGGATATCAGTTCTGCCACTCTATCCCAGGAGTCTTCGGTCACTCAGGAGTCTTCAGACACCACCTTATCGCTCACCTCTCCTGATCTCTCCATCCCGAAAACCCCTACCACAGACCCTCTGAGCCAGGCCCCCTCCAGCATGCCCCGCCCACTGCCTCCGCCTGGCACCCTAACCGAGGGCAAGCGCCGCCCTGATCCCCTGCCTCCACTGGAGGTGATGGAGCTGCCCAAGAGTCTGCCTGCAGGAAGAGAGGAGCAGAAGAGGGTCCTGATGGAGCTGTGTGTGAGATGCCTGTTCCTTTGCCTGAGTCGATACCCTCAGCACTATAAGAGCTTGCACCGACTGGCTCACCTCTACACCTACAGCAGGACGCACAGGGTAGGAACAGCGTCTCACGCTAAGATATGCCTTTTACCATTTCATTTAGCGGTTGGAAAGTAATGCCAGTAGGGGGGTTGATTTTTAAATGCTAAATAGTAATTTTATTTGTTATAAAACATACTGTCTATTTTTATGCGGAAATATATATAAATTTTTTTATACTCAAATTGCCATTTTTTTGTCATAATATCAACTGTCCACTTTTTATGCCATAATGTATTTTTATTTGTTATAAAACCAAAATTTTTTTTTTAACCGACTCTCTTTGTTTTAAACCAAAATGTTTATTTTTATACCAAAATATAATTTTTAAAAATAAAACAACTATCTTTTTCATGGCAAAATTTTATTTTTTGTTATAAAGCCAAATGTATTCTTTTAAATATTTAGTTAAAAGCTCCTGAAGTTTTAGTTTATTTAGTATTGAGAAGCACTCATGTTTCTTTTCAAGAGGGAATAAAGTCTTGTTCAACTTTAGTCAACTTGCTTCCACTACTCTAATATAAATACATTTTTTCAAGTAACACTCTAGAATGCTTAATCGGTTTTAAAATATCGTTCAAGTTCAGTGTTTCCTTTAGGCTCACGGGTCTGCGGAGGAGTGGTAGCCTTTCAATGTGAAAGCTTTGTGTTTTGATCGTTTCAAACAGTTATTCCTCCGAGATTGGTAGCCTTTCTATTCTGTTTTCTCCTGTTGAGAAGATCCTGATTTGTACATAGGCATGATGTGAGTTGTTATACTGTTTAGTGATGTTTTTCTTACGCACGCTTCTACGTCTCTAGCCAGTATTGCTTTAATAGAGTGTGTGAGATGTGGGCTACACTCAAACCCTCTCAGAGAGTACTGAATATATTTGTGTTCTAACAGAATCTGCAGTGGGCACGAGACGTGTTGCTAGGGAGCAGTGGCCCATGGCAACAGCTGAAGCACATGCCGGCACAAGGACTTTTCTGTGAGAGAAACAAGACCAATCTCTTCAACGTAAGTCCAACCTAATCACACACGTCCACGACTCGCAGCAGATTGAGAAACTAATCTCTGGTCCTTTTACAACTGCTCTTATTTTTTCTTCCAAGTCTAAAAGAATGAGAATTCTAAATGGAGTTCCATTTGAATAATCATGACCTCCAGGTCTCGCAGAATCACTTCATGTTTTGTTTTTAATCCTGGCAGTGATTTTCTACAATTAAATTTTGTTCTCATTGAAGGTTCTTTACATTTCAGTCCATACTACTTTTTCTACCATGTTATTTATTCCGTAACTGATATACTAAATGAACCAAAAGGTTCAGTTAGTTTCTTTCTCCTACAAGGGCGGGCACTTTTCATGTTTTAGGAGAACTTTTCAATGTTTAAAAAAAGAGGCTAAAATGGAAAAATCTTTTGTATGGCTGGGGACTGAATTTGGGTGTTCCTCAGGATTGTATCCTCAGTTAGAGGGTAAAAGGGTCTGATGTACAGTTTCAATGCCTCATATATGCTTAAAAGAGTCTTAATGTGTTTAAAAAGAGAGGAGAAAAGAAAGGACAAAATAAAGAAAGGAAAGCAATAATAGAGAAACAAAGGGAAAGGAGAATTTAGGAACAATTTAGAGAGGAAAAAGTTGAGAATAGAAAAAGGAAAGAAAGAGCCTTGCATTATAGGATGATGACAAACAAGATGGGCATAAAAGGGGTTCATTAGTGTGGAAAATGTGTTCAAAACATTGTGAATGTATCATTCTTGTGGAGGAATGCTGTTGAATCACAACATGTCACCATTTATCAGAGAGGCATGGTTTATCAATCACTCCGTTTGTAGGATCTGGCAGGATTTGGAAAGATGATTATTTTATATTCTGCCATAAAGCTAATATTTGTGCATTCTACTGATGCCACAAGTTACATGTATAGTTTCTTTGATTAACGGTTATAATTTAGTGTGCCCTGGAGATGTTGTTGGTTTTCTACTCAAACAATAGAATCTGCTGTCCATATAATTTTGTGTGCTTTCAGTGGTTGCTCTGCTTTTAGCACAGTAAATCCCTCCACATACACTCCTAAACCTCCAGAGATTACCAAAGCTCGCTGAAAAGCCCCAAACTGGCTGGATTTACCCTCATCACTGCCCACCATGAGGAAGACAGATGGCAATGCTCGGGTGTGTGTGATGTGTGCTGCTATGCTGTCCTTTTGGCTCTTCTTTCACAGAGCAATCCTGTTCGTATTTGTTTGTTTGTGTAGCCTGTTCTGATGTGAAACGACGCAGTAATTTTATAAGGGCTTCCATAGCTTTAGCTCTGAGGAGAGAACACTTGTGACTGCACTGAACATTGTTCCTCGTTATAATGCATTCATGCTCCTTCTATTCTTTGCATCAGACCTTGTGGATGGTTTGTTCTAATAAAATATCCCACAAGTTCTATTTGGATGTGAAGGACTCAAGGCCTCTACACGTCTATCTGATTTTTTGTTGTGAAGTTCGTTAACATGCCTTGATCGAAAACCATGGGTGCCAACGCGAGCTCACACATCTATCCGAATGGTTTTTTGCAAGAGAACGACCAATGAAAGCTGGCTGTTTTGAAGATCTGAGTGGGACATGAAAGAGCCACTGGATGGAGCTTGATAGACAATTTCACGTCGACCTTACGGCTGAAAACTTTGCTGAAGAACTACGAGATGAACAGCCAAAGGAGAATTCACGAAAGTCAGATTCTCTACACATTAGTGCCATCTAATACATTTTTAACACGAGCTTGCGAAATGAAACCAGCAGAAAATCTATCTGAACGTCAAATCTCAACTTGTATTGAAGTGTATAGACGTTCATACTTGCAAAACTTTCAAAGTGACTCATTCTGCTAGAACACTTTGATCAGTTCTTGCTTATCAATTTTAAACCCCTGCCCTAGTACCATGGTTTACTGATAGACACTAGACAGCAAGTTTATCTGTTCCATTCTGAAGTGCAGATCAATGGACACTCAAGTTTTTGTTTTCAGAGGAGGAGCAAGGCCTTTATGGGTTTGGAAGCACCTGGAAGTAACTGATTAATGGGTACGTTAGATTTTTTTTAGGTGGAGTGTCCCTTGAAAGAAGCATGTTTTAAAAACTTCATTACAATTCTTCCCTTTTATAATAGTTATGTGAATTTAGCTAACATTAACATTTTTATGACCAGTGCTGCTACACAGAGCCAAGGTACATTTTGAGACTTGTAAATATGTGACGTCATTAACATGACAAACACTAGACATTATAGTGTTTCCCCTAGGCTCATAGCTTTGGGTATGGGTTATCAAATTAGATTTTTGGCTTTGAATACATGTTTTACAAGTTAATGTTTAACACATGAATCATAATGTAGCATCTTTTTATTGGAAAGTCAATTTAGAAACTTAATAAATCACACTAAAAGTTTCAAACTTGATTAAAACTCCACTTATAAACTATTTAAACTCACCCAATCAATTAACATTTCTATGTAACTCGATGTCTGCAAAAGTGGATGTTTTCACAAATAAGCTAATTCATCTTAAAGCAATTATATTATGCTAATAATTGTAACATTAGTCTATGGGGTTTTACATTCAATTTGTTAGCTTTTATGCTTGCAATATTTTATCACAATAAAATCTAAATACATGAGAATTACTCCCATGCTGAAACAAAAAGCATTTTAATGTCTGCATAATTGGACTCAGTAGGTTTAGACGAAAGCAACATTCACTAGATAAAGAGATAGAAGAATAGTCATTATACTGAGTTTTCCATTACCTTTAGTGCCTTCTCCAAATAATAATTTTAGTAATACTTATGGGCATTTACATTCTGCAGGTCTGTATGCATGGGTTCCACTGACCTCTAACTAAGGCAGTGAGCGGAATGTGTGCATTGAATGATGAGGGAAGCGCTGCACTATCACGAGCAGGTTTTGTGCCATATTGCCTGTCCCTGGTGACTACCTTTGGCGGAAGCTGTGTTCACTACGAGCAAGCAGCTTGTGTTTATGTCAGTGTTGGCAAGCTGTCATGAAACTTGAGGGCTTCAGAGCTCAGGCAAGAGAAAGCAAACCTGGTGCCCACCTGTCCTCATTCTGTCACACACATGGAATGTCTTCACATACCAGTCATCAATTTAATGTGTTTATCTTTAAACATTTGGTTAATTTTTATTTGATTGTGCATACATTTGTGTAATTTTCTGATCATTTGTTATTTTATTGATTAAGTATTATTTATGTTTTACTTAATTATAGTTACAGTTCTTTTTTCATTGTTAAACTACATTTACATTTATTAATGCACTTTATGGACTTCTGTGCCCCAAGAAAAATCTGGATTTTTTTTCCTTGTTAACTTTGCGCCATGGTTTAATGCTGACCTTAGGTGCATAAAGGCTAAGGGATGCTAGTTAGACTCCAGGCTTGAACAGGACTAGTCTACAAGGAAATGTACAGGGATCACATGTCACAGTATAAAATAGCTTTCAACCAGGCAAAAATGCATTACGTTGGCAGGCTATTTATCCCTTAGGCTAAATCACAAACTTCTCTTTGTTCAGTGTTCAAGGCTTTGATAAAACCATGCTTCAACCCGTCCAAGTTGCTTATCACCCCTGATTTGTGTGAGGAGTTTGTCATATTTGACAAGTAAAATTAATGATATTCATAAGGAGCTTGATGCAATTTGCGAAACACATGGCCAAGCACTCATGCTCCTCAACTGCTCTTGCCTTCTCTGTTGCACTGAAAAGCTTAGAGGACATTTGTGCCCAGTTTGCAAAGTACAAACTGGACGCCTATACAGAGACTGCTAGCAATCAACTGGCTGCATGAATTCTCTTGGGATCAAAAATGAATTCACAGACCCTCTTCTGAATTCTAGATGGAGCTTTGGTGAAATGCAAGTCAACCCAGGCTGTGCAAACAAGCTTTTTAGTTTTTCTTATTATTTAGCGTTTTATTCATTACTAAATGTAACAAAAACTTACCCATTTATTGAAGTTTTCATGTAGAGTAAGTTCTTTCCTCATGTCAAGTAAACAGACGTAGACTTGAAGACCGCAAACAGTTGTGTTCAAAGCAAGCACCCTTCTGATTTAACAAAAAACAAAAGAGATTACACTCTAGACGAGTAGATTTATATTACATCTCTAAGAACGAGAAGCTTAATATCCATTCAGAGTTGCCCACTCTGAAAGGCGCGTCTTTATTATTTAATAAAGCACAAAGCAAGAAAGGTTAGCTATGTGTTTGAGAGGTTATACTGTTGATTAGTGGATTGATCGCTTCACTCCTAAGAAAGGACATCTATGCATTTCTTTTTCTTTTTTCTTTCTGTTTTCATCTCAAAGGAGAGTTTTGTGCTGTCGGTACCATCAAGTGGCGAGTCAAGCAATCGACGGAGTGCATTTTTCACAGTTAGTCCAAAACACTTTTGTCCAAAGCGATTTACATTAGGGGAGAGACAATATGCAATCTGTTACACCGTCTTTACGTGTTGTGTTAGGTTACGCTAGTGCTCTTGTACTTAAAATGAAAGATCCACTGCATAGCTGTGGAGAGGACTGTGGAAGGGAGTTACTTACTCAGCGGGAGATCTTGTGAAACCCTGTTGACGTCATTAGATCCTTTCTCATGAACTATTAAAAAAAAATAGGGAAAAAGGTTGGGAACCACTGCTTTAAACAGATGTTAGTCTGTATTTAGGGAATTATGGAGGAGGTTGAAAAAAGGAAAATACAGACTTCTCCAAAACACAGACATCACATTCTTGTAGGGGAGGTGGAGACCCGAGAAACAGTTCTGCCTGGACGCCCAGAGCACAAGCGATTGTTAGTGTCACAAAACTTTTTATCACTGGCTGTAAGAAACCTATGCTTTTTGAGTCCTTCTACATTCACTAACACCACTTACCAATACCTTTTTTTCTAGATTTTCTAATTATTTTGTAACCTAAAATTAGAAATTTGGAGAGTTTGTCATTAGGACAGCTTTGAGTTTTTACATAGTTTCACAATGCGTCTTATAAGAGAATTTCAACAGGGCCTATATTCTTACTTTTTCCCTTTCTTTTCTTTTTCTATTCTATTTTAATTAGTTCCCTCCTCTCTTCTCCATTTCACCTAATCTCTTCTCTATCTGTCCTTCTCTACTCCTTTTCTTGTTTCTTTTACTTCTCTTTTCTCTAATCTCTAGATCACTTGCTTCTCAATCTTCTCATCTTGACATTCCCTCAATTTATTAGTACTTGTTGTTTGATTTTTTGATTTGTTGTCTTTTTTTCCTTATATATGTTTTATGCTGTTTTTTTTGTTTGTTAGTCTCAGATAAATGCTCTGTTCTCTCCATTGTTCCTACAGTGCTTCCTCTGACCCATGCTAACATCTTTTTACCCCTCCTCTCAAACATATTTTAGCTACTTTGCATAGCTTGACAAATAAAACAATTATTGACTTGCCACACAGATAAAGTACTAAAGCTTTTTGTTTTTTTTTTTATCTTTTCCGCTATTCTTTTTACTGTGCCGTTTCTCTCTCTATATTAAATGCGTGTGTGTGGGCGTGCATAAGAGATAGAGGCTGTGTCTTCTTAGCTGCTGTGCTCAGAGTAGGTGTGTCTGAAGCAGAGGCTGCCTTTGATTGGCTGAGTATGTTCAGAAGGGGCCTGTGTACAGAGAGAGGGAGAGTGAGCGAGGGAGGGAGGCAGAGCAAGCAGCAAGAGCGTGCCAGAGCGAGGGAGTGCTGGGGTCAGAGAGAGAGAGGGAGAAGCGTGGGTGTTTTGTTTTGCGATGGTAGTGCAGGAAAACGAGAGTACTCATCTGCTAGAGCCACGCTCGCTCAGCCATCTCTCTTTTTTCCCTCGTTCTGCACACAAGCTTGGATTACCAACTCTGGAATTATAATCTAAACTAGATCCAACACTCTCTGGGTGCCTCGCACTGTGTCCGTTCAGGCGGAGGTGGAGAAGCTCTCCTTGGTGATGGTGAGTTTCATCCCTTGCTTTTTCCTGTTTGCTTTCTCCTTCCTCTGCTCTTGCAGATGAAAGGAAGGAAGAAGTGTCTTGTTTGAGAGCTGGAGACAGACGAATGACAGAGGTGGATGAGAACACTACTCTGGTGCGTTCATCTGAAATGTTCTGCTTGTAATGTTTTAGATTTTATAGCTCCAACGTTAGTATTTAATAGACCATTCAAGATGGAATTGTAATATTGAATATCTCTCTTATTGAATATAAATTAGTTTATTCAACAATTTTTTATACCAAAACTACTTGAAGCAATTCAATAGTATGTGGACATGGATTTTTAGGTTAATCTATATATGTGTGTATATATTTATACCTTTGGTAATGTATGCCTAGGTAAATAATAAATTCAATTGTTGTTGTTTTTTATACCTTAACTTTTAGTAATCCTACCTAAACGCAATAAAAAGTTTAAAAACATAACATTTTTTTATCAATTTACTATGATGCCATTTAAACAATATACAATTAAAACAAAAATGGAAAATAAAAAATATGTTTTTGATTTATTAAGCTTTTTTCTATGTTAAAGCAAATGTATGCCTTCATTGAATTGTTGTTTCTTTAATTCCTTAACTTTTATTAACCATAACTTGAGGCAATTCAATAAACTGTTTAAATACAAGAAAATAAGTATTATTTTACTTCTAGTCTAATTCTCTAATCCTATTTTTGTTAGATTAATAATTGCAAACTGTCATCTGCATATTTTACATTGAACGTCATAAATAAAATTAGTCTTATCGACCCTTTTCACACAGCGTCACATGACTTGAGCTTTGTTGTAAGTGTGGGTAATTCCACTTCCTCCTCAATGTTATTCCAGTAGGGAAATCTCCCAGTCCTTGTTATTCCACCATAAAACCAGTTCGATAAGTATTACTCCTCTGTCTTTCCTGATCTGAACTGAGAATGTTGGGTTTCAATAAAACAGAGAGAACCTACTGAAAAGCCCCTGTTAACCCCTGGAGGTCATGCAATATGGATTTTTCACTGACCAATGTCTGAATTTAAAGAGTCTCAATCAGTGAAAGTTTGCGTGTGCCGTAACCTTTGCAGAAGCTGTCATTTTTGTACAAATGTATAGTCTAACCATGAACATAAGTTTTAAACAGTGATATAACTCAAAAAAGAGTTTGTGCTTTCTCTACACACAGATTTGCTTACAACAGAGTTAAGTAAATTAAATTAAAAGTAAAGCTAGATGTTGAAAAAGTTAAGCGCGACCATGTGCAAAAGCGATTCTACAGACAAGCTTCATACCACAACGCATCTCTCTTAATACAGTAAATTAGATTTTACATGATACCTAAAAATAATTTTATTAGTGCCATTTTAATTTCAAGAGCTTGCTGCTTTGTTCATATTTAAATGTTGTTATCATGTAAACGATTGTACCAATTGAAAAAGTTAAACTTCTTCAAAATCTGATTTTTAGCTCTCAAGCTTTATGTTTACGTAATAAAATAAAGATGCATTTTCAGTGTCATGAAACTGTAGAGAATCTCTTCAGGGGATGCTAATATTTAATGGATTGTTTTATTCATCTCAAATTCTGAGACAACTTTCACCAACACTTCTAAACGATCGCTGGACGCAGCTAATCTTTGCCACCTGAAAAACAAGTTATTTATAGTTATTTTTATGCTGCAAAGAAAATAATACATAATAAAACAGATGGCAAGACACGCACTAAACAAAACAAAAAACTTTACTCACCACCTTCTTTCGTTCTATCTCCTCTTATTACTTTCTTTACAGCCAGAAGGATGTTTTTGCTCTTGTACCGGTGTCCCTCTCCCTATTAATAATATGTATTAATATGTATTAATAATATTATGATTGAGTATGTACTTAATGGATGTCCTGTGTCCAAACCAGTGTCATTGCTAATTAATTAGTGCTGATTAAGAACTTTTTAAAAAAGTTTGGTATAGAAACTTACAAACTCTTCAAGAATCCTGAAGTTGTGATTTTATTGGTAAACCTTATCCGGATTTCTTGTAGCACCGAGTGTTGCGCTTATTTTTGTTCTGCCTGGAATCAACATGGAGGCGTATGGTGCCAATGCCAATTTAATACATGTTAATTTGGTTCTTTGGGGTATATATGCAAGGTCTGTAACAATCTAAAGTTTGTATTTCTGAAAGGTTTTGTAAAAAAAAAAAAAAAACACCCACACATTCCCACACACACACAAACAAATAACTTTTACCCCAACAAAGCCACTCTGTGCTCTGTGCCAAATGACTGCATTCTGATTCTGATTCCTCTTCTTCCTCACCTACTCTGGAAGGGTTTATGGTAATTAACATCACAGTGTTTGGATTTAGAACCACATTTCAACCACAACACTTATGTGCTGTGTTTTTTTGTGTTCAATTTGGGAGATAGAGACCCTCCTTGTAGATAGAAATAAGTATATATTAATATTATGAAAAGAGCAGAAGTCTAGGTTCTTCAAATACCTCACAATGCTTTAACCTTCCCTATTGGGTTTATTTATCTGGCATAATGATAAAATGTACAACGTTCTCCTGAAATCAGTTAACTTATTGCACAATTTTGTTAGATGTTTATATAAACATATTTATATGAATAGGCATTATTATTATTATGAAAGCCGGATAGATCCATGACAGCCTGAATCATAATTAAGCAGCAGCAGTGATGGGTTGTGGATAGACTGATTAATTTGCTGAGAAGAACCGAGAGGGGAGTGAGGGAGCCATGTGTGTGTGAGTAAGAGAGAGTGTGAGCGTGGCAGTCAATAGTTAGCAAGTGCTCTCAGCGGAGTCCTGCATTTCATCAACACGAGTGGAGGAACGAGCTGAAATGTAGTGAAGTGCACACTGGATGAGTCAGAGGGCTGCGAGGCTTTTATTCATTTCCCTGTGTTCCCTCATTTGGGAAGTGTCTCTCATTTCAACATTCGTAGATAAAAAAATCTTAACGTTTAGTTGAATGTCATTGTATGGTAATGGCTACCTCAAAGTAAAAATCCAATTACTGCTGTAAAGGTGAAGTAACCATTAACATCCACCAAGTTAAAAGTACACGACTTCTGACCAGTTTTAAATACTGAGCCTTCAAATGAACAATTTTTGAGGACATTTATTGATAAAGGCAACTGTAACTCAAATAACTTTGATGTGAGACTTTTCTCCTTGTTTCGGTAACTTTTCTAGAACATATTCTTTTGAAATTTAACTGGTGATTAAAAAACGATCTGTGTGCTAAAAAACACAAGATTTCTTTCGAAGCCAGTTAATCATTACTCAACAATTCTGAATAATGCATTTTACAGAATTCTGTATCTTCCAGCGGCCCCCATTGCAACATCACTGATAACTTATACTCATGATACTACCGTGGTGTAACTTTTTTACATTCCACTCCAATACCACTCTTATGTGGTGGCATTACCCATGGGGCACTGCAGTTAATGGCTTCCAATTTATTTTTCCCGAACGATTTTAATACAGAGGATCTTCTTATTTCTCTGAAAAAAATATTAAAAACAACATGGCCACGTTCAGACACAGCCTGTTGGTCCATGTTTGAAGAAACAGATTACGATTAAAAACTAATCACAATCCTTACTTTACACAGTGCACAGAGATTACTCATAATACTCAACTTATTTCATACCTATGAATATTCTTCTAAAACAATTTTTATTTCATTACAACATGTGTAGACCAGGCAGATCCATGAGCTCAGCATGTTGTACCAATAAAGGAATGGTTTGGTACAAACATTTGGGAGTCATGGATAAATCCTCTAAAATGCAATGCACGTTTCATAGACAACGAAAGTGTATTTGGGCCTTTATGTCAAACCTGTTTGTTATTATGTCAACCTGTTGATGGAAACTACTAAAACCAAACCTTTTAAAATTGTTTTAGGGCATGGGTCGTGGTATTGCTTTAACAGTGTGATAAACAATTTTTAGGATTTTCTCATGAGTGTACGAGAGCTGATAGTTAATCTCTTCTTGTGACTCTGTGAGGCTGCAGAATGCACCAAACACAATGAATTAAAACTCAGAACAATCTTCCAAATAGAAGCACGGCTGACAATTTGTCTCAAAAAGTTACATGGGGTATGCATTGCTTTAGCTAACAAATGCAGACTAGGCTCTTTGAGGACTCAATGCTGGCTCGGATCAATAACTTACTGTCAGAATATATTGATCAGCTACAGGCCTACATGAGGACTTGCTTCATTCAGTCTTTTATAGTGACAGATCTGTGTGGATAAAAGTGTTTCTCTTCTTCATCTGAAGATGTTTTTGCTATTCTTAAGATTTTAGACGGAAGTTGCTCTGCAAAAAGCTATCAGATTCAAGACCATATATGAAAGTGGATAAAAAAAAACATCTTAATTTTTGTTCAGACTGTTATTAAAAGAAGCAGTTCAGGTCACTTTTGGGCCCCCAAAAAACATTTGTTTCTTTGGGCTGAAGTTTAAACAAAGACTTGGAAAATAAAACATATAATTTGTACTTCGGTCATGGTGACTGATACAACAATTTATTCCTTGTTATTTTCAAGATATATAAGAAAATCTTCTACATTTTTCCAGACATTTACTGTCCACGATGGGTCCTTATGAAAGCTCCCATATCATGCTCTTGTTAAAGCACTTAGAATAAATATTTGAACCCTCTATACTAGCACTGTACTGGTAATAACTTCCTAAATGTAATATTTTGTGTTAACAATGTCTTTAAATCATCTTGTATTTTTGGCCAGGCGAAATGCACTGTTTACACCGGTCCTTCCCGCAGACGTGTGCGTTATACACCCCCTACTCACTAGTGGTCACTAGTGTCCGGTTTAACAAAAAGCAAACACAGCTGGACACGTTTTAAACATGTTTGGTTGGTTTAAAACATTCCAATTGAAAGGCAACGGCTATGCGTGATACAACAGCACCTTATTATAGTCCACAGAATGAACTAGAAACCGCTGGAGGAAAAAAGGCTCCTCAGCTCCATGTTAACAAGGTAAACCAGACGCGCTTACACTGTATGATTTCTAATGTCTGCCTACTGTTTTTTTAATGATTTATTTTGTTATAGGTGTACTTGTGACAAATGAAGTAAAATGCTACTAGAAGTTCTGTTCGCAATCTTTACTTTTTGACGTGTGAGCCTTGCACATTAGTAACATTAGTAACACCCCGTAGTAGTGTGTGTTCCACATGATTATTGAATCTTGTAGTGTGTGCAAGTTTAGGGTTTGAGGGCAGAAAAAATGCAAAGAAAAAAAATTTGCTTCTTATGTGTGTGCTGAAACTAGATTTGCTTATAGGATTTTAAAAGTCATATGGTGTGCATTTGGCTTGATGTATGAAGAGTTACAATGTTTCAGTGGTTCAGCGTATTTCAGTGCTTCCCAACCTTTTTCCCTGGGGCCCCCATGTACAAATACGAAAATTTGACAGATGCTCCGACCGTGTGTACCGATAACTTTGACTTTGCAGAAAATTCTAAATTGTATCTCGCTGATCAGTCCATCTAGTTTTTATTTTGCACTTTTTTAGCAGTTGCTTTCAAAGCACCTTCACAAAGTCCTAGTGAGGATCTTGTAAAGTAAATAGGAGTTCCCTCTGTGAGGCCCCTGGGAGCCTCGCTGACTGAGGCAGGTGCTCCTGAAAAGGCAAAAACAGAAACTGACAAAAGTAAAAACAATGGTTAGAGAAATGTAACAGACAACAAACAGGTGATCAGCATCAGTGATAAATGATGCGTATAGGTTAGATAGGCACATTTGAACCACATTGTTTTTTCCTCAGTTTGTATGTTTACAGTGCTCAGACACCAGATCCGTTTTGACAAATACCAGGAGCCAATTATTCGAATGTTAGATTAAACAGTTATGTTTTTAATTTTGTTTTTTTCAACACTGTGAGCGTAGCAGAGCTCCGGTCAACATCCAGGAGTTTTTTCCAGAGCTTTGGGGTAAGAGCTTTGAGGCAAGGAGTAATATCTTATAGTCAATGCGATATTGACTATAATGAAGAGAGCACAGAACCGGTGAAACGTGATCATATTTCTTTGTTCTTGTGAGAACTCTAGCTGCTGTGTTCTGTACTAACTGTAATTTGTGTAGCATGGCAGCTGAGCAGACGGCTAACAGAGTGTTACAATAATCCATTCTCGAGGTCATGAAAGCATTCATTATTTTTTTTTTTGCATCTACAGTAGACAACATTTTCCGTACTTTAGCAATATTCCAGAGATGAAAGAATGCGGTCTTAGTAACATAAGAGATATGGTTCTTAAACGTCAGTTCACTCTCTATAATAACGCCAAGATTTTTAACTATAGTGGAAAAATTAACAGCATGTCCCCTAGCTCAATATTTAAAACTGAGATATTCTGTGATTGCATGAATGAAAATTTTCCTATGCTAAATCCTGATAAAACAGAAATAGTACTTATTGGCTCTAAAAAGCAATCATTGATATCAGCGACACATTACGAGGTCTTATTTCGCTTTAAAAGGTCATTAGGTTTTGCTGAGATATAGAGCTGGGTGTCATCTACATAGCACTGGAAACTAACCTCAAGTCTTCGAATAATTTTGCCTTGGGGCAGCATGTAGTTTGAGAATAGGATGGGTTCCAGAGCAGATCCTTGAGGAACTCCATACTCTACTGCTATTGTGTCTGATGAGTCTCCATTTATATGAACAAGCTGACTCCGGTCAGAGAGCTAAGAGTTAAACCATCTTAGAGCCTGGCCCTGGGTGCCTGCATCGTTCTCTAATCTCTCGAGGAGAATCCTGTGAGCTATCGTATCGAAGGCTGCACTGAGATCTAGCACAACTAGGAGAGATATTCCCTTGATCCTAATCAAGTAATAGATCGTTTGAAATTTTAGCCAGCGCAGTCTCTGTGCTGTTATGCACTCTGAATCCAGGACGAAGATCTTTATAAAAGCTGTTCTTCTGTAAGAAGGAGCTGAGCTGTGCTATTACAACTTTCTCTAATATTTTTGACAAGAACGGAAGGTTAGAGATTGGGCTATAGTTGGATATAGTTGGGCTAACTGTAGAGAAGGAGGTCTTTAGGTTCGCCTTCTTGAAGTTGTTAAATAAAATGATGATGGCTCACTCGGGTGCACTATGGTGCAATTTCGAGTTTTTATTTTAATGGGGAAAACTAATCCAGAGTGTTCGTGTATATATAGTGGATAATGTCCAAAAATACAAAAATATCTAAATACAGAAAGGGGGAACAACTTAGTCCCTTGAAAATCAACAAGTCCACACTATTCAAAAATAAAGGAAAACCAAGTAACCACCATATACTTGTAAGGGCTTTGCGTGTTCTACTGCAGCTCACTCAGCTGAGTGCCTACCAAGAGCCCCTCTCAAACTGATCCACGGCTCCTTTTATAGCCCAGGCTCCTCCCCCGGGTCCCACCATTTTCCCACAAACAAGGGAAAACCTGTTGGTTTGCATAAATAAAGTTTCCACTTTATTTCCGGTTCACTAAAACAATTATTCTCTTCAAATTAAACACAAGAATATATACTCTCCACTGTCTAAGCAAATATAAAACAAATTTAACAATAACGCTCGAATGGTCTTGTCCACTTCCGGTAGAGCAGTGTCTGTGCAAAACAGTGATAGAGCTATTTATAGCTCAACAACCCAGCTCTTGAGTTTGCCGCCAGCTTCCTTGAGCCGGAACATATGTCTGACCCTCATCAGGTTAGAATGTTTAAGTTGTAATTTGCAATGATGGGTTTTGTACTGGATAAAAATGAACAGTGTAAATGAAATAAAACTGGTTAGCCGCGTGAGCGTGTGCACCCACTCTGAACGCGGAAAGACAGGGGGGAAATGTATCTAATGGGTGTGTCTGCATGTGACCAACGTCATTCAGCCCACAGCGACAGGTCTCCTCTCCACAATAACTCAGTAGGATCCAGGTGTGTTTTCTTTAATTACTGCATTTTTGAGCTGTTAAAGAATGTAACCTAGCGATAGAGATGAAATGGTTCTTGAGCTATTTGTAGCAATTCTTTCAGGAATGTTGTTGGTACAGGATCGAGCGAGCATGTCGCTGATTTAGATGCTGTGATAATTTTCAGCAGTTCTTTCAGGTCAATATTTGAAATTTATATCTAATATATGTAATTTTATTTGAGAAATAATTCATAAAATCATTGCTGCTAAATTTTACAGCTGCCTTTGAATCTGTCAATGTTAGACTGTTTAGTAGATTAACCATTGTTTCAAATAGTTATTTAGATTTTTTTTCTATTAATTTGTGATGGTTAGTTAATTTGTGTAGTTAGTTCTTGCAGTTTTTAATGCTAGTCTATATTTCCAGGCAATTTTGAATACTTCCAATTAAGTTTTTTCTCCATTTACGCTCATAGTTTCTGGTTTGTCTTTTTAGCACCTTTGCATTATCAGACCACGGAGTGGCCTGTCTATCTTTGAGTAGTTTTAATTTCAGCAGGGCTACAGTGTCTAGGGTGATTGCGATAATATTATTCATACTCTAGGGGATTTTTTAAAAGTTCCTTTTCATCTCCAGGTACACTAGAAAGGTGAGTAATATCTGGTAGGTTTCTTATGAATGCTACTTTAGTATTTTGCTTTACATTTCACCCTAGTCAGTAGCGTTCAATGCTATTGCTAATGTTTACAGTCTGCATAGCACAAGTAATAAGATAGTGGTCTGAGATGTCCTCACTTTGAGGCGATATAACAATGTATATTTGGTGGCCTGTAGACAACAGCTAGTGTTACAGAGAATGCACATCTTTGTTTTGATACTGCCGGTGTAATATGGTGCGAAAGTACTTAAAAAGATTTAAATGTATGTTCTATCTATTTGTTTGTGTTTAGGGTATTTCTATATATTGTGACAGAACCCCCACCATGACCAGTTGAGCACGGTTCATGATTGTAACAGTAATTTCTGGCTGTTGATTCATTTAATTCAAAATAGTCGTTTTGAGTGAGGCAAGTTTCAGTTAAGCACTGTGTGTCAGTTAAGTTCTAAGATTAATTAATTCATGATTACAGCTTTTGGTGTAAGAGATCTGATATTTGAGTATTTTATATTGATCAGATTATAGGTGTTAAACAAATTGTTGTTTTTAGTGTTTTTTTGGTATGTTTTTGTGGTGTGGACACTGTTTCGATAGCAAATGTTAGGTTTTGACAGTTGTTTGGTCGGTTTCTGAGGTGGTGTTCTAAAGTGCTATATTTGGAATTATTTAGTCTAATATTTTTATTATAGAATCTCATTAGTCAGATGCTAATAAGGCCCCATGAGATGTTATCTGACAGAAGTTTAGAGCCTAGTTTGCGTGGATGGAGGCCGTCAGGACGGAAGAGATTAGCGCGCTCCCAGAAGAGATTTCAGTTATAAACAAACAGTAACAACTCACCAGAAGGTGGTGAGCCACTCTCTTTGCACAAAAACTCTGTTGAACTTATCGGTTCGCCGTCCTCACGTTTGCAGAGAGCCAGAGACGATAATTTGGATCGAGGGTGACTGGGTTTACTTTTACTTTTATTAATTTACTAAAGTAGTTTACTTTAATACGCTTTTAGCACCTCTGACTGACGACGTGACGAATCATTAGGAGTTTGTAACTGGTTTGTTTTGAGCGAGCGCGGGTATGAGGGTGTTTTTGTGAGAGCAAACAAGACTGTCTTTGCACACTCAAAGTTTACAATCAAAATATGTTTTTGTACATGAGAAGAACATTTCATTCACAAAACGCACCTGACACGTGTGTAAATTAAATTTTTGCTCTCAGCATAGTGATGCTAAATAATCCCATATTTTTCTACCTCGACACACTTTTTTCTACGCCCCCTTTGGGCCCCTGGTTGAGAACCTTGGCATAGTTCATTAATGCATTTAAGCCTAGCAGTAAAAAAACACTTACTATGTGGACCTTTAAATCAATGAACACAGGACAGTTGGAAAAACACCCAGTGTAAGAGCCAGCCTCACCATAAATCCTTTATTGAACTGTTCTTTGTTGAAGAATCAGGCGAATATGAAGTGCTGCTCACAAACAAAAGTGATCTTTCCAAGTTTTTTCTGATGGGCAGACACAACATCGATACATTTCTTACGGATAAGCTCATTCTTTGGTAATTCAAACTAAAGTTTTGGCTTTTCCCACTCGTCATAGAGAGGAGCAGTACTAGCGATTAATATAATTGACGTGTGTGTGTGTGTGTGTGGGTCTTGGGTGGGATAAGGAAAAAGGGCGTTTCAGTTCACAAAAAAAGAAATAAAGGATTGATCAAACATGCCTGAACTAATCTGAATACTAATTGAGACATGTTTTTAATGAGAATACAATACTTCAAGATGCTAGGAATGTCAGAAAATGCCTGTCATCCTCACATGGCACCTTTCAAGGTTTTTTTTTTATATTAATATCTAAAATTTCTGTTATGTGAGGTATCCAGTCAGAAAGTTGTTTTGTAAATGTGTTAAAATACAAGTTTGGAGTCTACCTGTACTTGTAGTCAGATGTTGTCTCTTCTCCTGTGTTTAGTTACAGAGATGAAGAAAGTTTTGCTTACAAAGAATTCTGGGCAATTATTTGTACGGATATATTTCACTGTGGCTGTTTGGCTGGCAAACAAACAATGTGTAGAACCCAGCTAGCACACAGGCAGAAAACAACTCTTGAAATCACAGCAGCAGAAAAATGAAATGTCTCATGTTTTGAAGACAACTGCTTTGAACTCTACTTGTTGTTTCTTGAATACCAGATTTCTTGAATGCTATTGTCTTCTTGTCTTTCTGTCTGATCTTAATTGGATTACCAGAATCTGTGGGTGATTCCCTGTTCAAAATGTTTTCAAAAACCGGATATTTTCTCTGAGCAGCTCTCTCTAACCTGACTATCCTAAACACTCTTCTTCTGAATGCTTTCACGAGCATTACCTCGACTCTCTGGAATGTTCTGTGTCCTTACATAGGCAAAACTCTAGCACCAGCCTTGTTTAGCTTTGGGGAAGCTTAAAAAGTGGCTATGGTTTTTTTTCCCCTTGCTTTACCTCTGCCTACAACATTCTTACTATTTGTTTGTGTAACCCTCTTTTCCATAATAGTTAATAAATATTTTAGATACAGTTAAAAGCTATCATGGTTTCCAAAGATGTATACTTTTAACCTAGTGTCAGCATTTCTCAGTGTTTACACATATATCACTAGCCCACTTAAGCCCAGTTAGCCAATGTCAGCATGAAAGATGGGTTACTGCTAAAAACATCTCATAAGAGAACTGATCGGACCACGTCAAATTATTTTTAATATATACTATATAATATATATTTTTAATTTAACTCAATATAATATAGAATATAGTCTACATGCTGAAAGGTACCATTATTTGGATTATATCCTCTGTTTGGGCTGCAGTTAACGATTGGGAATGCTCGGAGCATAGCGCTGATCTCGTCCATAGAAATCACTGATTTCTGAATACTGATACTGAAAATTATTGATTTTACTCATTAAACCAACAGAACACTTTCTTCATCTTCAGATCAATACTGACAGTCACGATTAAACTACACTTGACAAACTAAGATATTTTCAAGAGTCAATAAAAAAGAAAGCAAATGGAATCCCAAAGGTTTCCAAACACTTTTCAACATTTCTTAAAGCAGAAACATTAAGCAGAATAAATAACGACTAAGACTTCTGACTGGAATGAAAGATAGAACTCCAAGGAATCTCAAATATTAGGAATATTTTTTTTAAATCTGTAAAATTTAAACACAGCTGTCATCAGGGCCCTTTTTAATTAAGTTTGACCTGTTACATTTGGTGCTCTCTTTCATGAGCACATTGTTGTATCCTGCATTTATGTCGTATGATTTCCTGCATGTGTTCTAGCCTTGCCTTTCAGTTTTTAGGTCAGAGATTAGAGAGAAGAACTGCTCTCCTCAACATTAGCGTGTGAGCGGACAGAGAATTTATGGAAGAACGAGAGCATTTTATGTTTAATGAATCAGAATCCGCTTTAATGCTGTGCGTGCGCCACACACAAGGAAGTTTTTATGGTACAATGGAGCGGTCAGTGCAAGCAATATAAGTACAGTTGAAAAGTGCAACACGACTAACAAAAGAATTATGGCAAGGCTATGAGGTAGAATATTGTGAAGGACTGATTATATGTTAACAATTGAACAAAAAATATATATAGTGCAGTGTGTTTAAGTGCAAAATAACGAAGTGTAGGTAGCAGAGTGGGATGGTGGGGTTTGAGGGGTTTATGATTTCAGCCGTTGGATAGCTTGGGGAATGAAGATCTGTTTGTGTTATTGTGGATGAGATCAGAAAATCCCAAGGCAGCTCTGGTGACAGCATGATATCCATCTCTTAATGTGCTGTAAAAATGGTCCAGAATACACTCTCTGGTGGGGCACTTTATATGCTGCTAGAATGTGGGCAGTTCTCAAATTAGCTTTGTTGAAGTCCCCAAGAATAACAAAGACAGAGTCCGGGTGCTGCTGATCCGCGTTACTGATCTCATGAATCAGCTGTTGTAGCGCTTCGCTCACACGTGCCGGCGGGGGGATGTAAACACTTACGAGAACGTGTGAGCAAAACTCACAGGGTGAGTAGAAGGACTTAAAGTTAATAAAAAGCGCTTCCAGATCAGATCAGGACAGCAGATCTTCATCACAGTTACATCTGTACACCACCCTGAATTGATGTAAAAACATGTCCCTCCACCCTGAGTTTTCCCGTTGTGCTCGAGTCGCTGTCCGCTATGAACAGCGTGAATCCGGGTAGGTTGAGAGCTGCGTCCGGTATCCCTTCATTGAGCCAGGTCTCAGTGAAACACAGCACAGCAGATGTCGAAAAGACTCTGTTGCTCCAGGTAATCAGTTGAATCTCGCCCATTTTATTAGGTCAAGAGTACAAATTCACCAGATGTATGCTGGGCAATGCTGTTCGATAGCCGTGCTGGCAAAGCTTCACGAGTTTGCCTGCATGCTTCCCCCTCCTCCTCCTCCTCAGCTTCCTGAGGTACTTAGCGATCCCGCTAGCTAAAACCTTCAATAAAACATCTGAAAGTTCAAAAGTCTGTGGAAAAATGTTCTAAGAGTGCTGCCCAAAGATGAGCAGTTCCTCTTGTGTATAGCTCATAAGGTTAGCCAAGAAAATAACAGGACAAACTAGACACAGCAAGCATTAACACTGCAGAGCTAAACAGCTCTAATGTGCTCCTCTTATATAGAGTAAGCTGCTGCGCAAGAGACTTTATCATCTCAGAGACCCTTAGGTATCAGAAAACTGCACTTCTCCGTTGTGTACAAAGCGGTCCCTTCACTGTAAAAGATATTTTTTAACATATCATGAACAATAAAAGGGGAGCTTTGTGAGTGAAAAGATCTCTCAAGCACAAACACAGACACAAGAAGGACTTCTGTGTTAATAGTATTTGCTTTCAGCTCAGAAAAGGATTGTTTTGTCATGTGGCGAGTCGAGCAACTTTAATGATCTGAAAAAAATGTTTGATGGTGTGCATTGCATTTTCAGTAATTTTCAAATGCAGTAAATGCTGCATTTTCTGCTAATAAAAAACCTTTTTTGGTAAATACAGGGTTTCCACTAGGGTTGTAAAAAGTCAAATGTAAAAGTCCAAACTTTAGGCCTTAAAAGTTACAATTTTTACCTGTCTATGTAAAGCCTATTTGATATGTTTTTTTCTGTTGTTTAAAAACTAAAGCTAAATTTAAAAAAGACTGTTAGGGTTGCCATAGTCCACAGGGCCTTAGAAAATACGTGTTAAATATGTATTATGGAAATACTCCTAAATGTTATCAACATGTAAAAGTATTAAAGGTTTCCTAAGTTTGAGAAAGCCTTCATAAATGCTCAAAACCATAAATGTGATGGTTAGGGTTTCAAACAGTGTATTTAAAACTGTTGCTCATCCAAAAATGTTTTTTTAAATGTGTTTTTGATTAGGTCTTAAAATTGGTTCATAAGAGTCTTAAAAAGTCCTAAATTTGGCTTCATGAAACTGCAGAAACTCTGTAAAATGCTGCAATTATTGTGTAATTTTTACAGCGTGCAAGCAACTTGCACAACTTTGTCATTTAATGTTTAGCCAGTTAAGTAGACATGTTGAGCTCAATTCTTTTCAGTTATACTCCACTCTATTGCAGCTTTGAGTGTTTTTTTCCCCCTGCTCCTCAGTGTAGGAGAGGTTTTAGAGACAGAAAACACAATGCTCCAGCTTTTAAAAAATCTGCTCCTATTTCTAGACAAAAAAAAAAACAATCTACTCCTCTCCACCTCTCCCTCACTTTTCAACTGATCATCTCTAATATCTTAATATTCCCTAATCAGTTGAAAGCTAGGGTTCACTGTGAGGGCTGCCAGAACTAACACGTAATGTTTGGTTTTGCAGATATTTATTTTTCTGAACGCTCAGGGGGCTGTGCAGTTAAATCATTGCAGTTGCATGTTAGCATGGGGGTTCTGGTCTCACAGTCTAATGCTTCAGCAGCATGACACACATCCCCGGAGTAAACAGCAATTACAGCAAGCAGAGTGTTTCCCAACAGAAAGCTGAAAGCATGCAGAGTTTTACTCCTCAATCTGCTCATATTGAGAAATCTGGAAATCAGTGTTCTGGGCACCTAAGCGTCACCTCCAGTCACACCTGGCTCCTGATGGAGCAGCAACATGTTCAGCATCTTAACAAGAAGGTTGTTTGGACCTCTAAAGCTAGCTTCAACCATCACCCAGAGATTATCTGCGCCAAATTTAGGGAAATGACTTGCATTTCTGGGACTCAATTAAAATGAAAATCTGGGGGGCCCATACACCATAACCAACATTTTCCTGTATTTGAGTTGTTTAATGTTTTATTTTGATATAGGACTACTTGAAATCCAAAGGTTGAGCTGTCTTTTGCTGAAGTTTTGTGAAAAAAAAAATTCCCCCCATTGGCTCTCCATCGCAACTCGTGTTAAATTCAAATAACTGATGCTGGCATACAAAACTATCTCCAAATCAGCACCTGTTTACATCCAGAAGCTCATAACCTCCTTCATGTCCTCCAGAAGCCTGCGCTCAGAGAAGGGACAGCGACTCGTGGTTCCGTCCCACAAAGGCAGAAGATCTCTCAGCAGAACCTTCTCTCTCACTGTCCCTGGCTGCTGGAACAAACTCCTGATCCAGTCAGGAGAGCAGCAAAACTAACAACTTTTCTCTTAAGGGAACACCAACTATTTAAAAAAAAAAATCCTCCTCTGTCTTTATTTTCTTCCTGCTATGATAGATTGATCAGTTGATACAATGTCTATTATGAGCGAGCTGAGATTGACTTTGACTGTAACAAATTGCATTGTCTCTCCAATACTGTAAGTCGCTTTGCACAAAAGCATCTGATAAAAGGATACATTTAAATTAAATCAAATGTGTTATTGCTTTAGACTCAGAATTAAGGAATGAGGATCCTTATGAAGATTAAAAGGCCAATCATTTTGCCGTTTTTACATGATGTACAGTAGGGCCAAAACAATCCTTTGAGTAACTCGATGAATTAAAATGATCAAGACAAAATCTTGTACCTCGTAACCTCTATTAACTCTTTTCTGCTTTACTATTAAGGATTTCTGCTTTACTGTGACAATGCACTTCATGAATGTTTATTTAAAACAAGTAATGTATTTGTATGTATCACATACTATGTTTTCTATTAAAGTATGTTTAAAAAAATAAAACAAGTAGTTTTTAATTTTAAGAGACCTGTCTAATTGTATTGTGCTTATTTCTTATTGCACTTTAATCAAGCAAAAATATATTTTATATAATTACTTGATTAATCAATTAATAGCTACAACTCTAATGTATTATCAGTATTTATGGGTCTCTTGAACATGTCAAGTTAAATTCCCGTTATAAATGCACATCAGACCAGTATTATAATGCTTTAAAAATCTTGGGATTTTATTCAACATCAGTAGTGAATCAAAATGCTTGCTCTAAGGTTATTAATTATAGTAGTTACTCTGTGGACTAAAACAGAATCGTAGATGGTTGATTTATCTGACTATGATCTTAAAATCTTACAAAACTGAGTTGACTTCAGCAGTTTTTGCAAAGTCATCAAAACGCTAACTAAAATCATCTGTTTATAAGATAAAGAAACATAGGAATTATCATTTGTTTTTGCTGACTTCCTGACACAAAGTCCCCGAGCTGCCCTTTCAGCACCTGAAAACTGTGATTTAAAATATCTCTTATAAATATGGATTTTATGATGACATGGTGTAAATGTTCAGATTTTTGACGGAGAGACTTTGTTAAACCTGACTTGTAGGTCTAAAAATATTAGCGAACTGCAAATGTGTGTTTTGTAATGTGTTGATATTGCTAGTTTGCAGGTTGTTTAGTTATATAGACATGCTAACCTATTTATTATTGGCTGATTGGGAGTGTTTCAATTGTTTATAAGTCAGGTTTTAAATGCCGTGAGCCCAGACAAAACACTGAGGGGGTTTTGTTCCATCATTTTTGCAGAGGTCATAGTCCATCTACACGTTCTTTTTAAAGATTTAAGAGCAGTTTACTCTCTGATCAACTCTTTACTATGGAAGATTCTCAAATTTGTGCAATGTTTATTCTCTCTCTCACATCTCTGATATGAACATTGTTTGTTTCTGCACATGTAATAAGGCAAGAAATATTGCACCTATAATCTCTCTCTCTCTCTCTCTCTCTCTCTCTCTTGCTCAGGGCATCTGGCGTATTCCAGTAGATGACATCGATCGCCCGGGAAGTTTCGCGTCTCATATGAATCGATCCATCGTTCTGCTGCTGGAGGTTCTGTCTCAACTGAAAGATCAGCACACGCTTCTCAAAATCTCCCTCATGCTCCAGAGGACGCCTGACCAGGGAAAGTAAGAGCGCCGTCTCCCTGTAATTACCCGTTCTCCTGAGTTACCTGAGCATGCTCATACGCCATCTCACAGAAGTTGGTATATAATGAGCACACTAAAATAATTAAGCTGCTACAATGTGAAGTGGTGAATATATGACTTGTGTAACAGTGTATTTACTCCAAAGCCATTCATGTCAAAAACTCAACAAACAAAAGTGAAAAAGTTCACGCCAAACTTTATAATCACAGTTATTATCCAGCACTGCATTAACTCTTTTGAGTTAATCAGTGCCTCTTGAAGTGAAATATCACAGAGCCGGAGGATGCCAGAGACCTTAATCTCCTCCACTTTCTGTTTAAGGATGGCCCATACAAGCTCAATAGAGTTTAGAGGCTTTCTTGGTCAGTCCATCACCTTCACATATTTTGCAAGGCAGTGGAAAAATGATTTAAGCCACTCTCTTTGGTTAGATTGGTACAACTAATACCTGTGAAGTCCTTATGGCACATGCACTGCAGGCTCAGTGCACTCAGCAACTCAAAAGATACTCAAACACTTGTGAACTGTGATGAAAAAGATTTTCTTATTGCAATGTTTCCAGCGCCTATTTTTATAGACTGTGTGATTTACCTGCTCCTATTACTATAATTTATGTAGTATTCAACTGAAGTTTAAATCCTGAAATGTGGCTTCTATATTTAGCAGCTGTACATTTTCAGGGGTGGTAATTTAATTCTCCCTCAATCGACTAAGTGGGTCGTGTGTATTTTCTGTTTCATAAGCAACCATTATTTAAGTGCCTCGAGGTGGCATGTTGAACTTCTATTCAGCAGTATGAGAGTGTGTTAGAGAAAGTACACCAAATTTAACGCTGACACTAACCAGCTATCTGGGAAGAAAAAGGGCTGTTTGGGTCCAACTACAATCAATGTGTGGGTTGTACTCACTTCTGTGAGGTATTTTGTACTCCATAAGAAATTGTACTCTAAAATAAGGATTTAGGGGAGAGGTCCACAATTATTTTTACGAAAGGGCCAAATTGTACAAGAAAGAATAGAAAGAGGGCTGGAATGACCATCCAACTACCATCCACTTTTCCTCCACGGAGGTCAAATACCAACTTGCTCTATCAAGAAAATAGAAATTTAATACAACAAAGCACAAAAAAGTTTTTTTTAAGCATTTATACTTCTTAATCTTGTATCATAATTCAAACAAAAGGAACATATTTATGGTATGCTCATGTTTTATGTTTTACACAATGAGAAAACATTTTGCTTTAACCCTTGTGTGGTGTTCATATTATTGTTACTCAGGCGGTGTTTTAGTAACCTTTGTGCGGTGTTCATATTATTGTTACTCAGGCGGTGTTTGAGTAACCCTTGTGTGGTGTTCATATTATTGTTACTCAGGTGGTGTTTGAGTAACCCTTGTGTGGTGTTCATATTATTGTTACTCAGGTGGTGTTTGAGTAACCCTTGTGTGGTGTTCATATTATTGTTACTCAGGCGGTGTTTGAGTAACCCTTGTGTGGTGTTCATATTATTGTTACTCAGGCGGTGTTTGAGTAACCCTTGTGTGGTGTTCATATTATTGTTACTCAGGCGGTGTTTGAGTAACCCTTGTGTGGTGTTCATATTATTGTTACTCAGGTGGTGTTTGAGTAACCCTTGTGTGGTGTTCATATTATTGTTACTCAGGTGGTGTTTGAGTAACCCTTGTGTGGTGTTCATATTATTGTTACTCAGGCGGTGTTTGAGTAACCCTTGTGTGGTGTTCATATTATTGTTACTCAGGTGGTGTTTGAGTAACCCTTGTGTGGTGTTCATATTATTGTTACTCGGGCAGTGTTTGAGTAAACCTTGTGTGGTGTTCATGTTATTGTTACTCAGGTGGTGTTTGAGTAACCCTTGTGTGGTGTTCATATTATTGTTACTCGGGCGGTGTTTGAGTAACCCTTGTGTGGTGTTCATATTATTGTTACTCAGGCGGTGTTTGAGTAACCCTTGTGTGGTGTTCATATTATTGTTACTCAGGCGGTGTTTGAGTAACCTTTGTGTGGTGTTCATATTATTGTTACTCAGGCGGTGTTTGAGTAACCCTTGTGTGGTGTTCATATTATTGTTACTCAGGCGGTGTTTGAGTAACCCTTGTGTGGTGTTCATATTATTGTTACTCAGGCGGTGTTTCAGTAACCCTTGTGTGGTGTTCATATTATTGTTACTCAGGTGGTGTTTGAGTAACCCTTGTGTGGTGTTCATATTATTGTTACTCAGGTGGTGTTTGAGTAACCCTTGTGTGGTGTTCATATTATTGTTACTCAGGCGGTGTTTGAGTAACCCTTGTGTGGTGTTCATATTATTGTTACTCAGGTGGTGTTTCAGTAACCCTTGTGTGGTGTTCATATTATTGTTCCTCAGGCGGTGTTTGAGTAACCCTTGTGTGGTGTTCATATTATTGTTCCTCAGGCGGTGTTTGAGTAACCCTTGTGTGGTGTTCATATTATTGTTACTCAGGCGGTGTTTGAGTAACCCTTGTGTGGTGTTCATATTATTGTTACTCAGGCGGTGTTTGAGTAACCCTTGTGTGGTGTTCATATTATTGTTACTCAGGTGGTGTTTCAGTAACCCTTGTGTGGTGTTCATATTATTGTTACTCAGGCGGTGTTTGAGTAACCCTTGTGTGGTGTTCATATTATTGTTACTCAGGCGGTGTTTGTGGGTCTCGTGGACTCATTGTCTTTTGCAGATTTTAATTCACCCAATCAAAACATTTTATGATAAAAACTTAAACAATATTTCCTTTAGCCAAGAAAAAAGTAATATAAACAGCATATATACTTTATTTATTGTTCTTTAACCTGATTTCTTCACGTTTAGAATTTGAACCATGTGTGGTGTTCTCATTATTGTTACTTTGGCAGGGTTGGTGGCTCTGCTGGACCCATTGCATTTTGGCGCTTTTAATTCAAACAATCACACAATATTATTCTAAAATGTAAAGTGTAATGTTTATGTGTGATTTATGTTTGTGTGGGAAGAGATAATTAAGGTGTAGAATCTACTATTTTCACACTTTAACACGCCCCGGGTCCAGTAGACCCGAACACCTTGTGTGTAATATAAATGTGTAGGGGGCGTACGTGTGGGGTCATAAAAAATCTGTTCTGATATTTACGTTTTTCACAGGAAATGAGCCAAGCCCAGTGAATCTCAGCTTCAAATAATAAATGCTTGTTTAATTTTTCTTTTGAAGAAAACTGAAAATGGGCCCCACAGACCCGAACACCATACAAGGATTAAGGAAAACCCTGTTGGAGTTATAAAGCTAAAAGAGCTTAAATATTTTTTCATAAATAATAAATCTAAAAGAGCTTTTTTTTTTTCAAAATATTTTTGTTAAGAAAGAACTGTCTCAGGGTCATTGAAATGAGTCTTAGTTGGAAGTGAATATTTTATTCGATTACAAATGAAGTCAGAAAGAGGAGGGGTTATTACGAACAAGTCACTAAATTAAAACTTTTTGCAATCGCGACGAAATGCAGTAAAATTTAATGCATATTAGAAGAATATTATAATGATTTCTACCTTGCATGTGTGTTAACCTGTTGTTGGAGACTTGCAAAATCAAACAAGAAACCTTTCAAAATCAGGAGCACTGTAAAGAAGTACAAATACGAAACTGCAGAATCTGAAGACCTTTGAATACCTTACAACTATACTCTATACTTCTCATGAAACTGGATAGTGCTTGTTTTACGCCACAATATCTTTTAACTAGTATTTGTTTGTTGCTTATTTGATCCTAAAATCATCATGGGAAAATTTGTCAGTAAATAGATCCTCTTCATTTTCTTCTGTGTTCTTCAATTCCTCTATTTCTGTTGTGGACAAAAGTGTGTTGCTTTATTACATCATATCTTTTTTTGTCACAGGAAGTACTTGCGCGATGTGGACCGCCAGATTTTGGCCAAGAGAGCATTTTTCTTTACTGTGAAAGTGCTGGAGGACAATCTGGATAAACTCACAGGGGTGAGACAATCTCTCCTTTGTTTAGTTTTTAGATGTTTTTTTGTGTGTGGTTTGACACCACTCTGTGTGCGGCTATCCCCAGCAGTTTAGCAACTCTTCAGGATGGTTTGTCCACCTCAAAACAATGTTCTTGTTATTATGTACGGGTAAGGCCTTTACTAATTATCCAATTTTGTTTTGATTATTGTCGGTAATGAAATTTTTAAACTAGTAACTTTTTAGCATTTATTTCCAACAAAGTATACAAAACAATGTGAACCTGTCACTTTCTGGTGTATGCAAATTACAACAAAATGTCAATATTATTAAAAACCTTATTTTAGTTCATTTTAGCCTTTTAAAAAGCTCAACCTTAACCTCAAACCATGTACTTAAACCTGAAAGTGTTGAAATGTGCATTTGCGTATAACATGGCTGTAGTGAGCGTAACATCATCCATGTCCATGTTTTAGCAGAAAGCAAACAAGAAATGAGTAAATCAGCCACTTCCTCCTTGACAAGGGACAACAAGAAGTTTCAAAATGGGTATAAATACATCATTTGGTGGATCAGAAATGGCTTCCAGTGGTAGGAGGAGGAAGTATAACCTTCTATTATGCTCACAGAGAGAAAGTGGGTATTGCCGTTAGCATGAGACTGTTATAGGAAATGGCTGCTATTTTCAAAATATGTCATAATAAAAGTCTTTCTAATGCCGGAGTTACGACACATTAAACATCAATGCAGGGATGGCATGAACCGATATTTTTTTCTTTGAAAAATTTGGTCCCATGCCTTCTTTTAAAGTCAGTAACTCTCTGACCACTCAGGGAGGAGATTGTAGCTGGGTACATCTCTGCAGTGGTTTAATTCCAGCGCCTTTATAACGCCAGGCACCGTGTTATCCAGTAATGAAGCAGAGGGTATTGATTCTTGTAGCCAGTACACGTGATACTAGCAAAATACCAAATTTAGTACAAAAATGTAATTAGGTGGTTTAGATGGGAAGAAATGCACAGCTAGTCATCTTTTTTTTGTGTTGAAAGCGTCTGTGATCCTTGGCATTGCAAGCATGTGTTTCTTATGAATAATCTTCCACAAGCCAGTTCTGACAACAGCCAAGGATCTGCTCATGTTTGCACTAACACTTTACTAAATGGCTAACAGAACATGTTATGCTCAAAGTCGGCAGGAGCTTTTTTCTTAGCAAGTTTATGACTCCTGAAATCAGTGCATCACATCGTTGTGGCATGGAGGCGATCCGTCATTAACACAAATGAGGTGTTCTGGGAGCACAAGTTTTATTATTGACCCTCGGCTCGTATGACTTTTAATTGGGTTTAAGTTATTTGTGATTGCTGGCCGAACAAGTACTGTTACTCCACAGCAGTTATACCATTTTTTGCCAAAATAGTACTTTCATAAAATAATTTCCTGACTTTCAGATCATTTTACTTTAATTGTGTTCCTTTTTCTGCTACTGCCTGTTCTTCAATTTTCTGGGACTTACATCAATAACTTAGATTCCTGCAAAAATGTGTGTTTAATTTCAAAACAAGCCAATATTTAATGGACACATCTGTCACAAAAACAAATTATTCGAAGCTTTAGAAATGTCTTCTACTGTCACACAGTTGAACGGGTTCATGTGCTGGTCTTGTAGATGTATGATCTGAAACTTGTGCAACTCAAAAATATGTTTACTCACTGCTTACATACCTGCCTGACACGTTTGGTTCCGTGAGTGAAAGAGTTACAAAGTACCTCATTTGCGCTTAGAGAAATCTGGTATGGACAATCAGTTTCACCAATGTTTAGTTGGGTCTCAGGCATTCAGGTTTGAAAATGGAACACTTCTCTGGTGAGGGGATCTGTTATCAGTATTTAAGTAACTCATGCACACTACTTTTATACTACCAGCAAAAAATTTAGTGTATTTATAAATAAAACTATAAAAGCATATTCTACTTTTAAACTTATGACCAACGCTATTTGGTTAATCTTTTGTAGAGATAAGCAAAGTTTCTGCAGGGTCTTAAAAAACCAAACATTTTAAAACCTAATTTTTAGGCCTTAAAAAGTCATGGTTATGGGTCAAGTTCAGATATGAGTCTGAACTTGTTTTTTCACTTGTATTATTTTTCCAATGTTAAAAAAACTAATACAATGTTAAGTTCACTTGAATTCTGTTTTTGTTATTGCTTGGTTGATTTCTTTGTGTTGTAGTTTTTTTATTTACCAGTCCCATTACAATTTGCTGTAGAATGACTACAAATGAGACTAATAACTGCCAATCAGCTTTCTGTTACTAGCAAGTCTCTCTGGTGTTGCTAGTCATTTCAGACATATGATGGCTATGGGAGAGTGCAGGTGTAGTAATACTTGGCTTGATTGGGGCTGGTTCATAACAATGTATTTGAAGAATATAGTTTACAATGCAAAAAAAGTGATTAAACGTCAGACTAACTTGAAGGGTTTCCAGCAAACCACATCCTCCAACCAAATTTGCCTTATATAGGTCTTAAAATTTATCCTGAAGTCTTACATTTGACATTATGGAACCTGCAGAATCCCTGGGTGGGGTATACCAATGCACACTCGTCCCTCTTATGCTTTACTCTCTTTCAGGCAAGTGATCCCCCTAAAGCCTGTACCCCTGCTCTGGGTGAAATGACCACAACAGATGTGTTGAGTCGTCCGCCTGCTGCAGAGAATCCCAAATGTTCCCAACTACACCAGTCTAAAACCACACTCAAGGAAAGCTCTGCAGCTAACAGAAATGAGAGCGGCTCATCTGAAGCTGCTCAACCATGTTCTTCCACACTGGTGCTCTCGCTGGAGCCTGTGACTGTGGTTCCAATCGTTCAGGCCTCTTCAGAACCCATGGATGTTGGCTCAGGATCATTAGGGGCTTCCTCGAAACCAATAGATCCTCAAGTGCACAGTAATGCTGGCATGGACAAAGAGACTGAAAAGCTTCCAGAGAGAAGCAGGGCTTCAGAGCTCTCGCTGGAGGAGCTGAGTATCAGCTCGAAACAGCAGCAGCTGCAGCTTCAAAATCAGCCGAATGTAGCTAAACAAGTAACAAATCCTGTCTCAAACACACCTGCGACTACTCTCAGCATCACAGAGCCCTCACAGCCACAGAGAGCCAGCAGGAAGAGGAAACTTCTGGACGATGTAGAGTCAGGGAAGACTCTACTTCTGGATGCCTACAGGATCTGGCAGCAGGGACAAAAGGGCTTGACTTATGACCTGCATGGCATCGAGAAGATCATGTCTGAGACCTACATGCTGATCAAACAGGTGAGGAAGCTAAGCTGTGATTGGTGAGCTGTTGGAATACTCAATGGTTTAGAAGGACATTAAGCTCAATTTCATGTTCTTAATATTTATTCTTTTAATAATATTTGATTATTAATGTGATTCTTTTTCCAATAAGTCAAACACAACCATGATACTTTCTGTTATTTCTGTGTTTATTACATCTTATTGCTGTTTATGAAGGGTGGTAAATTTACATTTACATTTATGCATTTGGCAGACGCTTTTGTCCAAAGCGACTTACATTAGGGAGAGACAATATGCAATTTGTTACACCGTCAAAGTCTATCTCAGCTTCTCACAATAGAAATTGTATCAACTGATCAAAAAATCAAAGCAGTAGGGGAAGAAGGTAAAGACAGAGGAGGGAAAAAGAAGGTAGTAGTTTTTTTTTGTTTTTTTTTTTTTTTAATAGTAGGTGTTCTCTGAAGAGAAGAGTTTTCAGTTGCTTTTTGAAAGCTGTTAGTGTTGCTGTTTTCCTGACTGGATCAGGGAATTTGTTCCACCAACCAGGGACAGTGAAAGAGAAAGTTCTGCTGAGAGATCTTCTGCCCTTGTGGGATGGAACCACAAGTCGCTGTTCCTTCTCTGAGTGCAGGCTTCTGGAGGGCATGTAGGTAAGTTGGGCCCCCTGTGTGACAAGTTGATGTAGTTGGTATGTTGGTGTGAGATAAGCCACTGCTAAAGTCAGGGGTTTTAGGCCTTAAAAAGTCACAGTTCTAGGTCTTAAATAATATTCCTTATCCTATTTCTCAAATGTCCATGTGAAGCTTATTTGATTTTTTTTTTCTGCTGTTGCTGGGGGTTGCCAAAGATTAAGAAAGTGCTCCTAAATGGAAAAAAAAATGGAAAAAAGGTTTAGGATTGGCATAGTCTGAGAAAATGTGCATAAATGCTCTAAACAGCAACAGTCATCGTTAGGATTGTCAGAGTTGGAGAAAACTTAAGTAAATCCTTACAAACATAAAAGTGACTTTAGCAGTGCCATAGTTTGAGAAATGGCAGATATACACTCAAAAATGCAAAAGTCACGGTTAGGGTTGCCAGAGTGAGAGAAAATGCTTGTGAACAATCATAGATGAGCAAAGTCTTAAAGGTAATTGTTAGGTTGCCAGATAGTGATATAAAACTAATACAAATGATAAATAAAAAATAGACATTTTTATATATATATATATATATATATATATATATATATATATATATATATATATATATATATATGAGCCATTGGTTGCCAAATATTGAGAAAATGCTCATAAATGCTCGAAAGCATAAAAGTTATTGTTATGGTTGCCAGATATTGAGAAAATGCACATAAATCCTCGAAAGCATAAAACATCATCAGTAAAATGAGTTGACATTTCAGGTTACATGTTTGATGTTTGAGGGGCTAAATATAAATTAGTTTTTTCAAACATAAAAAAATCCTTACATTGCCATAAAAGAGTTAACAAAAAATTAACAAACATACATGAAATAGAAGTCTAGCAAAATTCTGAAATGTCAAATAAACTTACCTTCTAACTAAAGGTAAGATATATATACTCTCTGATCAGACCATTAAACACATATACGTGTAACAAAAAATATGAATGGGCACACGCTGACTATGTAAGATAAATATTAAATCATAAAAGTAGATGTAATAGTATTTAAATGGGTGACAATACATAGTGAAATAAATGTACGAGCTACACAAAAAAATTCAACACACTTCTGAAAACTAGTCCTTGTGTGCTTTATTTGCAAAAAAATCTAAGTGGTATTTAAACAACTGAGCAGAAATGAGATGGTTAAATAAAGATTTCCAACTTTTATAAATGAGTGCCAAGCTGGACATTATACCTTGTAACATTACGAAATGAGTTTTAACTATCAGAATTATCGTTTAAAATGTTCATGATAAATAGTGTTTTACGTCACAACAGTACGACTGTGACAGATCATGCTTCTCTGAGAGCTTTGGTGCCACAAGATTTCCATGCAAGCGCTACCACCGGGGAAATCCCATGCTTGAGTTACATGAGGAGGAAGGAAAATTAACCAGTCACATAAAAGATTCTTATCAGCGAAAAGGGCTTCGGGATACTGAAACTGAAGCAAACTTCAGTTTACCTTACAGTGGCTGTTGTTTACCTTTTGGTAGGAGGTTGCTACTCAGACATTTTGCTGATGCATTTCAGAATCAGAATCAGCTTTATTGCCATGCGTGTGTGTGTGCGTGCGTGCGTGCGTGCCTGCGTGCGTGCGTGCCTGCGTGCGTGCGTGCGTCCACACAAGGGATTTCCTGTAGTATAATGGAGCTGTCAGTGCAAACAACATTAGAACAATACAAACCACTTAAGTACAGTAAAGTGCAACACAAGGATGGTTGCATTGATGTATGTACAGTGGGTGACAAGTGAAAATAGTACTGCTCCACATTTAAACAGCTCTAAGCATCAGAGGTCATCTGATATGGGTTTTCCCTCTAGCTGATGGTAATATTTTAAATAATAAAAATATTAAAAGCATTATTTTATTATTAAAAACATATTACTATATAAAATACACTAAGCACTAACTGCATAGTCAAATAAACCCAATAAAATAATACATATTTAGAAGACTCTCAACCAATTGTTTTTAAAATAAACATAAATAATAACCTCTGGGAGTCTCTGTGAGAAATAGAAGTCTAATTAATTGATTTTAGAGGTAAAAAAATGCGTCATATGCATAAGTACAGATAAAGCTATAAAATTAATCCTTTCATCATTTTCAATACAACTTGACATGAAACGGCTTCCGTAGTGTAGAAATGCAGAGAAATTATTTATTTATTTTATTATTTATGAAACGAATGATTACTATATATATTTTTGTTTAGGTAGAAATGGACCTTTACGAGGCATGAATGACCAGACAGGTTTAAGTCCTTCTCAAGGTGGAGGAGAGGCCAAGACGAGTGAAAAACACGTTAGGAGAATGCCGAGATGTTTTTTTATTTAAACCATGACTAATATGGTTTTTTTTTGTAGTTTTATGCCTCTATTTCGGGTAGTGTATTAGGTAAACACAAATTTTCTGTCACAAAAAAGTTTATTTGGTTGTGTTTCCAAACTGGACAGAAAACCATTTATTATACACTTTTAGCAAACATATAGGCTTCATACTTTAACAAACTCCTCCTAGGAATTTTACCCGTTCATTTTTAAACTCCAGGGAATGTCCAGATATGGATTTGAAACCGGTTTGATAACAGTTATTATAGCTCAGCCGTACAACATCTGATCGGTCCCAAATTGACAGATTCTCAAGACAGTCCAAGTGTTAACACATTCACATTACAACCGCACACAATAAGTCATAGCGCCACCTAGCTTTTTTTTCTTTAAAATTTGTAAAAGGAGAAGGTTATAGCGACTATTCTATGATCAAAGATTTTTTTTAAACATCATGCAATCATGATGCGTAGCCCTACGGATTGGCTGCGAGGGGGGAAGCAGCGAAGGATGCGATAGCCCTCCCATCGCTGTTTGCAGCTTTAATTCATTATTATTTTCTATCATTAATACATGCACAGTAACTCCCACAGAGCTCCTTTATGGTGAGTAGGCTGCATTTTAACAAGTTGTTGTGTCTAAGGGTTTTCCCTATTCTATCATCAGCTGTGATTGCATAATGTCAAGGTGGCAGAGTTGCTATTAAAGTAAGTTATTAGTTTGAGAGGTTAATAGCTGCAGCTGCCAGTCCTCACACTTGCAGTCCATTATCTGCCTCCTCACATTTCTCCTGTCACTGTAATAATGCCTGCTCTCGTACTCTCCATGTCACTGGTGTTTGCTTGTATGATTCCTGTTTAAGAGTAATTGTGTCGTCAGTTAAACGAGAGAAATAGTAAAGAGAGCCTTGGACCTTAACTGGCAAATGGATATGGGCTTCTTCAACCTGACTGACTGAGAAAGGATGACATGTGTAGAGTTAAGGCTAGTCTATTTTTTTTGCATCAAGCCAATAAACTTCTCATCGTGAAGGCTCTGTGCACATTCATTTGTCAAAAAATACATCTATAGTTCTGAACTCCATCACCCGCTGTCTATGCACCGATTACTCGTTTTATATATATATATATATATATATATATATATATATATATATATATATATATATATATGACTCGTTTTATGTCATGTAAATATAACTCCATACATGCATCTGTTGCTGCTGTAGAATATCTATCTTTGCTCTAATCGATATTAACCTGTGGCATAACAATGCTAACTTTTAGCTTGTCAAAAAACAACATGGATAACAAAGGAAGATCTGATCTGAAATCTGAGACTGAAATCATTTGCTCTGCATGATCTTGACCAATCACAGAGCTCTCACTCTGCAAAGCCTTGATGTAAAATTAGAGCAATTCAGAGGTTGCACAACAGAAAGGGCTTGAAGTCAATCTGATAGTTAAAAATTTAGTCAGGTGCACAGGCCAAAATGTGGTGAACTTCTTGGTATGGAGCAGCACTTGAAGTCAATCTGCAGCTTCACAGGGAGCCAGTGTTCAGCGGTCTGATCTGGGAGAGCATGTGATAACAGTGTTTTATGTTTGTTTCGGAGGGGATGGAAAGCAGACAGAACAGCACAGCATCTGGACATTTATTACTCCTAAACTCTTAACTGGCTTCGAGACAATATAAGGTAGAGTCAGGCAGAATTGTGGAGGTGGTGAGGTTATCAACAGTGTTTTTAAAACTAGCCAGGGAGACTTGAGTTTTATCACGAAACAGAAAGTTAAAAGCAAAACCAGACCTAAAGCTCAGTTGGACATCAAGCGGACAGAAGCGAGAGGGTGAGCGCTGAAGGGCCTGGATAAAATATAGTCTATGTAGCAGTGGAAGCAAATTCTTTCCTTTCTAAATCGATCTTCCAACGGAAAAATTTAACTGAAAAATATCATTGGAGTAATACACCAGATTTTACGCTGGAGCATTTTGAAGAATAAATACGGATAATATGGATGAGCTGAACGGTTTTTGACAAGTAGGAGTAAAACAGTTTTGCCTATTGCTGAAAGACATTGGAGCATAATTTTACAGTAGCCTGTAGGTGAAAATCAATCACTAAATAACAAGTTAAAGAGCACTTGATGAAAATGCAGCCCAACTGGAGAGGGACTGCATAGTTTTAGATGTTAAGTGCTGGTTGGACAAGATGTCTGTAAATCAAATTGCATAATAAGAAAAGTTGTAATCTGTAGCAAAAGATCATAAACCAATTGTAGTTTTAGTTTAATTGTTGGTTGTTTTTGATTATTTTACAAAATGCATTTCCCCTTTGGTAAGATTCAATATAAAGCTATTCTAAAGTTCTGCATTTTATGGAGGAAAAGTCTTAAGAGTTTGAAAGAGAACCTGTGGATGTCATCAATGTCAACTGCAGAGACATTTAGTGAACGCATATGTCTACCAACTCAAATCTGAAACAAACTTTAACGTGGTGTGTTGTCTTGTCTTTTTTAAAGAGTGTAACCCACAAGTCATCGCATTTAACACAGCTTGTTTTTCTGCAAAAGATTTTGTCTTGTGTATATACAATCTTATGTTTGATTGTCTAATCATCGCCAAATTGAGCATCAAATTAAGCGTACTATATAAGCTGGGATGGGGTGCTCTGTTATGCTCCCATCAGGTTTCACCCTTCAGAAAGCTACAAATAATGGCCAGAATGCCTAAAGATTTGTTTATTTTTTAGTAATAACTCTGTCTTTCTACAGGTGGATGAAGATGTAGCTCTGGATCAGGCTGTAAAGTTTTGCCAGATTCAGTTGGCCACATCAGCACAGCGACAGGTAAAGCATTCTCTCTCTCACCCAAGCACATCTCTGAATGGACAGTGCAATTTCTTCTAGATGATTAAGGTGTGAACAGCTCAAAGATCGAAAAAATCTCTATTTGCTATAATATATTGCAACTTCATCATTGTAAAAGAAAGCTAGCCTGGAAGCTAATAATTTGCATGTAAAACGCCAGACTTGTGCTAAAATTAATAGCACACCCGAACTTGCAATCAAAGGTCTTTATTTGGAAAGAATCTGCTTTAGTATCCATTGAGTTATATAGAAATGCTAATTCATATATTTTTGGTTGATTGGGAGTATTTGAATTGGTTTTAATGAAGTGTTCAAATTTGTGTGATTTAGGTATCTTAAATGTCTAGATAGAAGGTTCATATTTCAACAAAAAATCTGTTCTTATGTTATTATTCATTAAATTTATTTTAAAAAATGGTATCAAAAACGTTTGATGACTATATATATTAAATATTAAAACTATTCAGTCTTGCTCTTATGATTTAGGAAGTCATGAGTAAATTAGACAAACATGATTTCTAATAATTTTCCTTTGATCTTATACTGCGTCTACGTGCTCATCATTGAGAAACTGCATTATTGCTATTTTCAAAAGCTGAAATCAATCAAATTTGATTAAACTCAAATAAGACACAGATGAGGAGGGAGATTTCTGACTCATCAACTAGAAACCTCAAAACAGCTCCTTCACTCAGCCCTGCTCAATGAGAACGAGAACTGCACTCCAGCACGTGAGTTGTATGAAAACCCTCCAGTGATAAAGCATCAGAGGAAACAAGTGATGAAGAGTCACGATGCTCTTGTTCAGCGACTCAGCGGACTAATGAACAGAGGAGAGAGGAAGCCAGTGAGGGAGAGACCATTTCCATTAGGCAGCTATTGTTACACATAGTGTAACACGTTTAGTGAGTTTTTACTGAAAAGCCATTGGTGATTGTCTCCCTCCTCTTGGTTGCTGTTGCTAAGGTGGACAAGCTAAGAGAGCCAGTTACTGCTTGTACATAGTAGTAGTAGTCTTTGTAGGGCAAAAAGTGTGAGAATTTTTTTAAGGGACCTTTAGAAAATCGAAAACGACAGGGTTTTACATACCATTTAACAGCATTCCTTTTGGGAAAACATTCAGGGGCTCAGAGCAGGGGTCGGAAAACTGTGGCCCACGGGCCACAAACGGCCATTTGGGGTTTTTAATCCAACCCGCCGAAGATTAGTACAGAATTAATGTTTGATGAGAATGTTTGCGTTCATTTATTTTGACTTGAAATAACAGGTATTTTAACACCAGGTGCCGCAGTAGGAGCAGTGACTTGATTTTGCAGAGGCCGAGCAATTTCTAACTGTCGCTCTTTTAACTTTACTGATCAGATCAGAACTCATCTGCAGCATTGTCAAGGAAATAAAGGTTGACAGCGAGTGAAAGACTGGACTCCTAAATGCTATTTTACTGAAGTCCGGTCCGAGGCTGTATGTCTTATTTGCCAAGAAAACGTTGAGGTTTTAAAAGATTACATTAGCCGTCATTTTTCCACCAAGCATCCGAATTACAGCAATCTTTCATCACAAGAACGTACGGACAGGATGGTAGCTAGCTTTCAAGCTCAGCAAAACACCTTTATTCCAGCAACTTCCATCCAACAAGCAAACGAAGACAAGTTATGTACTGACAGTTAAACTCACCAGCAAGACTTTCTCCGAAGGGAAGTTTCTTAAAGAGTGCATGGTAGAGAGATTCAGTATGTAAGTCAAAGTGAGAGTCTGTATCGATTGCCATCCTGCTCTCTTTTTTTTTTTGGCTAGATGTGTGAGTTCACGTCCATGCCATTATTTTTGGCTCGAGGCACATATGCATACATAATTTTGCTCTGATGATATGTAAAGGCTGCATCAACTAATCGATAATAATCAATGTTGAAATTCGTTGTCAACGAATGCCGTTATCGATTAGTTGGGCTGATCACTTGACGTTACGGAGGTGCATAACAACAAGACTCACAGATCAAACATAGATACACAGCCACCGGCACAATTGAGGAAGCGTCGTCTTCAGGAAAAAACTATGCGCCCAAAATCTTCCAAAGTGTGGAATCATTTCTCATTAAGCACAGTGGTGATGCACGAGCACCTTAAACGAAAACACGTTGGTATTTCGAGTACTGAAACATCAGTAGGGCAAGTAAAAAATATCGATTCATCGTGTAATATTTGTATTGTTTAAGTGCGTTAGTTTGCAGTGATGCGGTCGCTGTATCGGTCTGTTGTGGTGAAAAGGGAGCTGAGCCGAGAGGTGAAGCTCTCGATTTACCGGTCGATCTTCGTCCCTACTCTCACCTATGGTCATGAGCCCTGGGTTATGACCGAAAGGACAAGATCCCGGATACAAGCGGCCGAAATGAGCTTCCTCCGCCAGGTGGCTGGGCGCTCCCTTAGCGATAGGGTGAGAAGCTCCGTCAACCGGGGGGAGCTCAGAGTAGAGCCTCTGCTCCTCCACATCGAGAGGAGTCAGCTGAGGTGGCTTGGGCATCTGTTCCGGATGCCTCCTGGACGCCTCCCAGGGGAAGTGTTCTGGGCACGTCCCACTGGGAGGAAGACGCACTGGAGGGACTATGTGTCCCAGCTGGCCTGGGAACGCCTCGGGATCCCTCCCGGGGAGCTGGAAGAAGTGTCTGTGGAGAGGGAAGTCTGGGCATCCCTGCTTAGACTGCTGCCCCCACGACCCGGCCCCGGATAAGCGGGAGAAGACGAGACGAGTTTAAACTGTTTATTAACTGTCGGGACAGTTGCTCTAGATCTATGGGCTACTTGCACAACTACTTCTGCATTCTGTCACTTCCTTTCGGTTTTAGCAAAGGCAATGGCTGCAGCTTATTTTATCACTCGCTCTCTGCAGGAATTTCCAAAAATTAGTGTGAATGATGTACATCATTTATGCAAAAAGCTAGCGTGATTCCCAGCAGTGAACTAGAAAACTGTATTTTTTTTTTACTTCAGTAAAGTTGTACACTAATCCACCGATTCACTTTTCCCAGCTCAATATCTAGAGGTTTAAGCGCTGATAATAAACGAATGAGAGCTCTTTGTGATCTGTGTAACATAGCCATCGAGCTACAAAGCTGTGTGAGCAGAAATAATCCTTCTTCAGAGATTGCAGAAATGTGTTTTAAATTGAATTAAATTAAACAGTGCGATATAACAGTAGAATTTTACATTTAATAATTGTTTTGCTTTTCAGTGAATGCAAGGAACCGTTTATTAAAATGAGAGGAAATAATAATTTTAATTGGTGTACAAATAGACTATTAGCTTTTTTTAATTTCTATACTTTTTTTATTTATAGTCCACAACTATTAAGTTAACTTGGTAACTACCAAATCTGTTTTCAAAATTAATTGTTTAACAAGTGTTTTTCTATTTATTTATAGTTTTACAGTTCAAGAACTTAATTTTTCATTTCAGGTTTCAAATTTCAGAATTAAATATCATTCAACTCTATTTGTGTTTTAACTCTATTTGAAGTTTTCTTCTACGCATAAATAATATCCTGGTTTTAGTTTTTTATATGTAAAACATGAAATTAAAAATGCATTTTGTTTTATCCGATTAATAGAAAAAATTATCGATGATCAAAATAATCTTTAGTTGCATCCCTAATGATATGCATAGGTGCGTGGTGGCCTTCAGACTAAACCTACGGAACTCAACTATGAAAAAATATTAGCAGACTTTTGCTTTTTGCCCTCTTGCTTTTTAATGTAAGTATAGTAATGAAAACTGCATTTAAAAATCATTATATGAAACTGGCCACTGTAACAAAACAATTTCTTTGAATCACCTCAAATTGTTGTGCTCGGGAAAACTAGTCATGTACCCCCTTTTCCTCCCACATGCATACACCACAGCACCTGCTGGGTTTTGCTTGTTGGCACAAAATAAATCCACAAAAATAAATCCAAATCTATGTTCAGAACACTTGAACCTCTGGAGTAAATGGAGTTTTCTTAAAACTTAATCTCTTTCTATTTGGTTCATCTCTGTTCGAGCTCCTTTCTTCTCTTCTCATAAGCCTCCTCTCATGTTCTGCTCGCAGAGGATGCAACAGAAACTCAAAGTTTTGGAAGATGATGTGTTTGTGTTGGTGGCGCAGGAGCCGATGGTCATGCTATGTTATTTATGATGGTCAGTTTCCATGGGAACGGGCTTGTACTTCTTGAAGGGAAACACTCTTACGTAAGTCGAGCCAGACACTGCTAGATTCCTGCCCTGTATTCAGACTGAGTTCTGATTCCTGTGAGAAGTGGGACCTCTAGCGGTTTAGACTCTCAAACACATTTCACAGAACTGATGGAGTATTGGCAGCTGTTTATCTACACTCCAAAAGACCTAAAGCTGGGTGTGTGCTGTGATTTAGAGCAGATGTAGATCCCTTGAGCGTATAGTCACCACCGATTGGTTTTGAATGGTAGAGGAAACACTGGATTATGAACCTAGTTTATAGTGATTTAAAATAAGGAAAAATAAGAATAAGGTTTGAAAGGATCTGTTCATTTGAGAGCATCACAGTTGTGTTTTCAGCTCCTCAGGAGGGATTATTGGGCTTCTGATGCGTTTTTCTCTTGATCACTAGTTATCACTAGGTGCTCAGGAAACATACAAGTTCTCAGTGCCTTCTTCAACAGAAGCTTTGTTTGACACAAGAGCACTAGTGCTGGTTCCAAAGATTTGCTGCAAGGTGGCCTGATCAGTGATTGGTTGGGCCTGGTTGCTATGGGAACTGCTACCTTTGTTGTTATGTGGTTTGTTTGTGGAGCGGCAGTGCTTCTCTCTGCACTGGCCACTATCTCACCTGTTCCTTGGTTCTTCTGCTTAGCTTCTCTGTAGTCGCTCCTCTTGCTGTGAGGAATGCGTCAGGTCCAAGTCTTGACAGGTAGGACTCGATGGGAGCAGCTGGTCGGTCGAAGTTTGAGCTTGTAGACTTTGATTGGATGTTTGTTTAGAGTGTGCTTGCTCTTGGTTGGTTGTTTGTGAACAAGGTCAGATACCTGAAGGTTATTTGGAGCGAGGATTGAGTCGTATTTTTCTGTAAACTGTCTGAGTTTGAGCTTAGATTGAACATGGTTTTCTAGTTAGAACTTTAAAATTGGTTCTTAATAAACGCACACAATCCTATTTAAGGTTTTTTCACAAATTAAATCTGCCATGCAAAACCCTAGAAAGCCTCCAATATTTTGCAAACATGCTGTAAACAAGAAGAATCTTGTCCTTATTTTACTAGCTTCTTCTGATTGGCTAACAGTTAGTGGCTGTGGCTTGACCAGCCATAATAGCATAACGCACATTAGATTTTCTACTTTTCGATTGTTGAAATAGCACGGTTATAGCTAAAAAAAAATACAGCTATACTGTACTTATACTGTACCTATTTTATATTTAATTAATTATTATTATTATTATTATTATTATTATTATTATTGATTATTAGTTAAATATCTACTGGCAAATTAATGTATTCAGCGCAACAATGTTTTTACTCTCTTGCAGAGCTCTAGTGATGCTCCCAGTACTCCCAAGATCCCTAAAGAGCCCAGAGACATCTTCTTCCCTGCCTCTTTCTCCACGACGTGCCTCCACACACACCCACACACTCAGACGCAGGACGGGAAGAGTCCTCGAGCTCTGCTTATCCACACCCCAACACACAGCTCCTGCCAGGCCGACCAATCACAGCAGCGCAAGGCTCCACCTCAGGCAGTCCCAAGCATGGCCTTTGTATCGCACACAGGTAAACCGCCCTGAAAAAAACTCCCTGCATTTTAAATACAATTACATTTCAGTTTTTAAAGATTTGAAATCATCACCTAAACCAATAAAAAGTGATTGAGCCAAATTTATCGTAACGTTTTTAAGGTTAAGTGATTTGTAAATGGGTTTTTGTGACTTTCATCCTATGCTTGACTCAGAAATACACTGATACAGATCCAACATATGTTGAATTTTTCTATTTCAATCTTAAGCAGTATGTTAATTTATTATTAGATACCACAGAAGTGAGTAGAGTATTAAAAAAATTACTCAAGTAAAAGTACTTGTGTAGATATTAATTTAAGTAAGAGTTAAAGTAACCAAATAATTTCCTTGAGTCAGAGTAAAAAGTTTTGAATGAAAAATGTACTCAAGTAGTTACTTATGATCTGAACCATACAAAGCTAAAATGCTGCTAGTCAAAATAAAATATTGTTTTGCTTTAAAAAAATATCTTTAAGAAAAAAAAAAGTCAGTCAGTCAGTCAGTAGACAGATCTCAACTGACATTTACAAAAATCTCTTACAACTCTTTCTTTATCTTTATCTGTTCAAGTCTTATAAGTGCTGTTAACTGTTAAGTTATATGAAGGATTTTTAAAACTGTAGAATTTTTTGCATTTGCATCTATCTGCAGAGATGTGGTCAACATTCAGGAGCGAGCAAATGGGAAAGCATCGACAAAAAGGTTTATTTTGACCTCACTACTAAAGCGCTCACAGGAACCATAGTAACAGATGTGTCTCGGCAGATTTGTCTCGTGGCTGTCCTCTTTCATTCGGTCTAGAGCTAAAGTATTGCCATGTAGGTGAATGTACCCCTATTTTAACTAAACTCCTAAAAAAAGAACTAAAATCCTTGACCCCACACAGATCACTCTATCAGTTCATGCCAGAATCCCGCGGACAAAGTGATTGACAGTTGGTCATTTCTGTTTGTTAACTTATATTTATTTATGTTATGTTTTTGTTATTGGTAAATCAAAGACCTAGTGGGCAGGCTTCAAATAATTATTCATTATGAATAAATTTTACTATACAACTATCCCCATAACCCATCAGTTCAGTTGCCAGGGTTACAATGATGAAGAAGCGAAGAGATTGATTGTGATATAAGCAGCCTCACTGCATGACTGTCTGAGCTCAGCCTTGATACTATCTCACCTTGTTTTGTTTTTTTTTTTTTTTTGCTTTTTATCAATAATTCTAAAACATTTCTCAGTCTAAAGAAATAATTTTGTCATCTTCATCATTGATGAAAACAACACTTTTTTTTAAACCAGATAAAACTCTTGTTGAGATTAAGATCTCTTTTTCTAGGCCAAGAGGTCTACAAAAGTCTATTTGAGAAAAAAGATTACATAAAAAAAGGGTGCATATTTACTGTGTAATAAAGATAGTCATAATTGTTTGCTCTGAAAACAGATATACACAGTGTATGTAAAGTTATTTAACAAGATTTACATCTCTTTTTGTAAAAAAAAAAAAAAAAAAAAAAACAAGATTTACATCTCAATAACCCGTCAATTATAAATCAACAATTCTCTTGTTTTTGAGGGGTGCTCTTGAGGTTCACTAGTTTCTCTGTGTGTCTCCAGAGGAGCGAGACGAAGCGCTTTGTGAGGCTTTGCTCTACCGCCAGCAGGAATCAACTCTGTGCCAGCAGATGAAGATGACCAGCGTGTCTCGGTCTCAGGAGTGGAGTGCTCTCGAGCCCCCGTCCTGTTCCACACACATCACTGCAGGTCAGAACTCTCACGGTTCTCTCCGCTACTTCAACAGTCTACTTTACCTTTGTAAAAACCAGGTGCTGCTAATTAGAATATTACAAAATGTACCTATTACCACACAAAAAAAAACATAATACGAGTTCTTTGACACGTTTGTGGTGTATGTGACCTCACAGAAGGGTGTCAAGCTGAAACGGAAGGAAAACATTTTGAGTTATTGGTGCACTTGAGCTGCTCGATTATGGGAAAAATTATAATTACAATTGAATGAAATCAGAAGTTTGTCTTTTGAAATATCAATCCATAATTAATTTCTGTTTCATAAATCTCTTACCTGACTTGATCTCATATCCACTTTATTCATTTCTCTATCATCAAACATGAATAGAAAAAATACGATTTAGTAATTTAATAATTTTAAAAACTTTTAATAATTGTTTTAATTCAATTTAAGTAAATTTCAACACATGGATTAAATAAGACATCACTTATTTATTATTGTTAACCTTATTACTAATCACAGGAAAAAAGTTTTTAGATTAAACATGAAGTTTACACCACTTCCATGTGGTAGATTTCACAGTGTTTCTGAGCGGTACAAACATGTATTATCCGGAGAGAAAGTTTATTTGAGCCAGAGGGCTGAGTTTGTGTTAACACCATCAAGAAAACTGACTGAGTGTTCTAGATTAGGGAACATCGTGTTCGTTTGTTTCATTTAACAAGTGATCATCTCCACTATTTATTACACATTATTGTGTTTGGTAACCTATAATTGAACAAGTGGAACTCTGGATGCATCTATCTGCTTTTAAACATGTAAAGTGAAACTCATAAACCCGCTGGTCACTGCAATCACTGAGGCTCTGGCTGAAGAAGGCTCTTTTTGCTGTACACAATAAACAATAATCACAATAATCTTTTAGTTGCAATTATATAGTTTATTTTTTATTATATTGATAGATTATATAGTTTTTTGTGTCTTAAGGTCCATGGTTGTTCTATTAATTTTACAGCCCCTAGTGTCCTACTATAAAAAAAAATAAAGGCCCAATAAAGGAAAGAAAACCATCCCAAGAGACATTTCAAGGCAAACATGTCCTCTTACGACAACCAGTCTTGGTAAAAAGGTCTCAGATGATGTCTTTAGGGCGTGCAAACTCTAACAGGAAAACATACACTGTAACATTACATTTTCCACATTGGTGAAAAACTGATGTGCAATGTTTTTCTATATTTCTTTATATCTATTAAAAGGCCTTTTATTCTAACCCAAAGACAAACTACTACAAAAGTATATACAATCGGATCCAATCCAAAAAAAGGCAAAGACCAAACGGTGGAATCTTTAGTGATCGGGACGTGAGCTCTGATGAGTTGATTGGCTGCTGCTGATGTTCATTAGAGAACGCACAGAAACTCATTCAAACACATCACTGATTCCTAATGTGAACCACAAGAGTTCTTAACCCTTAAAAACAAGAGTTCTTAACCCTTAAAAACCTGCCACCAGAGCATGGCTTAGGATTTTTACATACTGCACTCTTATTCTTTGATCATTCAAAAGCCAGATATCAATTTTGATAAATGTAAACCTCAAAACTTGCATAAAACACTTTGAATCCACCCAAAATGTATTTGAACAGAATACAAAAATTTATTTTTGAGATATAGATGATTCTATAGACGCTGGCTGTTCACTTTTTACTCACAAACTCACATTCTTCTGAGTAGCAGAAAGCCTCTCAACTTCTTAGGTAAAGTAGGTAAAATGGTACGTTTCAACACTCCAGACAATGAATGACAATGAAGAAAAGTTAAATTGGAAGTTATTTAGACAGTTTTGCCATAAACATGGTTTCCATGGCGTTCGAGTCTAAACACTGAAAGCTCAAATTTTACTCCACAAAAATTCACTTTTATGGGACTTCAATAATTTTTCACAGGTCTTAATTTTCTGATTTCCATGTAAAGCTCATTTGTCATTTTGTTGTTTTACTTTTTTGAGCATTTATGGAAATCCACCACCTTTTTGAGTTCTTGCCCTCTGGCCGCCGCTTCAGAGCCACTAACTAACACCAGGACTGTAAGGCACAAACAGAGCTTCTTTCTTTTCATATTTTTATGTTCCAAAATTAAAGTATATTAAATGAATTAATGCTCCGCTAAACACTGAAAATTTCATAGAAATCTACACCAAATCATTCTTCCTAAAAGCTGGAAATTGAGATGTTTTGTTGAATCGGACGCATTTTCTGCTCTTTTAAGCAACAGTAAAATGTGACTCTTCTGTTATTTGTATTCTATTTTCTCAGAGAGTGAGCAGTGGCGTCTGGTGGATCCCAGCCGCATCCGCTCCAGGATCCCCCCTAACATGCCCAAGCTGTTGATTCCCTCCAGCATTGGGAAATTCCCCCCGGAGATCACGGTCACACCCCCAACGCCCACATTGCTCTCCCCCAAAGGAAGCATCTCTGAGGAGACCAAGCAGAGGCTCAAGGTAACCTCCAATACCACTCTTACCTAAGACTACATCATTAAAGTGTGTATGCGCTGAAATCAATGATAAACTCAAGTTGTCAGGATGCGAGACATTTTTAGCACACGCCAATTCAGCAATAGAAGGTTGAGTTATTTCAAAATCTGTTTTTACAGTCAGTGAAACTAGTTTCCATGGACAAAAAATGTGTTTGCATGAGACTTCTTAGAAGTATGCCTATAGGAGCTAGAAAAATTTTAAAAATTCCATCAGCCATTATCTTACTGAATAAAAAATATGTTTGAATAGTGTGCATACTAAGTACAAATCTAGTTGTGTATTACAAAATGTGTTGGTTAATTATTTATACATGTTTATAGTATTAAGCTTAAAAACTACCTATATCATCATGCAAGCCATATTTTCGTTGTCACTGACCAGTGTTTCCCCTTCAGAGCACCCCTTTATCTAGCATAATGTGACTTTAGTCTCATAGTGTTCAACTAATAAAAGAGATTAAAAGGCTTATGCTTCCGTGGTGTGAGAGTATTTTTTTATCATATATTGAGATTTTCTTGCAGTAAAAGACCGCTAGATGACCAGCTAACAATTTGAATGTAAAACACCATAGACTTAAGCTAAAAATATTAGCATGCTGCAACCTCTGGGGAAAAACTGCAGTGATGTGAGAAATTCAAATTGTGTGAAATGTTTTTTGGCACCAACAAGTATAAGTAGATACAAGTACAGATGTTGTTTTGCAGTTTACTAAATGTAAAAAATACATTTGCTTTATTGGTTTGGCGGCAAATCGGTAACATTAATGGAGGATCCCTGCACTCCAGTGAGTTAGATTTTTGTCCAAAATGCGACAGGACCCTCCTTTCCCAGAAAACAGCTGTGATTGGATGCCGCCTGTCTATCAGTTTCAGTTTCTTTAACAAAATAATTTACATGCTCTAATTTTGGCATGATTTTAGCTTCATAATATGGCTTTTCTGTCATCAGAATGTGATCCTGGCATCTCAGTCGGCAGCTAATGTAAAGAAGGACACTCTGGCTCAGCCGGCGCTGGAGGTGCAGGAGACGTCGAGTCAGGAGTCGTCCCTGGAGAGCGAGTCTGATGAGGAGGATGACTACATGGACATCTGAGGCGTGAACTTTGAACTGCACTGCTACACAACCAAACCAGTCCCAATTCCACTCACCATTGTCGTGCTGCAGCTAAACATCCTTTTTCAATCTCACGTCGACTGTGTGATGGACGCTCGTTTGCTTCCAGCAAAAGGGCTTTTTTCCTCCCTGTAGCTCTGCTCCTCTGCTGCTAAGCATGGACTGTGTTTACATGTTGTTCTGCTGTTCTGGATGTGAACGGTTCTGCAAAAGTGCCATTTTTTTGCCACAACTATTACGAAAACAAGATGGCTAATCAACCTTCCTGCTGGGTTTGTGAGAGGATAGACTGTTTGTTTGAATGTGCTTCATCCAGAAATGAGCATTCTCTCTGTGATTCCTGACCCTCTTGTTGTTCCACATAGCGAAGCCCTGTTGATACAGTCTGTGGGACTCTACCAAAGCCACTTTTAATTTGTAATGTGACTGAAAAACCAGGAAATAGCTTTTTTCTGGGTTCTTTTTTTCCAGTTGAACCTGAACACATGAATTGCTAGAGAATGTAACCGAGCTTGAGGTGCTTGAACAGTATGAGGGTGTTAAAAAGAGTTTATTTTTGTTACCTGGGCATTAAGTCCCTCGCAATGTTGTTTACAGATTTAAAAGAAGTGACTGAAATAAACACAGCCAAAAAAGCTAACCGTTTCCAAATTTGTGTTTGGAACGCACGCAGCCTAGGACCAGGATTGGAGCTCAACCTGCAGCAAACATTTTCCGTTCAAAAAAAAAACAAACTCTTATTTTCAACTTTAAGAATAAGTTTGGAATAATTTTTTCATCTTCAATAAAAGTCCAATTTGGGGCCAGCAGGGGTTTCGCAGCTAATAAACAGACAGTTAGAGGAGGTTATCATTTTATTTTTAAATAAAGGCAAAGTTTGGAAAGAGCATTTATCTTCTGCGTTAAACTTACACCAGGGCAGCTTTCCAAGTACTGTATTACAGTTAAGACTTTCTAAGACCTCCCAAGTTCAAATGTAAGACCAATTTTGTGGAAATGAGTCAGACTTTATTTCACAACACAACTTGTTATAATAACCCATTATAGTGTTAATGCAACAACAAAAAGTAAATAGTTCAAAACAGTTGAAAATCGAATCGTTGAAAATATGAAAAAAAAACGATTCCAAAATGTTAAATGGGTCTTTGTGTTTCCCCTGAATTCAAGATCGGACCTCAATCAGGAGCAAACAGAGGTCTATGCTGAGTATTATTCATTCATTTGATTTTCAATTTGAAAACTAAAACAAAAAAACGAAAAGTTTGTTGTTTCCAATATTTATTTTAAAAACGCAAATGAAAAACTATGTTTTTTTTTTTGTTTTTTTTACTTTTTGATTCTGTGTTGAAATCGGAAAAATGCAAAAACAAATTACGATTGCATTTTGATTTATAATTTTCCTTTTGGGGATGCTGGGCTGCATTGACGTTAACATACCTGGTATTTTTGTTTATTCTTTTGCCCTCCTCTAGGGGTCGCACCTCCTGTCCTCTGACACTCCAATCCCCGTAGTGAGCAGAAAGATTTCCTCACCAGGGACTTTCTTGTCACATAAATGTTCTGCTATGTTCGTTGCTTCCGGACGGACATTATTACATTGTTTCATGAGCCCTGCACACACAAGATCTTCAACATCTTAAAAAGTGTGCTCTCCTCCGGCAGACATCTAGCTTTGAGACACATTCTGTTCACACACTAGTCACTCGCATCAACTGCTATTCATGAGAAACACACAGAGCTCAGTCTTCAAATCATCACCCTTTAAAATTAAACTACACCATTGTAATAGTAATGAAAGCGTGGCAACTCATTTCTAAAACGTAATTAAGCATGGATTAATATATTGATTTAAGCATGAATAAAAAAAGAAAACACCTGACTGGACAAGATCTGAAAGAAATCCATGCTAAAAAAGTTTTTACTGAGGACAGACTTGTTTTATACTAAGTTCCAATTCCTAGCACAAGTTTTTATTTATCCTATGAGCTTTCAAATTGAAATATTAACACAATTTAAAACGAAGATAGCCATGAAACCGCCAGGTCTTTAAAAAGAAAAGAAAGAAGAAAAAAAGAAAACTCTTCATTGCATTGAAATATTTGGTTTAGGCTCTCATTAAACATTACAACGAACATGTTCTTAACTTCTGAAACTAGCATCTGATATGAGGAGCCAGAGAAATCAGGCGATGGATGTTTTGTCTCTCAGCATGCAAAAACATGAGCTATTTCAGTCAAACTGGTGACTCCTTTTCCATTACACATTTGCAAAAACTGTTATGGCATTTCTAGGAATGTCGAGAAAAAAAAACTATTTCCACAGTTGCACTGTTTTCATTAAATCATAATTGTGCGATTAAACACAAAGCAACTCGCATAAGTAATTAAAAAACATGGTGATGGATGAGAACAATACTCTGATTTTCAACAGATGTATTTCTATTTCAGCCGCGACATCATGAGTCAAAGGAGACGCCAGGGTCTTACTCAAGCCATGGAGTGGCAAGCTCCTAATAGGTTAGAGCGCCTACGAATGGTTTTTTACAGCTTGGGTATTTAACAGAGGAGGTATTATCCAACTATTCCACATGAACTTTTGTGTGATGCTTTGGGAGCTTTTGTGGCGCTCACTATGCAGTGACCAAGGCAGCCATGTTACTCGTTTAATTAGTGTGAATGCATTTGCATTCACACTATTGAGATCCTGTGTGTTTATTTTTATTATTCTGTTTTTTTCTTATTCTTCCACCCAAAAATGTGGCCACTAACTCCTTCAGCATACTTTTAGCCAGAAACTCCATTCAAACACCAAAATGTTCAGCTTTTAATGAACTAAGTTGCTATTACTTTTCTCATTAAAATGTTTTATAATTTTAAAAATATTTAACTTTATTATAAATTATTTTCCCATTGAAATGAATGGAAAGCCTCTTCAAATCTTCTTCAAACTTCAGCCTCTTTCAGCTTTAACTACTTCAGCATACTTTCAGCTAGAAACACCATTCAAACTTTAAACAAATCTACACATCTTCAGCTATTTCCACTCTATTAAGCTTTTTCAAATCTTTTATACTTTTTAAGCAATCACAGTTTAAGTTTTAAGCTTTTTTAGCATTTTCAAATTTCACAAGCTTTTTAGAGTGCTTAATCTCTTCGCACTCTAGCTTTTGGCCTCACTGTTTAAGCCAGAAGTTTAGACTTTTGCCTCTCTTATAACACCAGCTGTACACCTCTTAAACATAAAGTAGAGAAAATTATAGAGATCTTTGTCCTCTTTCAGATGGTGGTGCTTTCGTTTTGATTAGACCAACGGTTTACGCACAAGGAGGCAAAGACCACGAGGAGAGACACAAAATCTGCCATTCACTGCAATGTTAAATTCTCCCAAGCCTCCGTGACAAAAACGCAAATCACAATAGTTTTTAGATCGCTCTCAGTAGTTCATTTTTTTGACTATCTTTCTGAAACTGATGCATGTTATTCACTAAAGCCTTCCGGTTCTGACGGTGAAATAATTATTCTGATAGCTTTTGTAGTTTTTCTTCAATCTTTCTTTGTTTGAGGTGATGTTTTAGGGAAAAAAGGCTCCGTTTGAGCTTCTCTCCTGTCAGTAAGGTTACCATAGCAACAGCTCAAACACCTGGAGGGGATTACTGTGTGCTCTTGATTGAGAGCTGCTTGCTCTTAACATTACACTCTCTCTCTCTCTCTCTCTCTCTCTCTCTCTCCTCTCTCTCTCTCTCTCTCTCTCTCTCTCTCTCTCTCTCACACAAGCACAATCTCTCTCTCTCACACACACACACTCTCTCTCTCTCTCTCTCTCTCTCTCTCTCTCTCTCTCTCTCTCTCTCTCTCTCTCTCTCTCTCTCACACACACTCTCTCTCTCTCTCTCTCACACACAAACACAATCTCTCTCTCTTTCTCTCTCACACACAAACACAATCTCTCTCTCTCACAAACACAATCTCTCTCTCTCACACACACAAACACAATCTCTCTCTCTCACACACAATCTCTCTCTCTTTCTCTCTCACACACAAACACAATCTCTCTCTCACACAAGCACAATCTCTCTCTCTCACACACACAAACACAATCTCTCTCTCTTTCTCTCACACAAACACAATCTCTCTTCTCTCTCTCACACACAAACACAATCTCTCTCTCTTTCTCTCACACAAACACAATCTCTCTCTCTCTCTCACACAAACACAATCTCTCTTTCTCTCACACACACAATCTCGCTCTCTTTCTCTCTCACACACAAACACAGTCTCTCTCTCTCTCTCACACACACACACAATCTCTCTCTCACACACAAACAAACTCCTTTCTCTCTCTCTCTCTCTCTCTCTCTCCTTTTTCTTTTTTCCCTTCTCTCTTTCTTTCTTTATTAGTCCTTCCCCTCTTTCTCTCTCTCTCTCTCTCTCTTTTTCTTTTTTCCCTTCTCTCTTTCTTTCTTTATTTGTCCTTCCCCTCTTTCTCTTTCTCTCTCACAGACACACATACACACACTTTTTCTTTCTTTCTCTCTTTAAAATGAATGGACACCTTCTTCAAATCTTCCTCAAACTTCAGCCTTTTTCAGCTTTTACTACTTCAGCATTTTTTCAGCTACTAACACCATTCAAACGTTAAACAAATCTACACATCTTCAGCTTTTCAACTCATTTCAGCATTGATTTTAAACTAATTTCAGCATTGATTTTCAACTCATTTCAACCTTGATTTTCAACTCATTTCAGCATTGATTTTCAACTCATTTCAGCCTTGATTTTAAACTAATTTCAGCATTGATTTTCAACTCATTTCAACCTTGATTTTCAACTCATTTCAGCATTAATTTTCAACTCATTTCAACCTTGATTTTCAACTCATTTCAGCATTAATTTTCAACTCATTTCAAACTTGATTTTCAACTCATTTCAGCATTAATTTTCAACTCATTTCAAACTTGATTTTAAACTCATTTCAACTTTGATTTTCAACTCATTTCAGCATTGATTTTCAACTCATTTCAACCTTGATATTCAACTCATTTCAGCATTCCATTTCAGCACAAATGCATTCACACGCATTTTCTGCAAGAAATGCTCTTCATCTAGTTCTAAACAAGTGTTTCAATTGCAGTTTTGCAAAATATGTTCATTTCGATACGCCTCTTCCAAGCACAGAAACTTTTTTGTCCTCCAAAATTTTCATGTTTCCATTAGGTGAATTTATTATTGTAAATCCAACATGTACAATTTCATGGTCAATAGAAACATGACTAATGTTCTACTCTACCTTCTAAGACAAAATCTCATACACCTTTGAAGGCACACAAGGATGAGGTTAACCTTCAGCTCAACTTTTGATTTAAATTATTTTCCTCTTTTACAAAACATTTTGTTATCTCAATTTGTTCGGTAAAGCTGTTGATGGAGAGGAAATAAATAAACCACAATAAAGACTTTAGGGTGAACTATCAATATTTAACTATGTTGAGTAGGCTTAATGTTTTTTGCATTCGCACATTAAAGGGCAGCTCCCCAAACATAAGCACTGAAACTTCTTATACCGTCAATGACTTTATTGTCTTTTACTGCTGAGAGGATATTTGGTTTAGGCTCTCATTAAACATTACAACGAACATGTTCTTAACTTCTGAAACTAGCATCTGATATGAGGAGCCAGAGAAATCAGGCGATGGATGTTTTGTCTCTCAGCATGCAAAAACATGAGCTATTTCAGTCAAACTGGTGACTCCTTTTCCATTACACATTTGCAAAAACTGTTATGGCATTTCTAGGAATGTCGAGAAAAAAAAACTATTTCCACAGTTGCACTGTTTTCATTAAATCATAATTGTGCGATTAAACACAAAGCAACTCGCATAAGTAATTAAAAAACATGGTGATGGATGAGAACAATACTCTGATTTTCAACAGATGTATTTCTATTTCAGCCGCGACATCATGAGTCAAAGGAGACGCCAGGGTCTTACTCAAGCCATGGAGTGGCAAGCTCCTAATAGGTTAGAGCGCCTACGAATGGTTTTTTACAGCTTGGGTATTTAACAGAGGAGGTATTATCCAACTATTCCACATGAACTTTTGTGTGATGCTTTGGGAGCTTTTGTGGCGCTCACTATGCAGTGACCAAGGCAGCCATGTTACTCGTTTAATTAGTGTGAATGCATTTGCATTCACACTATTGAGATCCTGTGTGTTTATTTTTATTATTCTGTTTTTTTCTTATTCTTCCACCCAAAAATGTGGCCACTAACTCCTTCAGCATACTTTTAGCCAGAAACTCCATTCAAACACCAAAATGTTCAGCTTTTAATGAACTAAGTTGCTATTACTTTTCTCATTAAAATGTTTTATAATTTTTAAAATATTTAACTTTATTTAAAATTATTTTCCCATTGAAATGAATGGAAAGCCTCTTCAAATCTTCTTCAAACTTCAGCCTCTTTCAGCTTTAACTACTTCAGCATACTTTCAGCTAGAAACACCATTCAAACGTTAAACAAATCTACACATCTTCAGCTATTTCCACTCTATTCAGCTTTTTCAAATCTTTTATACTTTTTAAGCAATCACAGTTTAAGTTTAAGGAAGATAATGTCTTTCAGTTCTCAGCTTCCTTCAGAATGTCCTCTTTTATTCCGAATCTGTTCAAGCTAGAGGCAGCAGGTCTGTTTGCATGTGAATAATTGTAACTGGTGTGAGTAGGAAGTGTCCAGCACAGATTCTTACCAAGAAATGTTTTTACTGGATGTTTTGTACTTGTAATCAAGAAATAGTTTCCTGTATTTTTGATGGAAGACTTTTGGAAGATTGTAAAAAAAATATTTTCATGGTTAATTCGTCTGATTATTCTGAAAAGATTGCTTTATTTTTACTCTCTGTGAATGTAAAAGTCTTCTTTTGTCTTCTTTTCGTCTTTTCTATGTTCCACCGCTTGTGTTTGAAATTAAGCATTTGAGATGTGACTCTCCTCGGGCATTATCTGAGATTCATCGAACCAAAAAAATACACCATTTTTACCTGAACTCTGGTGTCTGCCTGGTTTTTCATCAACTTTTGAGATGGAGATCTAATCAAAGAATAAAACGTTAAGCTCTTTTCTAACAGCTGGACCAAGCATCACAGTATCATGATACTGAAAAGTGAATCATAGAGAAAAAAATCCAGTTTTATATTATATCTTGTAGTACTCAAATGCCCATTCTAGGCATGTTGATTAGTTTTTTTTCACTGGAGAGGGACATGTTGTGCATTGACAGTGAAAACTGTTAATATTAAAGCAGACCAAATTCAGATCTGACAACTCAAAACATACATCAGGAGAAGAGTATTTGTATAACTTTTGCAAAGTTCCCAGTTAAATTTTCCTTAATGCTTCTAAAACCTAACAATCTTGGAAAACCACTCGTAGAGCCTGTGCTCACTCTTCCACTGCATAACACTGTCCACTTCAGCCCAGAGTGTCTTTGTGGTAAAACTTTTTCCGTGTCTGAGAGTTGAATATTTAGCGCTCCACAATAAATCTAGTTTGTAAGTACCCTTGCTACGAGTTTACACCAACATCTCCAACACAAATCTCCATGAATGTTCCAGAAGGGCATGCCTTTGTCTGAGCAGAAGATGGCCCTCAAGAGCTATTAGCAGCTGCTAGACGGTTCTCTTACCCTACTGCAAATGTGTCAGTCATTTTTTCCATTTAACCCTCCAACTTTTTATCTCCTTTCTTGTTTAGTTAGCTTTTTCATCCTGCCCTATCTTCACTAAATGCATTGAGTTGCTGCCATGTGATTGGCTTATAAGAAATTTAATGAGCTGTTGGATAAAGTAATGTACCAAAATAAAGATAATTGTAGGTATTTTACACATCCAGCTATCAATCAATCAAATTTTATACAGCGCTTCTTTAGCAGTTGCTTTCAAAGCACCTTCACAAAGTCCTCGTCAGGATCAGGTAGAGTAAATAGGAGTTCCTCTGTGAGAAGACTCTCTCTGATAATCACCTCCCCAGCATAAAGAATATACAAACTTAATATCCATCGACGAACAGCTTGCCCGACAGCACCTGAAAAAAAATGGCCAGCTATGGCCTGGAGGCTAAAGAGATTGACTAGAAAAGGTTGCTGGTTCAATCCTCAAGTTCAAGGTGGTGTAAGTGATGAAACACTTGCTCTTTTTTTCAGCTGCCCACTGCTCCGGTTTTATTCACAGTGTGTTTGTTGTTGTTTGCTCTTCTGTGCATGTACAGCTCCAACAGGATGTGTTTTCTTACCATCACTTCAGCTCGACTCAGACAGCTTGATAGAACCTCATCCAAATGGACTTGACACCGGTTGAGAGTTACTAGGTACATGACTAGCTTGGTGGAACACCAGCATGCATTAGCTGCATCTTGCCAAAAAACATCACTAACATAAGCTTACATATATTTTAAGTTTTCTGAGCTAAGGACAAGAAGAATGTGATAAAGTGCAACATTGGTCCATATTAAAAAGAAAAGTCCAAAAATATCAATAGAAACTCAAACTAAAAACAAAAAAATCCCTCAAAAACATTAGTGTGACATTAAGACTTCAAACCATATTGTGAATTGAGTCATTGCGTTGCTATGTATAATATTATTAAATGTAAGGCGCATCATTTTTTTGATTAAACATTTTTTTGAACAAATACAAAATATATTTATATTAGTGTGTTATACAGCTACAGTCAATATGCTACACCATATGCCATTTCTGCACAAAAAATATAAACGTAAAGTAACTAGTAACTTAAAAGTAATATTGAGCCAAGTAAGTGATTAAATTTAGAAGAACGAAGCACCAAAATGAAGGAACCTTCACATCATTGCTCAGGGGACAACAGCCACACACCCAGCTATTATATAATCTTTGCGGATCAACTCTTGCTGGTCTGACACCAACAAGAAGAGTTTATGGATGTTCATATTCTCCTCTCGCAATTTATTTCTGGCACATCATCACATTGTTGTTGTTCGACACGGTTTCTGTCATGAGATCGAAGTGAGTGTGTGCATCGAGCGCCACCCAGTTGTTCTTTCATGCAAAAAACTAAGCTGATATAGCAGAATCAGACTTTTTCGTCGCACTCCTTGTTCTGCCAGATGTGTGAAGTGTCATCGGTGCTCATTGTTTTTGATTGAGGCACATTCACGCAAAAACTTCTAACTGTTCGAAACTGTCTACACGAAAGCGCTGTACCCAGCTATTTCCCAGCTACGCTGAAACACTGCTCCTTTTACATGTGGCTCACATCGCTGTCAAGACGAGTGTGCAGGGCCTCAGGCTCTTTGTGGAGGGCTCAATGTGCTGCAGAGGATGTTTGATCACACAGACACTGATGACAGATACATCTGAATCCTTCATGTTTGGCTCTGCATCCGCTCCCTGTCCTGCGGTGTGTCCAGCTGAGCATCAAAAGAGCAAACGCTAGGGCTCAAGGGTTGGAGGTGTGAGCTTTCTCGTTGGGGGCCAGAGAGGGTTTCTACAGACACCTTCCGACGTCCCGAGCTCTGTGTATTGGCAGCTGTTTAACTGTAAAGTACAGACCTCCACATACACACACAAGCTTGTGCTCACTTCTTGATGTGAAGAGCTCAGAGACCCTGCATCTCTAGAGGAAGGGGTCCCTACACACTCTCCGAGTCCCTACACACTGCAGCACAGAGCAGATCTCTTAAGATAAGTCATCAGCTCAGGTTCAGGTTTCATGGAGGTGAAACTAAAGGAGTGGTTAAGAATAGGCTCCTGAATCAAGACTTTCTCAGGAGCTCAAATGTGATTAAAGGGCACTTAAAGGAGTTTTTCTAAAGTATAAATAGTTGACAGTATTCAAACTAGGGCAGTTGTAGTTGAAAATCCAACAGTTTATATATTTTATGCATTTTGCTGAACAAGAAATTAGCTTTTATAAATAGAAACATTTATTCAATTTATTTTATGTTGATGGTTTAATATATTTATAGGTTGGACATAAATTGAATGTTAAAATGTTTTAATTATTATACAATCATTTTGTCGTTAGGAGATTTTAGTTGATATTCCTTAAAAACGAGTAGCATAGATAGTATTTTATTTTGAACAGAGCAAATCGAACAAATAGACCTTTTTTAAGCTTGTTGCTCGTCCCAATCCGACCACTATACCCTGCACCCTAAAAGTAGACACTCATTTTCAAAAGAAAATGTTTATACTTTTTAGTGTGTGAGATGATCATGTGCACGATCTGGGACACACTAAAATAAAATCACATGACAGAAGTAGTTGTGCCACGTCATCACGTGCAACGTGTGCGAGAACTTAACACCTTTTCCATTCCTTCGTTAAAAATTATTCTAATAACATAATAATATAAATAACACTCTATATGTGTTTTTTTATTTATGTGTGTCATCTTTAAAAATTTGTCATATTATAGAGAGAGCTCGTTTGTTTGGGTTCCAGAGAAAACTTCTTCCGCCTAAGTGCAGTGGATTGTGGGTATTCTCAGCCCGTTGAGCATTCATTGATCTGCTCTTCAGAATCTAGCAGGAAAAACTACACATCCTGGCACTGCTTGGACACTTTTTTTTATGTGCACTACAGTTTTGGACACCCTAATTCTCATTTTGCACCCATAAAATTGTGAATAGTACGTGATTTGGGATGTTTTACAAAAAACATTTCTGAGCTCAGTGTTTAGATCAAGATCTAAACACGATACAGAAGAACATATTTGACAGAAAAGCACAAAATGACCTCAGCTCAGCTGCTGTGTTAGATCTGAGCAGAATGAAGTGGATTTTTCAAGGCAGTAATTAGACTTTCAAATCTTTTCTGTTAGCGAGGCAAATCCCTGCCATTCCTTCTCCAGAAAAAGCTTTTGCCCCTGTTTCATTAACTGTTTAGTTCCCAACACACCTATAGGAGCATAAATTCTCTGCAGGGGGCTTTCACACCTCTGATGATGCAATGACACTCCTTGCCCTTGGATGGCGCACAGACATGGCATAAGGTGTAACATACCGGCTGTACTTTTACAGCATACTTGTAATCTAAACATATTGTTTATTTGACAATAAAATGCCACATCATATTTCCTCTCTTTTGTCCGTGTTTTTGTAGGTACTCATTAAAAAACTCTGGACACTCAGAAACCAACATGATCAGCTTTTCACGCTTCATTCTTTTCAATTAATGTCATCTTCTGCTCTTTTTTTTCCTGTCATGAGTCGATGAGAGTGTGTATTGGGTGCCACCAAGTGGCTCTTTGATGTCTCGAAAGTGCTCTAAGCATGTGATCAAAAGAACCAGCTTTCATTGGTGGACAACGAGACCGGGTCGACGAGGCAGAGTGGATCTTTTTGTTCTTCATTTGCACCGATCCAACAGACAAATGTGTGAGCTCCCATCAGTGTTCAATGTTTTGGGCTCGAGGCAAACTTGAAGTAAAACGGGAGATTCTAAAATAATTGATTGTTAAAATATCTTTTCAATTTTAAAAACATATCAAATGCAAAAACTCTGTAGTGATTGGTCAGCCTGTTGATATTACATTTGTCCTCAAGTGCCAAAACTCACTATTTTGTGTGCTAGAAATAAAGATTTGTCAACATTAAGATAATTATTTATTTGACATTATGAAAATAAATTGTCATACATTTTTTTCATCAGATCACCCATTCCTAGTGACCATCAAGCATATTTTAACAAAAAGAAAACTGAAGCACCATTCTCATCTATAAGACTTACCGATGTTGATATCAAAGCAGATCAGAGACACCAGAGAAGTGAACTGAAGTTAGCGGTCGACATAACCTGCCACATTAACTCAGTCAAATACACAGTATTATTCAAGCATGACTTTGGTGTATTTTTAATTTGTATTTTAGCGTGTTTCTGCAATCTGTTCAGAAGCAATTTTTATACAGCACCTTTGAAAACATTCATTCATTCATTCATCTTCATGTCGGCTTTCTTCCCTTTCGGGGTCACCACAGCGGAATGAACCGCCAACTCTCTGGCATATGTTTTACGCAGCGGATGCCCTTCCAGCCGCAACCCATCGCTGGGAAACATTCACACACTCACATTTCAACACTATGGGCAATCGTTCTTACTCAATTCTCTTATTCCGCATGTCTTTGTTCTTTTGGAGAAACCTTAGCACCCGGAGTTAACCCACGCGATCACGAGGAGAACATGAGAACTCCACACAGAAACCAGCGACCTTCTTGCTGTGAGACGACCGTGCTACCCACTGTGCCACCGTGACGCTCCTTTGAAAACAAATTACTGTAAACACAATATAACCATGTAAGTTCTTATTTGATTGGTAGAGTTGCTTATTTTGGCACGTTTTTGTAGATGCGTTGCTTATTTGAGGTTTCTTTTCATAGAACTGGTTGTCTGTTTCTCTCAAATAATCTACCAGTGTTGTGTGTTCCTCGTTGGATCCAACTTAGCGCTGCTCTTGGCCATGACTTTGGGAGTAGAAGCAGTGGGAGGAAGCTGTTTCGAGTCTGAGTACAATCGCTAGCTCCTCCCAGCAGGACGCTCTTCATCTACTAAAGGAATCTCCTCCGTGTTTTCTCTCGACACCTCTTTAGCTCACAGACATGCGCAAAGCAGCCATGTGTTTTCACCCAGGCTGTAATGAGCTTTTAAACTCATCAAAGGTGGACAGAGATGTTTATGAGGGCTTTCACAGATCCTCTGGGTGAAGGAGAAGTCAATCTGGCAATGCTTGACCTTCGACGGGTTACGTTTGATGATTCACTTTTGATTTCAAGAGAAGTGTGCTCCTTCATTCCAGAATATTGAGTATGAACAGAACCAACTTAAGAGAACCACCAACACAAGCACACAATGACCATGGATTACTGTAAAAATACTAGGTAAGTAGGCAGTAAATTAATTGTATCTGAATATGACTTTTTCTTTTAGCCATGTTAAAAGCAGCCCTCTCCACTTCACTTCATCTTGTACAGAGAGTCTGGAGATTAGTTTTCTCTGATTAGGGCTAATCAAACTGGGAGTGGCTGTGAGCAAAGACGTCACCTTCGTGCTTAAGGTTGGATTTGTAGTCAGCCTTGCGTACCTAGTCCATCAGAGAAGGTCCAGGGGCTTTAGCGTCTTTTTTGGTCAAGAACTGCCCATGAGCCTGTTTAACTGACATGACTAAAGACTGATGTGCATCTATACGAATATACGGTGCGAAGTTACATGGATGAACGTACCTCGATAGGAAAGTATGGGTGCCAACAGCACACCACACATCTGTCTGAGCGATTGGTGCTAACAAACAAGAGTTTAGCTCTGCCACAACTGATTGGTTTTTCACAAGAGAACATCCAATGAATGTTGGCTGTTTTGATGATGTTATAAAAAAGAGCCGCTAGATGGTGCGAAAAGAGAGAGACTGTAAAAAAAGGAGCCTATAAACATCCAGAAAATGTTATTGCTGGTGTCCGACCATCAAGAGTTGTTCAATAAAGCGTACAAGGATATTAAAACAGCTGGTGTGTGGCTGTTGTCCCCCGAGCAGTGATGGGAAATTTCGTTCAACTTGGTGTTTCATTCTTTTGATCATTATTCATTTAAAAGAACAATTCATTTGAACGATTTATTTGTATCATTCATATTGGGAAAAAATATAATCGAATTGCCAAACATTACGACCCAAAAATAGAGTAAAAACACTTCTGTGTAAATAAATGTGCTTACCGGTGTCTTCTGATTATTATCGGTGTAATCCCCATGCGCCAAAGAAAACGAGTTTATTACTAGAGTCAGATTCGTTCTATTCATGAACGACACGTCACTAAACATGAGCGCCAACCAATGGCGAGGAGTGTCACTGAATCCACTTTTAATACTAGCTTGCGAAATGCACCCCGCAGAGAAGACATCCTAGAATTAGTGCAAATTTCAGTTCGGATAGATGTGTAGCGGCCTTAACAACCAATCCCATGTCGCTTTGCATAGCAACATGGTGTGGGCGTTGAAATGTTAGCACAACAACTTACTGACCTGCAACAAGTTAATTATTTTTAAAAAGTCACGAAAGATGAGATATACTGGGAATCCAATGTTTAGTTGTTCTTTAAAATCACATATTTTCAATGTACTTGATGGATTTTTGATGTTCTTGATCATACACCTCTCATTGTTTCTGAGTGTAATAAACACAACACTTGCTACTACCAGAAATCTGGATAAGTTCAGCCAATAAAACTACGATTTCAGGATTTTTTTAAGTGTTTCCAACTTTCCGTACCAGGCTCATCAGACATTTCTGGTGGTGATGGGAGCAGAGGAGACAGAAGTGTACAAGATCATTCAGTTGTCACGACCCTTCTTAACATTAACAAACACAGATTTTTCAAGAACAATGTTTGTTACATTTTATTTATCACACGGAGGTTGTGGCTCTACTCCACATTCAGTTTGAAAAAGTTTAATTTACCAGCTTGCTCCGTTAGTTGCAGAGTTGCAACTAGACAACAAGATAGCGATGCGAATTAAGAGTTGTGCTGGTCAGCTCAGTGCTCGCGATGACTCAGCAGTCACTTCAGCTTGGTGTTCGGGAGCCGTGGTCTTGGCTGCAGAATCCTCAAAATCATGTCGAAATTATTAAATATTGCCCATTGATGTCAGCTAGCGACTATTAGAGAATCAGATGTAATTCACATTATTTACCTATAGTTTGTAAAACAAATAGACGTGTCAATGATTAATAGTGAGCAGACCAAGTTGTTTGTGACATCATAAGTAGCTCTACCTGTTCAATGCTTTATTTTTACTAAATTCACAAAATTTAATTAATGAATTTAAAGCACACGAACATGACAGTGGCCATAAATGTGAATGAATTGTGTAAGCAAAACACTTTCCGAAGTGGAACGTTTTTTTAAATATATAAATGTAGCCCATGAAATGTGAGAATAAGTTTGTGATAGATTAATCAATATCTTACTTCTTCATTGATGAGTTGCGCACACAAGTTCACCAGATCCAAACTTTCACATACGCAGCAATAAACCGTTAGTGGAGCCAAGAGAACCCTTATAATTACACCCCAATAGAGGTGAGGGTCCTGGAATTTCATCTTAAGTTTAATACATTTTAAGGCATTAAATAAAATGTGTCTATGCATTTCTTTAATTGAAATGGCAAATTAATCATTTTTATGTATTAATACTTATTCGAAAGGACAAGAAAAAATTATTGTTAGTTTTTCAAGTCAAGAAATTTCACATAGTATTAGTAGATATCTTTATCCAATATGGATAAATCTATTATTTATTTAAAATTATGTTAGATAGTTAAATGCAAAAATAAAGTTCTAATTCATTTTAATTCAACTATTTTCCACATAATATAAAAGTACCCTAAATATATTTTACATGTTTTAGCAGCTTATACAAAGTTCATAGAATTCCATCTTCCCTCTCACTTAAAGACTTGATCACTTTTCTTAAAGTCAATCATCACGTGGTTTTGGACTTGCAAATAATTTGAATCAAATAAAGCGTTATAATAAGCATGCTAATTAAGACATTTATTGAGAAAACAGTTTGATCTATAAACGAGAGTTAACTCACCACCTCAGTCCCTCAATCCTGCAAAAGAGCGCTCAAACCTCAAACTGTGCCAGGACAACTTTTCTTGAGTAATAAATACTTAATGAAAGGACTTATTGTAGGGATGCTGGCTTGAAATTCAGAGTACGTTTTTAACGATGACGACGTTCTGTCCAGTATACAGCAGGGCAGGACCCTTAAATGGAAAATGCTTCCGGAAGTTGGACTGTACCAAGTGGTGAGTGGTGGGAAGATCCAAAAGCAGGCCTTTAGAAATACTTCTACTTGCAATACATTGTGATTGAATCCTCGACTTACAACAATCATTAGTCTTGAGTACCCTGTGTTGAATTCACCTGTCACTTGACCTGTGTTTCCCACACGAATAGTGTTAATTTGTTTTTTTGTCTTTGGTATTTTAAGCATATTTTTCTGCTGCTTTTTTTTAACACAAATGTTAGTTACAGACTAGGAACACTTCTTTTTTGACAAAGACTTAAGCAATATTGGTCATAATTTCTTTTCAGGGGAACTGGGAACAAGGTCGGTATGGAGAGGAGCTGCTGAGGAGATGAGCTGGACTCGAGGGGGCACAGTAGATTTACCTTCATCTCTTTCTCGGAAGTCAGGTGAGTATATCGATCATGTTAATGGCTAGTTTTGACGAGACCAGACAATTGACAAGGGCGAATAGTTTGGTGTACAAAGAAAGGTAACTGAACTCAGGGATTTGGGGCCTTGTACTCCGAACATGGCTTAACAAACTCAGAATTACCGGATAGGTTTTGACTGGACAAAACTTAACCGTTTGAATTAGGATTAATCGATACCATGAAGAGCTCATCAACTTTCTTTGTCGAGTCAGACTCTGATCCTGAAGCTAAGATTAGTTCACGGATGCACACACATAAAAGACTGACGTTGGCACTGAATAACCAATCACGATGAACATGATAGAGCCAATCGTTTTTTTTTTCTCTGCAGAGGAGGAGCAAGATATTAAAGTTAGAATATACGATGCGTATTTTATATATATTTTTGTGTTGTAGTAATGCTGGGGCTGCTGCCAAAGCTAGATGAGATTGGTGGCAGAAAATTGCTGATTTTGTAAAAACGATATCAAAGAAGCACATTTTGTTTAATGTAAAGTTGAGTATCATGCGTTTTATAACGATAGCATATTTTTGCAGTGTTAATTCCAAAACTTCAGTACAGTGAGGGCAGGAGCTCTGCCTGTCACATCTTCGACGAAGCTCGCAAATATAAGATATTCCCTCAGCAGATAATCTGTATCTTTGATGCAAATACATGTCAGGAAATGTCCTTGCTGAAATACTCGTCTTAAATTAAGTGAGAATTAATTCAATTAATTGAATTATTATGCGCAGGATTGGGAAGAAAAAGTGGAGTTATAGTTACAGACGCTATTATTACGTCACTTAAAAGTTCCTTTTTTAACCACTGATTTGAAACTTGCGATCTCTAATCCTGAACATAGCCTGATCTGGAGCAGGTTAGCCGTGTGGAGTAAGTAACCAGTGTGACAAAGACTGGTTAAATCCCAGATAATTTCATAGTACCCAAAATCCAGGATTGGTGCAAACTAATCCTTAACTTAGCTGGCTAACCAGTTAACACGGCTTCAGGGTACAGGACCCAGGAACCAGACTAGTGAACATGTGACGCTAACTAACCAAATACATGTTTGTGCTCTTTAAAATGATGTTAAGCATAAAACCTTTATTGAATTCTATTGTAAAATAACATTTTGGGCTTACACCTTCCATACCATATATGTATTTGTAATTTTATTGCAAAATTAATTAACACAATTTTCAAATCTCAGAAATTATAGTCATGTGGTTAAACACAATATAACAGGCATAATGTTCACATTTATGTATTTAAACTTTGTCTGATTACATAGCCAGTTCTTAAAAAGTGTAATCCACAGATGCATGTTTGTTATTGTTATTAAAGGTGCCATATAATGGCCCTTTTAAATAATTTAGAATAAATATTTGACCTCTCTAGATGATCACTTAACCCTTAATAACCTCCTGCAGGCAGTATTTATTATAAATAATGTTTTGAATCACCTGAAATTGTTGTGCTCCACAAAACAATATTTGTACCTCATGTTCCTCTCACTGCCATTATTACACCATGCAGACTACACACAGAAAATCCACCCGTTTCTGACGGATACGTTCATCTTTTGGAGCCAAAAAACACTTTCTTTTGGGATGGGACAACCAAACACAGTTTCTTTTCATTCTTAGCGACACCGTACTACAAGGATTATACTTCCACACGTTCTTAAATGAGATAAGCTGCATTAGTGCTTTATCTGATTGGTTAGTGGGCGCTGCTATGTTTGTCACCATGTCCATTGAGCAATTTTGAGCTCCCAGAAAAAAAAGCAGGATTACAGAAACATGCATGAACCAATCTGAATATGGCTTGTGGAATGTTTTTGATGAGGGAACAATACTAAAGCATGCAAGAAATGCTTACACCAGGTTTTATATGCATACAATGCTGGATGTTCAACAATTCAGACAATATTGTTGCATCACAGGATTTCATTGTGCTTATGTTTAGCTAATTTAAATATTGTTATAGAAAAACTTCAATGATTAATTACTTGTCAAATAGAAATATATAACAGAAAAAGCTCTGGAAAAAATTATCCCACTGCAAATTGATATTGCAATATTGAGTTTAAATAATATCAATTGAATTATATTCCAAATCGTTCAGTTCTAGTCCTTTGGCAGTGATACTCTGTAGCAACAGTGCCAGTGACGAGGTGCTAATGAGGCGTGTAGGATGTATATCTCTGTTAAGCAGTGTGTTCAGAGCCACGCCTCTGCTGTGAATGAAGCCCTCCTGATTCAACGTCAGGGAACAGAAATCTAACCATGACAAACCTCCCCGATGGAGAGGTAACTAGCTCTTGGGTTGTGGGCTTTGAGGTGTCCAGCGACATGAGCCCAGTGTTCATTTCAAACATATTCAAAAGAAACTCTAATTGTAATGCAATGAAGAGGAGGATGTTGACTTTTCTTACAAAGACCATACTTTGAGCCAGTCCATAGATCTGTTGCAGATTGAGTCACACTAGCTTCCACAGAGAGAACAGGAGGCTCGCAGCTGGCGTGATTCATTGATCCGCTCAAACAAAAAAAGCATCCCTAATAAGCAACACTAATTAAGCAAGACAACTGTGAGACCAAAGTTTTCTTATCCCTTTAAATGACTAAAATGACTCAGTGGAAAAAGAAAAAGCCCTGGCTTAGACATTGGCAGCATCAAATAGTAATTAGTTATTTCCTGAAAATCAAAGTAATTTGAACTTTATAATCTAATAAAGGTTCAGGTTTCTTAGAGCTATGGTATATCATGGAACACATTTTAGCACTTTAGCACTATCATTTTACTCCCACAACATAAAAACATGAAAATAAGTAAATTAGATCTATATGCTATAGACCAGTGGCCCCAAACCCCCAGGTCGCGGACCAGCACTGGTCTGGGGGGAGTTTGGGACCGGGCCGCACAGAAAGAATAAATAACTTGCGTTATTTCCGTTTTATTTATTGTAGAAATTGAACAATGTTTTGTTTTGAAATAATACCCGATTCTCTTACATCCGTCTACATCCGGTACATGTCCCTCTTGATATATATATATATATATATATATATATATATATATATATATATATATATATATATATATATATATATATATATATATATATACACACTCTTTCTTCCTCATGTTAACCTGGCCCACGTTGAAATGTGTTGAAATGTAATGAAATAAATGTATTTTTTCAATCACTTTAAGGAGACAATTTTTATCACTTATTACTTTTTATAACTTTAAACATTTCAATCATGTCTCAAACTTATCTTACTCTTTTATATGATCTAAAATCATGCATCTTGTCACGCTGTAACAGTCATTTTATGTTCATTAAACAGCAGATTTTGCACTTAAACAACTTATCTACCATGTGTTGCTGACGTTAAACTTCTAATATTTGAACAGCTCTTCTGTTCATGATATATTTGTCCATATTAGCAGTAGTTGTACTTGAAGTTTTTGGAAAATTTGACTTCAAATTTTTTTTCAAATGATTAGTTAGATTGGTCTCGTTTATTTATTACAGAATTATGCTTGTATTGTCCATAATGCTTAAAAGTGATAAATGAAAATTTATAAAAACTAAAAATAAACAAGGCAATAAAAGGATATGAACATTTTAAATGACTTGAACCAAGGAGTTTACTAATAAGTGATGAGCAGGTGTCTGGTAGTTTTTTTGGACAACACTCAGGTTCCCCAAGGTTGCGTAGCCCCTAGAACAACACAGAGAACCATATAAAGTTTAAGCTTAAAGGATGTTTTGAATTAATTAGCTGATTAGAGTGGGCCACCATGTGTCTTTAATATTCAACCTTTTCATAATATTCAAAATTTCTTATACTCTGAATTTGGGGTTATCATCAGTTGTCAGTTATAATATTCAAAGGAAATAAACACTTTAAATACATCAATGTTTCATATATTTATTAATGTTTCAGTTCTTGAAATAAATCAACTTTTTCATTATATTCGAATTATACGACCAGCACCTGTATTTACTTGTTTTATTTATATTATTTAGTTTTGCCGTGAGAAATTATTCTAAATAGCAAACTATTAATGGCAGGCTGCTGCAGTAACATCTTGTGCCCTCGTTGTCCTTTCAATGACAACCCACAACTTTACATTAAAACATGAAGCTGTTGTTAAAAAAGTCTTCAAAGCAAGTCTTTTATAGAGCTTCTACACAACTGGTGTAATTTTTGCTTTCAGTTTATTGACTGTTGTGAGATCCTCCAGCATTAAACCAATACAAATGCTTTCTATAATCTCAGTCAATACTCTCTACGGTTGAGGCTTTTAACTCATAAAAACTCAAACTTAACTGCAGCTTGGAGAGTCAGCTGAAAAAGCAGTTACACCACTGTTTATTTTTAATTGCCATTAATCAATAGCACTGGAAAAGTGTATGCGAAACCCCTAAAACAGCCCATAAAAGTGTGCCTTACTTAGATATCCTCTTGTGTCAATATTCTACAACGTAAAAATAGCAAACCAAAAATAAAGGTGCCATATAATACCCCTTTTAAAGCATTTCATAACCCCTCTATACTATCTCAGCACACTTAAGAACATTCAAGATGTTGTATTCATGTAAAAAATCGTCTTTAAATCACCTTTGCTAAATGCACCCTTTACCCCTGCGAGGTGAAACGGAGACTTGTTTCTGTGCTCCACCAGCACTTTAATATTCTTCTGGTGCGTCATACAAAACTCCTTCTTTATGTGATGTAATCTGTAGCAATTGGTCATTAAACTCAAATCTGCTGTTATTGGAGACAACATCTAGCGCTTAAGAAATAATCAACTGTTAGCAACTATTGGCAACAGGTTAGCATCGCCCTCACTGGTTTTAATTGGGAGGAAGACGCTGGCCCAAATAAAGTGGGAACTGATCTATTCTTTATCAAAAGCCTTTTTGTGAAACCTGAGTTGAATTCTTGAATCCTCGTGAAAATGGTGCGAACACAACAAAAGGTTGTTGTTGTACTCCTGAGGTTCAGCTGAAAGATGAAGCTTCACCATCCTCCTGTGCAGCCTCTTCTCTCAGCAGAGAATATAAAGATGAGAATGCATCACAAAAGACAAACAGTTCTTCTGCATGATGCGACTGAATCACAACGTCTTTGGGGAACACCTTTCCATCTAACTTTGTGAGGGCAGTGGGAGGAGCTTAGTATGTTCTGTACTGTACTACGTCACTTTTTGATGTAGCCAATCTGAATCGACTCTTTATTTTTTTTAGATGATAACTGGACATTCTTCAGGAATAAAGCTCAAACTGGACGTTTCTCAAACTTGCGGCTCTGTTACCCACACCATTTCAAGGAGTCATAATACTGGCTCTTTTTATTATTTCCTGTGAAATCTTTGTTAACTATGTTATTTTCGCTTTTGCTAAGTCACCCACTATAATTTGGAATTCCATTTAATTCAATTTGTTAAGATTTTTTATTTTAATTATGTTCATGCTGTGAGTGCTGTTAATTTGACTTATTTAGAGCTGAGATAAAAGAAGATAAATTACTATTTTATTTGATGTGTAAGTGGCCAATGCATTTTGCCTTTGTTAGTCTTTAATACATTGAGTTAGATTATCAATAAACTCCTGAAAAGCAGTTTTTGTGTGCATTAATTTTCTGGCTCTGGTTCAGGCTCGTTTCTTAGACGGTGAACAAAATCAGGTTCGAATCAGGCTAAATCTCTCAGTTTTGGGCTGGGGTGGGCCGTACTGTTCAGGCACGATACAGCTCTACCCCCACTGCCATGTTTCCACCACGCCCCCTACTGAGCGAATCTCACCTCAGAGTTCAGTGAAACATCAATGTTAAGTGCTTCTTTAAAACATTTTGTTTGGTGCATGTCTGCTACCATTACACTCCCATTTGTTCTGTATTTAGATGAGCTACATTAGCGGTTCATCTGATTGGTCGGTGGGAGGTGAATGAATAAATGCTATGATCGTCAAGTCTTCTTAAGCTCACAGAAAAGGAATATACATTTACATAAACTTTTATCTGTTTAGAACTTGGCACATGCTTTTGGTCAACTTTAGATTTGGTCAACTTTACCAATGTACATAATTTAAATAATGCTTCTTTAAATAACAGAGACAGTACTGGCAGAGAATAACTGTAAATTGAAAACAAAAATGTATGTGGGGGTGGATCTCTTCTTTAAGGCAGGCATTATATACATTTGCATTCATAGATTTCCTTAATTTTTCAGAACATGTGTTTTTAACACGTTATTGTATAATGTCAAGACTTTCACATGAGAGTGAACCAAAACCTGACCTGGAGAGCTGCTAGGATCCTCTGACCTACCCACTGTACTACCTTGAGCTTGGAATTCACAATAGGAACAAACACTCTTCAAATCACATAACCTGCACCCACATCCTCAGACGATTAACGATGAGCGTTTAACACAAAAACATTTACTCTTTATTAATCTGAAGTTCATCTGATAACATTACTCAGTTCTTGAAAAGTGCAAGCCATAGGTTTAATTATGTTTATTATTGCAAATCTGAACAAAGAAAGCATGATAGATTTATTTAATCTAGTTTGTTTAAGTTGTTACTGACTTTATACTTATATTTATATTAACAGCAGGATTATATGCGTACAAGGCTAGAAGTTTGGCGTTTCAATCATTATAGGACTCTTTTGATCGTAGCTGATAAGTGCCACTTTTTACATTGTAATAGTTTTAGTTTAGAGAAAAAGAGAAAAGAGAAAAAGCGTAGAAAAAATAATTGCAATGTAAATCTCCATCGCAATATTGCTTAAAAATATTCACAATTCATTTATTTCCCAAAACCGTTCAGCCCTACTTGCAATAAGGAATTTAGTTTTAAATTAAATTCAAGACAATAATACAATCTGTTAGCTTTGCACAAGCAAGTAACTCAACTCCGCCACTGTTTAGACAGAAACATGTTATTTGCTTGTGTGTTAAGTGCAAATATGAATCAAAATGTGATAGTCTGCAGGTGTTGGTGATATAATAGCAACTGTTCATTTACCAGACTAGATTGAAAAGTGATTTTTAAAGTACAGATACAATCCTGAAAATGTTGAACAATATTTTTGTAGACTTTTCTTACAGTTTATATTAATATGATATATAATAATATAATCAGGTTACAATAAAATGTAACCTGAGGGCTAAGGCTTGTTTGCCAGAGGGCTTAATTTGAAGTAGGATTATTTTGTAACACGTGAGAAATAAAAGAATATATTCTTCGCATTCATTGCGTAACGACCTTCTCAATAGAGTAACGTTTACCTATATAATATTATTCAGCAGCTTTAGAGTCAAAAATGTTTAGTTCTAGGGTTTTTTGGTCCCAATTTGTTTTTACTTTGGGCGCGTGTTTATCACAATCCAGCTATCTGGAAGCTTTGTTAGTGCTTTTTATGTTCTCTGACTTGGTTCTAGGATTTGCATTTAAGTGGGGTAGATTTCAAACGCTCTCAATTCTTGTTCTGTAATTTATGTCCGAGTAAAGTCCATACAATACTTTTGAGACAGCCCTTTTGTCCAGCAGCGTGCTTTAAAAGAAAGTTTGAAAGGGCCATGGAGTATGATGGTGACAGAGTTGTCATGTAAAAATGTTGGCCATTTCTCCCCTCATTTACATATTCGCTGCAGGCCTCATCAATTCAGCTGTAGACTACCACAGTGATCGCTTCTGGCTCAGCATCTTGTGCTCTGAATGCTTCGAGGTCCTTGCTGTTGAAGGAAATGGGAGTGATTACCAGCTAGCGATTAGCATGAGAAAGAGCTATGCTAACAGTGCTCTCTATCAGGGAGGAGAAGCACATTTATCAGTGGATTGGGCTTTTCTGAGGCCTGAAAGAGCATTGTTGCATTTGATGGCCTCTGTCTCATTCTATTTCTGTTGTTGTTGTTGTTTTAAAAACCTCTAGACAGCCCAAAAACCTACTAATGCATTCTGTTTAAAAGTAAAAAATTACTACAGTCTTTTCATACTCTTAATTTATGAGAGAGAGTGCAGGAGGTGGGATCTTTCTCATGCACAGAGTACCAAAGGCTCAATTGCTGCCTCTCTCTGTCTGACTGTTGCTCTTCTCTCAGTGTCTCAGTGTTTCTCTCTCCCTCTCTCTCTCTCTCTCTCTCTCTCTCTCTCTCTCTCTCTCTCTCTCTCTCTCTCTCCTCTCTCTTCTCTCCTCTCTCTCCTCTCTCTCTCTCTCTCTCTCTCTCTCTCTCTCTCTCTCTCTCTCTCTCTCTTTCTCTCTCTCCCTCTCTCCCTCTCTCTCTCTCTCTCTCTCTCTCTCCCTCTCTCATTCTCTCTCTCCCTCTCTCTCTCTCTCTCTTTCTCTCTGTGTGTGTGTGTGTGTGTGTAATGCCCTCTATTCTCTCTCTCCCTCATTTCTCTTTCTGCGTGTTTGAATAGAAGGGCTACTGCTCTCACAGAGCTGCTCTTCCTAATGAGATTAAGCATCCAGGAACGACTGTGTCTAGACACCCTCAATACACACTCACTCTCTCGCTCACACAGAGAGAGAGAGAGAGGTAGAGCACACCTGAAGATCAGCTTCAGGTTTTCTCCTCTGCCAAAACTCTAGCATGAACTGAGCTAACGGAAGTTTCATTAAAACTCAAATGTGCTCCATTGTTCAGGAGTGTGATTCCTAACTCCCTTGTAAAGTCAGTTCATGTTTCGCAGCTATAATTGACTCTGGATCGAAGATAGCTACACATTTGACCATTTCTTGCATGAGCTGAGTTATCGCAGCACCAAACACTAAATGATCTCTTTCAGTGGTTTTATGAGGCGATTAACCCACCTAAAGCTTTGAAATGGTTTCCAACAGTTTGAACTTAAAAAAAATAAAAAAAGATTTTTTTTGTAACTTGGTAAAACTGTTCTCAAAAAACAATAATAGGCTTTTGGCAATTTTATTTTAAATATAGAACATTTTAGTGAACATTATGAAATCATTGAAAGTTTTGATGTTCTTCAGTATCACCTGCAATGTTTTATTCAGCTTTACAGTCTGGGGTAAATATGGGATCACCCTGATTACAAAATGAGTTCAAGTTTGTATGTTTACAAAGTTGAGTTGTCCACATTAAATTATGAAAAGGCAATCATCTTGAAGCAAAAGTAGATAGTCGTATGTGTTTGAAGATGATCAATATTCAACGTGTCACATTTACTCAAGGGGTACAAGGAGAATTTGGTATAAAATTAAGTTGAAAGCATTGGAAATGACTGTCATGCCTCAAACATTCAGATTGTTTAAGTCATAATTGATTCAATAAAAAATAACTGTGCCATAAAAACATCAAAATGTGTTCCTGCCCCAGTGTAAAGTGCATGTTTCAATTTAAAGCTTCAGCGGAAAGAGACTGAATGAAGATTCTAAAAGCAGAGTTTATCCGTTCCCACTCTGACCTTTTTCAGCCATTTTAATCCCAAAAGAAGCATTTGGTCTGCTGAAGAAGACTGTAAAAATAGATGTTAATTAAGAGTTTCCTGTAAGTCCTGATTCCCTGCGGGGCTTTCTGTTTATCTACACCCCTACATCACAAGAGCTTGACATCTACATCGAGTGAAGTGCAAGCAGAGCCTCTTCATTAGGGAGTCGGTGAGGCTTTAGTTTAAAGATGGCCTCTGTGTTTGCTGTAAATCAAATCAGATCAGATCTCGGTCTAAAGAAAAACACCTTGAAGCTCTGGCCAAACACTAAAAATGGATTCTTCTTTGTGGTTTGTTGGGTTTATATTAACGCTGAAGAAGAATATTAGAGATCAGTCTTAAATTAATGAATGAGCATGCGAGTCGATTCTTTTATTGCCAGCAGGCTGGACTATTGCACTGCTCTCCTAACTGGTCTCCGCAAAAATACCATTAGGCAGCTTCAGCTTGTTCAGACAGGAACTAGAGAGTCGAAGCTCATAATGTCATTCCTCGAGTCTCTAAATTGGCTCAGAATAGATTTTTAAGTTCAGCTGGTCATCTATGTCACAAAACAGCTCATCGCCAGAAAAATAACAGATCTCCTGACTGTGTACAAACTAAACAGAGCTTTTAGATCACTGGAGAGTTTTTTGGTAGTTCTAACCAAGAACCCAAACAGGGAGAGTCTGCTTTCAGTTACTATGTTGCCCGCAGCTCCAGCCAGCTTCCAGAAGAGATTAGAGGAGCTAAAACTTTAGTCACATTTAATTCTAGACTAAAACCCCATCTATTTAAATCAGTGTTTGCTGACTGAGTTTTAAACTTCTGTTTTTACCTTTTCCATGAATTTTAATGTTTTATCCGCTATCTCAGATCTGTTCTATTTTCAATGTTATACCTGATCAGTTTTATTCTTCATTGAACCACTTTGATTTACCAAAGTGTACAATAAAAACGTGTAGCTCAACAAAAAAAAATGGTCTTGCTTTGTGTGAATTGTGGAATGAATTGTGCTTAAAGGCAGCGCTGGACGCTTGTGGAGGATTTAATACTCTGGTGTGGACTTTGATTGCATTTGAGAAGGATGCTGGTGTTATAAAAGGCCAGGTATGCTGTCTGTAGCACCCGTGAGAATTACAGTATACGTGCTTGTGAATTAGCAAACACCAGCCTTTAGAGCCTGACATTATGTTTGCACTGAGGGGTCAATTAGAAAGGGAAAGCTTTCTCTTACTCACATTAGCAGATCAGCTAAAGGACCTGGTTTTTCAGACATCCGACTTCTTGTGCGCTTAGGCATGTTCGTGTTTGTGTAAAAGTTCTTTAGCAGTTCATAAAGAGAAGTTTCCTCTTCCTGCTAGGACTCTCTATCAAGGCTCTGCTAACTCTCTTTGATTCTGGTCATCGGCCAATGGGGTAATGACATTGACTCATCACTGGACTTCAAAGGCTGCTGATGGGGGTCTAAGCCCCACCCATATTCAAGAGCCTCTTAAAGGTGAGGGACCTCTGAAGCAAAGCACACTGATACAAATCTTCATCGTTGGACTAAACATAATAAATTAGGATCTTCCTAAGTTCTCATGGAGAGCTTGCGTTTGTGTTGAGTTCTTCAGGTTTCTCACGATCAGAGCTGTTGTTCCTGGTTGACTTTGGAGGACTTCTTTAGAGCATTCTAAAAATGCAGGGAATCAGAGGTGAGTACTTGGCCTTAACTTACTAAGGAAAAGATTTTAGGATTCGTAATCAGTGTTTACTTTTGAAATATTAAGCACAGTTAAGCCTAGTGTTTCTAACTGAACTTTTATGATGGATGCTACCAGTGACTGGTGCTCACTTCTACTCTACTCTACTTTTGTGCTCCATAATAGTATACAAGTCTGAAAGGTTAGATGAGATCAAATGTAAAAAGAGGATGCTGTTTAGTTTTGCACATGTTAAATGCTTGATAAATGTTTGAAAGGAGCTCAGTAGAAGTGAATGGAACATTATTTCTGTTTTATGAATGAAATTGAAAGTGATCCTCAGAATTATTTTCATCAGATCTCAAGCACAACTTCAGCCTCCCTCCGCCTCCTGCTTACATGGCTGGAGCCGGGGATTCAAACCATCAGGGGAACATCCGAATGAATCTAGAGGAGCCGGAGCTGTGGAGATCTTTCCATCAGATCGGCACTGAGATGATCATCACCAAACCTGGACGGTAACGCATTTGTTCTCTCTTGTCAGAAATCTCTGTGTTGTTCACTTTCGGAACTCTTTTTATGTAGGATATAAGGACTAAATCATTGACCAATGACTCAGTTATTGGAGTTTAAAGCGGATATCAAACACTGCGCTTGTTTCACAGGAGGATGTTTCCACATTGTAAGATCAGCTTGTCGGGTCTGGTGCCATACGCTAAGTACATCCTGCTGGTCGATATGGTGCCGGAGGACGGACTCCGATACAAGGTTAAATCTGAACCTCTTTTGTTCTACCAACATTTATTTTCTTTTGGAAATATGTTTTTTATTTTCTAACATCAAACTTCCCGTGAGGGCAGCAGAAACTAAGGGCTTCTATGTGTATTTATGAACGTCATTTTGAAAACATGGTCTACTCTAAAGACTATTAGTTAAGTAATTGAAGTAAAAAAAAAATTAGATAATACATTTGTGTTACTTGACTAATCATCGAAAATATAGCCTTCTGCAACAATTTTTTCCCCGAGTGATTCAAATGTGTGTAGTTTTTCTAAAAATGCAAGAAAAAACCTGAAACTACAACATGTGTTTCTCAAACATGATTTATCTTAAACTGTAATTAACATCCTTGCTAAATGAGTTTTACACGCGATCAGCTCATGTAAAGCGATTCGGATGAATCTCTCTCTCTTAAAAGTTGAATTCAAGCGGGCCTTTTTTATCACAGCCTGGATGAAAACTGAAATGAAGAAATGTAAATGTTCTGGAGCTCATCCCTGCTGTGAGTGTGTGTGTGAGAGAGAGGGAGAGTGTGTTTAGCACAGGCTTGTCTCAGACCCATTAGTGCCCCGTTGAGTTGAGTGTGGGTTGGATTGGCCATCACTGGGGAACGGCTGGGCGTTTGGGGGATCTTCACACCCCTCCACTTCAAAGAGCACAAACTCTTCCTGTTTTTACAGAAGCCGGTGGGGGGTGTGGGCGACACACACTCGTTCACACATCGTCACGCAGACCCCCCAAGATTGGTGCAGTTCCCTCGGCATGTGTCAGGGTGCTTCACTTAAGTGTCGGTCTCTAAACACCATTTGATACCAGTCGTTATTTCATTTTTAAAGAGCTGATATCCAACTTATTCAGTGAAATATGAAGACAAAGGGGCTAAAATAGAAATTTAATAGAACATATCCATATTTTGTCATTTGGTTTGAATAATTTCTTCTCAAGGAGATTTCAACTAAAAAATACACAGATTTTTACGTGGTTCATGTCTGATGTCTCTCTCTCTCTTTTGCATTTTAGTGGAATAAGGATAAATGGGAGGTGGCAGGTAAAGCGGAGCCACAGCCTCCGTACAGGACCTATCTTCACCCAGACTCTCCAGCTCCAGGCAGCCACTGGATGAAGCAGTCGGTCTCCTTTCTCAAACTCAAGCTCACCAACAACGCTCTGGATCAGCACGGACATGTGAGCACACTCCTCTTTCATCTTTAACAGATAGATGAACCTTCAAAGTCAATTACATGAACCTAGCATCTTCAGCTCCAAATGGAAACAAAGTCTGCTTTGTGAGAGGTTTAAGCAATAAATATATATTAATGTATGCTAAATATCTGCTCAATTTTCATCACCACAGATGATGTTGATGCTTGACAGGGGAGCGTACATTCTAGAAACCGTTTTAGCACTCTGTAAATTGAGCCAATTTGGTCCTTCTCTACATAGTTACATAAAAAATGTATTGGTTTATTTTTTGGTTAATTTGGGTTTTATACAGCAAAATACAAATATTTATTCAAAAGTGTTTTGTTACATATTGACTGTTTGTTTAGATGTTTTAACCGGGTTTGAGAATTTTGAAGTCTTTCCAGAGAAGGACCAAATGCCATCGGAATAGTTCATTTTGCTGTGTACCAGTCTCCAAATATGCTATTTAGAATTAACCTCATTAAAGCATAAAACAAACCACATTTAGCGCTAATGAAACACTTCTGGGGTTCTTTGGAGGTAATTTAGCTTTTTGTTGAAGTGTCATACAGGAGTTTTCCTTGTAATCAAACAGTTATTGTAAATGTTGGTTCTAAAAGGCACTTTTAAAGATCTGTTTTAAATACCACCTTTAGGGACTTTTTCTGAATGGCACCAATAAATGCTCCCCTATGATTAAGAGCTGGATTTATTTAACAGCATTCTTAGATTGTTTATAATTCTTTCTTTCTAACTTAGTTTGCTGGTTTGTGGGTTAATAAAAAATCGCAAATAGCAAGAGTTTTCAGATTCAGATAATAAATAAAACTGAACTGATGAACTGATATTAATTCTTGTGCGCCCGGTACTAATAGTTTCACATTGGTTGATGGATGATACACAGTGATCCCACTGAGCTTTACTGGAGCTTTTTAACAAAACTATTGAACTTTAATGACTTGAAATAAAACATACACAATGGTTCAAGTTTAATGAAGCCAACGAGAAACTTTAAATCAAATATAGTGTTAAACTAATTCCTTTTTTCATCTAGAGCATATATGAAAAATATCCTGAAACTAAAATATTCCTTTGCCTGAGTTAAATATAAAGGGTTAAATCTCTTCCCATTCCTCTTTCAGGCTAGCTTTAATATTCTATAAGTAAGATTTCACTATGCGCTCTTGTTATATACATTTCTCAGTTGACTGCACTGATAGTACCCAGACAAACTAGCTTTTATCCAAAAACTATTCTTGTTTTCATCATAATAAAGATAGCAAACTTTTAAACCATTCAAAGTCATCAAGCAGTCAAAGCTTTCTGTTTTGTATTCTATGTTCCTATGTATATTCAATGTTTGTTGTTACTACAGTTTCACGGTTAATTCTGCTTTATTCACCAATACTGTTAAAACATGGTGCAATTCTAACATAAACAAATGAGAGGTTAGGGATGTTAATGGAGGGGTCATTTGGTGTAAGGTGTTGATTTTTGCCAGGCCACCAAATATCACAAAATGTAATTGATGGCCTTATTGGACAATGAAACAGATTGCATTTTTTGCTCATATCCTTTGACCTTAGTGCACCTAAACAATACACATCTTATTAAATGAGTTCTCTGACTTTCTTGACCCACTTCTGTCGTAGGTTATGATCTGGTAGAAGTCCGGTCTGGCTAAGTTCATTGAAGGGTTGGAAAGTAGTTGGTGATTAACATGGCCGACACAGTTTGGTTGGTTATTAGAAAACTTGCTCCAATCTTTTGCTGACCGTCAGGTTTTAATCTAGAAGCTCTGGTATCCATGTGTGCATGTTCAGTGATGCAGGGAAGGTTACTCACTGGGATGAAGAAATGCAATATAAAACACATGAAGCTTTTCAATACCTTTTATTAAAATTCTTTGATTTATATTCCATTTGTTGCGTGCTTCAGATCATTCTTCACTCCATGCATCGCTATCATCCCCGTTTCCACGTGGTCCTAGCAGACGACCCCTACAGTATACGCTGGAGTGTCTTCGAGACCTTCATTTTTCCAGAGACTTCCTTCACAGCGGTCACAGCCTACCAGAACACCAAGGTAACACTTCCAGCCTATGCTTTGGTTTATTGACCAGTTGATACAACTTATATTATGAGCGAGCTGAGATAGACTTTGTAACAAATTGCATATTGTCTCTCCCCTAATGTAAGTCGCTTTGGACAAAAGCGTCTGCCAAATGCATAAATGTAAATGTAACCTAGTGATTATCTAGTGTTCTTTAATTTAAAGCCACAAATTTATTCCTGGTTTCCAAGATGTGGAAGAGTGCTGATACAACTTCAAAAAGAAATTTGGTCTTACCGGATTAAATGCTATGCTATGATCTATGCTAATGCTTATAGTTGAACTAATTCTAAAATGATCTTGAAAGGAGTTTGAGTGGGGTAAGAAGCGGAATAACTCTTGCGATGTTTCTCCCACAGATCACAAAACTGAAGATTGACCACAACCCCTTCGCCAAAGGATTTAGAGATGAAGGGACCAACTCTAAAAGGTAAGAAGCCAATATTAACCGATTAGTACTTGATCAGCTGTTTTTTAGATCATTCAGTAATCCGGAAGTAAATGTTAACAAAAATTCAAATTGTCTATACATTTCTTTGTTCTTTTCCAATAGCCAGAAATTAAATTTTGCAGTATCCTACATAAAAATGTGTTTCACTAACAAAAGATCAAATGTTCTGTGTAACACAAAACCAACGTTTTTACCTTCAAAAAGCTAGGAAAGTTGTTTTGAGATTAAACAAATCATCTGAATCATTACCAAATCACTGTTCAGTATTTTTTATTTGTGTTTAACAATTAGATATTAAATACTCATCTTTTAGGAATAACTTATTGAGTCGTGAAGTAGGGAGAGTATGTATGTATGATTCTAATCAAATAGCTCAATTAATCAACAGATGATCAGGAGTGAAGAGGGCGTTCAGCTGCTAACCAATCCTACCTTTGTTAAACAAATGCAAAAAACTGTTGTTGCCATAGTCTGAGAGAATGTTCCAAAATGCCGAAAAACATAGAAAGTCATGATTAGGGTTGCCAGAGTGTGAAGAAATTGTAGTAAATCTTCAAAAACATAAAAGTGACGTATAGCAGTGCCATAGTTTAGGAAAAGGCTCATACACACTCAAATTCTTAAAAGTGATGGTAAAGGTAGCAAGGTATTTACATTAGACTCATAATTGTTAAAAAATGTAAATGTGATTGTAAGGGTTGCCATAGATTGAGAAAATGTGTGTAAAGGCTCAAAAGCATAAACATGATTGTTGGGGTTGCCAGAGTTTGAGAAAATAGTCCTAAATGTTAATTTTTTTTACAATTATTTTAGGGTTGTCAGACTTTGAGAAAATGCTCATAAAAGTTCAACTTTGTAAATGGTATTTTTAGGGTTGCCAGAGTTCAAAGAATACTTTTGTAAATGCTCAAAAACATAATAGTGATTGTTGAGGTTTTAAACAATGTATTTGTTTCTTTACAGGGTTTTTTAATTCTTCAATTTGACCTTTTGAAACCTGCAGAAACCTTGTCAAATGATTTTGATCTGAATTTGTTTTGACAGACGGGCAAGCAGAAGTCTAGTGGATCCAGAGCGTGGAGGGAAAAAATTTAACCTGGCGAAGGATACAGAGCATGGAAGCCCTCAAGGTAAACCGTTCTATGAGCCAATATCAATGGGACACAACTGTCCTTCTAACCAACTCTCTTACCTCCCTTGTGCTAATCCCATGATGATTAGCTCAAACAAGTGTTGGTAATTGCTAACTCATCGGGACCTGCTAAAATCAGCTTTCAGAATTCAAAACAGTCTTTTTTTTTACTGATACCAAAGAGTTTTTTTTGTGCACATAATGTTAATTACTTGACTTATGTATTGTTAATTTGTGGTGCTAATTGTCTAAATACTTTATTTCAACTTTAAAGTGTTGAGTGGGCCAGTTTTATTTGATTTTTACTTTTTACTAAAGCTATCCTCATTTTCTCCCCAGCTCTCAAGCCGTCTGAACCCCTGGAAGATGATCATGTGGCCCAGAAAGATCTGGATGTTAAAGCTGAAAGGTATTCCCCGTGGGGGGACAGCACCCAAGCCCTCCGTACAGAATCTCCACTTGGCTCTGACCCTCGAGACATGTACAGCACAGAGCAGCAGGTCCCTGGACAGAGCTCTTATCAGCCCTACAGGTACAGTCACACCCCCCAGTCAGAGATATTAGTAAAACAAACATTGTCTTGTCACTGCTGCAGTTTCTCCCATCGTTTTCCTTGAACACAAATGAGGAGCCTAAATTCTTCATCTGTTACTTCTGATTCGCACAGGATTCACATCGCTTTTGTGCAGAAAACCACAAAAAATACTGCTAGGAGAATGCAAACAGAAGAAATAGTTTTTTTTTAATTGCACTATTAGTAAATGTAACTATAAAAGTGCAATAAATCACAAATGTTTTTCCCTGGCCATGGTTCTTAATGGTACAATATGTAATGAATCGTCTCAGACTGATTATCCCATGTACTTTTGGCCCTTTCAGACTGGGAACGTCTCATCTGTTGTCTTTCGAAGACAGACATTTCAAGTCATTTCTGATCCGTTTCAGAGCTGCTTGGGTAGCTAGGTCCCCAGAATCGCACAATGGACATCTCTCATTAGTGTGAGGACAGTTTGCCACAAAACTGTGCAACATTGAGTGGATGCTGTTTTAAGGAATTTTTTTCCACAGCCTCCATCCACATTTGCGCATTTTTTGTGCAGTTCTGAAAATGAAAACAGTGATTCAGTTGTTCAATAATGAACAATCGTGTCTGTTACATCACAATTTGAGCTACATGTTCTGCCAATCTTTAATATAGACTGCTGGAAGTGGAACCATTCTGGAAGTGGGTTTGGTAACGATTTATGAAAACAAAAGGAATGCTTTCACACACGCGCAAATTAACCATTCCCGGACCCAAGTGTTTCTGGGAACAGAAAACAGGCCCCAGTCTTAAAGGGCCTTAAAACTACCCAATGGATCCTAGTTTTCAAAAATTGCATTATATTTCAATTCACATCAAATCATGTTTACAGCATTCAGCTTTTAATAAACAATGCAAAAAACTTTGTTACAGGAGATTAAAGTCCACTTCTAAGTGGTATTTCATAATACAATGGCTAATGATAACATATCAAATTAATGTGCTGTTTAGAACTTGAATTGTTTAGAATATGTAAAAAGCAATTCTAATCAAACGTCTTCTCTCAGATTCCAGGAATACGGGAAATCCCCCTCCCCCTCCTCCTCCTCCTCCAGCGTTGGCAGTGTCTGTGGCAGTACCACCCGCTCAAACTTTGACGTTGCCACTGTTCCCGACACGGACTCCACCAGCAAACCATCTGCCCCGGACTACAGCCTGCCGCCCAACACCTCTGCGGGGCATCAGGAATACCCCGGCGTCCTCAACATGGCCATCACTCAAACCAAAACGGGAATGCTGAGCCACCACCACCCTCTCTACAGCCACTACAGTGCAGATCAGCCGCTGCCACAGTGGAGTGGAGCACCCTCCGGCCAGTACCCTCCTCCACCACCTCCTCATCACCACCTCCCTGCTGATTACAGCACTCAGACCGTCCATCACGGATACCACCATAGCAATGTAGGAGACTGGAGCCAGTACCCACTGTTCTCCTATTCCTGCTGGTGAGCAGCCGTAGATAATGCGTCTGTAATTCCTAAACTTTGAGCTCTGGAAACCTACGCCCATATGACGTTGCTAGTTGGGTTCCAGATTCCAGCTGAGAGAATGTGATGTGCAGGTGGCTCTGGGTCTACTTTGAGCATTTGGATGACCGTTTAAAGAGCGTTGGACTGCTCTGAACATGTTTTGTGTGATTTCTGAGGATTTAGAAGTGGAAATGCTGCTCTTTGGGTTTCAACTTGTAAATGTAAATGCTTGCATCAGTCAAGTCCTGACCTAAAATCTCTATTTATTTCATGTTTGATTGCTGTACGAAAAGGAATTTTTTTGATAGAGTGGATTATGTTTTACTTGATCTTGACTAAACAAGCTTTTTTTACCTTGATGTAAGTGTGCTATTTGAGACCGCCCCAAGTTCTTGTCCAGGCTTGGTGGATCACAAATGTACTGACCTGAGCCTTGTGTTAGACAAAGATATTATAAATCCTGATCTATTTACTTTTTATATGCAGATAAGCTCCAAAAATCACATTGTACGTGTAAAGTTGATTTAGCTTTGTTGAGAAATTACTTCTATTAATCAAGGTCAAGAGAAAACATTTAGTCATGATCTTACAATGAATTGGACTTCTATAGTGTTTGGTTTGCTGCTACTTACTAACATTTTTGTGAATAAAAAAAAGCTAGAAACATGTAGTGTACAAAGTTGTATGGAAAGTGAGAAGTTGTATGTCTGAAATTCAGAATGATCAGTAAACATCTTCAAAGACATGTTGTATTGTTATGTTATCAATTTTTTGAATTCTCTAACCAAGAGCTAATTTGGCGAAGGACATAATAGGACTTACACGTAGGAGGCGGTGAAGCGCTTGCACTTGAGAGTTTCTCAGTTATTCATCATAAAGTGTGCTAAAAACATCTCAAGACACAGCATAGATATCTTCTTTCAAGCACTTGTCTTCCAACAGCGCCTGGGAGTTTGTTTCACAGTTTTTTCAAGTCCATTTTTATTGTTGTTTTTAACAAGAGAGTATTTGAGAACAAAACTTGATTTTTTTAGTTGAAGCAGATCCCAGATCATTTTGGGAGCAGCAAGCATTTGGCGGTCCTGTGATGTACTTGGATATATTCATGGCTCATAAAGAGGTCGAATTTGAGGGGAAGTGAAGCAGACCAAACCATCTGCTCTGCTCCACGAGTTAATGGAAGCACTTAGAAGCTATGTGTGAAATGCTAATCTTGCTTTGCCCTCATCTCTGAAGTCCATTTGTTCATCTTTAAGGGATGCTTATAATTGTAATAATGTGTTTAGAAGAAGACTCAAGAAACCACAATTTTAGCATTGATGATTCAAGGTCAACGTGTAGTTTTCTAACATGAATGCTTTTCATTTTTTGGACAAATATTTATATTTTAAAATATAATATAGATTTAGATATATTTGTAAACTCACAGATACCCAGCTACATCAGCGCAGCCCTGGTGTAAATAATTTTTTTTATTCAGTGTTTTATGTTTTACTTAAAACAACATTTGTAAATACTTTTAAAAACTAAAAAAAAAATTAATTTTCATAATTTATATTAAAGAAATATTCTATTGTATTAGCAAATGACATCAAATATTGCTGTCTACATTCAGGTTCATATTTAGTGTGTGTTATAAAGTGACAGATCAGAATAATTATGAGTGATCATACGATGTTGCGTTCAAATTTACCTCAGCAGTTGAAGAGGTTCAAAGTTGAAACACAGAAAACCTGGAGAATAATGGGCCCCAAACCCTTCAAAAGGTGAGAAGTAAATTATGGACAATGAGAAACAAGAAAACAAAAACGTTTCATTCAAGGCTAAAAAAAAGAAAGCAACTGTAACGCGAGTCACATGATCAAACAGAATCATGTTAACACACAGGTGCTGTCGGTCTTTATCAGTCATGTGATTTTTTTTTCTTTACGTCTTCCTTCTGCCTCGCGCCATTAGAGGTAGCGCATGTATTCGCCTGTATGTTTACGACAGACTAATAGCTTGAAAGTTTTGTTAGTGCCTTCATCTAAATAAATAAATAATAAAAAATAAGAAAACAAGTGTCTTGGAAAGTTAAAACAGATAGTAAGTTAAAAGTTAGCATTGCTTTCTGGAAAATACCCAAATTGTAAGTAACATTATTTCAAAGAATTTTGTGAAGCAAAAATGTACTCAATCATGGGAAAAAAAAACTTAGGTAATAATTGCCTTCAAAAATATACTGCATTCATTCATTTATATGACGTTTAGAAGTGTTTTTAAAAAACTGATTTAAGTTGATCTAATGTACAATTTATTAATCTTTCTTTATAGACTAAACAAAAAACAAAATAAAAAAAACATGGCCTATTAAGTGAAAATGCGTTTAGTTTAAAACATAAATAAAAAGCAAATTAACAAATAAATCAATGAATTTAAACACCTGGATAAAAAATGAACAACATTTCATAAAAGGAACACTTTTATTTTTCTCTTGACAAAAAATAATGCTATTAATATTTTCACTCTCTTTCTAGCTGGGCTTGTGTTCTCTCAACACCAGAATCATAACATGCTAATGCTCATGAATCACACCTTGTTACATTACTGTAACACATTCTGTATTAGTGCTCATAAACATATTTTTTTTGAGAGTTCAAATTAAAAATCTCAGAAATATACCTAATAAAGACAGACAAAGACCGTTTCATTCTGACTTTCTCTTTACTGATTGAGCATAAGAGTTGGAACAGCAAACAGATGTGGATACAGACCAGACTCCCAAACTGTACCACACAGGAAAAACAGGTGCTATAGTTATCATTCCCATAACACATGAGAGTCGAACAGTTGCTGTTTTTAACCTCTAAAATAACAACGGTTCAGGTAAACCAGTATGAAGATTTCATGGATTAAACACTCCATTTAACAAATGAAACTAATGTCAGGTTAAGTTGCTCAATTGCCTGAAAACACCATGATATAAAACGTAGTTATATATTTTTATGATTGGTAAGGCAGATATAATTTTCAACATTTTGATTAATTGCACAACCGTATTCAGTCATTTCAGGAGGAAATGTTCAATGGATACTACCAGCATCAGTTAATCTGGTCACAGTCAGGCTTCAGTCATTCGTTCTTGAAGATTTTAGTTACAAAGGTAGAGTTAAACACAAGACACTCATAGCAGTCTCAGTCAATTCTAGAACAAAGAAATCTTAGGTAGATTTTTCATTTAGATCCTGTCCCCGGGCTATTTAGATTTTTCTTTACAGGTTCACTTTTTGAGGTTGTAACATATTTTTTTAATGCTGGCAAATATGTGTTGTGGGTAAAGAATGGAAAAGGAATTTTCTTTGTAACATTAATTATTATGCAATTAATAATTATGTTTGTGTGAGCTCATTTGTCTAGTCATTGAAGGGAAGAACCTAAGATCATTTAACTTCAGGTTTGAGGAGTTGGCTTCTCTCTATTGGACTTGCATACTTAGTAGACCAGAGGTCCCAAACTTGATTCCTGGAGGGTCCCAGCCCTGCGTAGTTTTGCTCCAACATTAACTGAACACCCCTGAATCCCCTGATTAAGCTCCTGAGTTAGGCTGAAGCATGAGTCGATATGACCTTAGGGCCCTTTCAGACTGGGAATTTCTCATCTCTTCTGTTTCTGAGAGTGGTCGCTCCCTCTCCCAAATCCCACAAATTTTCATATTCATACACTTTTTTTTTTTTTCATTTCAGAGACGCTTATGTAGTTACGCCATAGTCATAGTCTGTGAAGGAAGGGGAAACCTCTCGCATGTCAGTGTGTGGACAGCTCGCCACAAAACACTTGAATAATCAATTGGATGCTCCTTTGCAGATGTTCTTTCCACAGCCTCCAAACCTGCACTCTTTATGTGTGGTTTGGAAGATGAAAAAAAATCCACTGTATGATGAAAAAACGACTGTTATTACATCATGTTGTGGCAGACAACTTCCTCCCTTGAGCCAGATGTCCTGCCCATCTCTCCACTAGACTGCTTGAAATGTTTCTGAGACTACCTTTGAAAGCAGTTCTGGTAACGGTTCCTGAAGACAAAAGTATTGCTTTCACACACACAGCTGAAGCCTAGTGTTTCTGGAAACGTAATACAGATGCCAGTCCCTTACCTTTTAATGTGATTTCCACGTTTCGAATAGAGTTCTGAAGATCAAATGTGCTGTATGTAATCCCAAAAGAAACACCCCAGAGACCAATAGTACATATCTATTGTTATAGCTCCTGTCGATTCCTTACAAGCGTACAGATTGAAAGAGAACTCATTCAACTGAACGTGCGAGCCAGCAACTTCTCGTTAGCATGGGTTTTACTAAAGAAGTGCAAGCTTTACCTCCAATGACCAAATGAAAGAATAAACACCGATTACCAGAGAGTGTTCAGGATATGATGGCATATTATTAAGCAACAGACTTATAGGCTATCCCAAACTCATATCAAACCCTGTAAACCATGAAAATGTACTATTCTGTAATATTAAACTATTTCAATTTTTACAGTGATTTCAGCAGTGTGGATAGTGAGAGCAAACAGCTCATTAATGATGTCCCTAGTTCAGTCAATCATTCAGTTTCATCATTCATCAGTTTTGTTTGCATAACTTTCTCTGTAACTTTGCCTACTTTGTTTTTCTTTCACTTTTCTGTGCTTTTGTTGCCACTAATTGGACGCCCACCCCTCTCTGTCTGTCTACACACACTTCATTTAAAGCTGCCTTCTTGGTGCACTAAAGTCAGTCCCCCAGAGAACAAAGGCAGTGAAAGGGCCCTTGCTGCTCATGAAAGAACCCTGAGAGGTGTGAAACTGGGGGAAGTTGAGACTCATTCTTTTTTACATCTCCAGAAAGCAGACGGACGATGTTCTGAGGCGCTAATGGCCGCTGTAAACGGGGGAGCAGAAGCTTTTGTGTCTTTCTATGTCCTGGGTGGGAGCATTAGCCTAGCATAATTCATTACTCCACTTTTAAGACAGAATTAGCAGCAATTTTGTACTTGCTCAGGTAGATTTACAGAGGCTGCAAAGATGAGCTAGAATCACATTGACGTGAAAATTATAATAATTTTATATCAGTAAAAAAAAATTGCATGCCAAAATAACACACAAAAGTCTAATTCCTTTACAGCATTCTCCATCACAGGAATTACTGAGAGATGATGACGTTGTATGGTGGAGATTATTTACATATCTCTCTACACCCCAAATAAAAATAAAAATAAAAACTATACGTCTGGCAGCTACCAAACAATTACAATTTGTTACAGGAAAACTTTGTAAAATCCTTAATGTGTAAAAACATACTGCAGTTATTTTCCAGATTTTAACCATAATTCGAAGGATAAATTTAGCGAACAAAATACATTTTTGTCAGTTTAAATCCTTACTGTATAGATATACATAATAATTATAATATTAAGCGTCATAAATAGAATGACATTAAATCTCAGATTATGCAGGTGTATGAATAGATGACTTGCATTATACAGTGTGGAGAGTGGTTGTTGAGTAGTATAATTTTGAGATGAAATAATTTTTTAATTGTTAGCCATTGAAGACGTTGAAGTTTGTAGGTGATGTGTTCTGAAAGAGGGGTTTTTGGAAGTCTTGCAGCTCCGTTTTAAACTAGTGTAGTTCCATAAACACAATTTCAGGAGCAGCGATAACAATCAACAGCTGACTCCAATCCTTCTCATCCACTCCCTAAGTAATGAAACAGTAACCACTTCATTTCCAATTTGACAATTCAATTAACATTTCCTTTTGCACCCCTATCTGAACATTTTCTCAGGCCAGGGTTGCTTCTCTGCCCGAGGCCCTTCCGTGGACAGCTGGCCCAGTACGCTTATCCCAATCTCACCAAATGTTCATGCTAATTAAATGAAAGCAGACTAGTGAATTGTAGTTTCCAAAGAGAATTAAAAGGCAGACAAATTAAGTGCAGTAGTCAATGCAAGATGTAACAAGGAATGAACTAGGGTGGCTGTAGACTTAATTGAAAGAGTATGGAGTGAATTGATGTTTCTTATATGGTAAAAACAGAGCAAGTCAAAAAAATTGTTCATATGGGATGCAAAGCTTTGACCAAATATGACCCTTAGCCCTCTTACCTTTTTGGACAAAGAAACATGGGAGTTATCCAATGTTATGGTAGTGGTATTAGATTTAGATATGGAGCCTTTTGAACCAATGAGAAGATTTTCAGTTTTGTTGCTGGTAACTTCGAGAACATTATTAGAACAACCAGTCTTTGAGATCTACAAATCAAGATCCTCAATCCAAATGTAGAGGAAAGTCTAGAGCAGTGTGGTCCAAAGCCAGTCCCTTCAGATTAACTTCAACCTTTAACCAACATACAAAACACGTAATCAAAATCATTAAAGCCCTCATTGCGTTTCTGAAGCCAGAGTAGTGTGCATACTAGTAAGTGGTTGCAACTCCACACTTTCGACACCCTTGGTCTAGAGAAAATATATAGTTGTGTATCGTCCACATAGCAGTGAAAGGGAATACACACTTCATACACAATCAAGTGGACCTCAAAACTGAAACTCTTTTTGGAAGGAAGGTTGGAAACGAGATGATCCTTTTCAGGTCTACTTGAATGATCAGCATTATTTTTGTTGTTGTTTTGAGAATAGGTGTGGTGGGGACCAGATTTGAAATCAGAGGAGTGAATTTAGATTGTGATGAAAGATCACATTGGCAGTGGGAAGTGCTAAACCAGAGAAAACAGCGCCATCACCTGACAATGTTATTGAAAATGACTTGAGGTTCCCATTTGTCCTTTGGTGGGCTAAATCTTGGTGAATCAGACAATCAACTTGATAAAGACATGAAGTTCCTCAAACATCAGATGAAGTGAGGGGGCACCAGAACAGTCTCAGGTCTGCACAGGTCTAGGATTGAAACGTTTCCAGGTTTTGTTTTCTTTTTAATCAAAAGTATTCTGCAGAAAGAGAGTTTGTGGATTATCTCCACTCTAGGATCAATAACTGGAATAGCTGTTTAAAAGGGTTTTTATGACAAAATAAATGCAGCTGATGTGCACAGATGGCACTTCATGGTGAAACGCTCCTCAGAGCCACTTTAAAAGAGATGTTTAATGCAACTACCAAACAGAGATAAAACCAGCATTCAATCACAGAATCAATCCTAACAATTCTTTACAAAACGTACTTTACGCTCTTCCCCTGATCTACACTGCTAACAGACTATGACAATATTAAAATATCTCTGAAAACGTATTATAAAAATACTTTTTTTTACAGGGCCCTTTCAAGACACACAAGGACACAGCAGTAAAACAACAAATAACAATAAAAGCATATAAGAAGACACAAACAATAAGAAACATGTTCAAAGATGTACAAAGCCTGTCTGAAAATGTGTGTTTTCAACTTGGATTTAAAATTTTGCCGATCACAGCTCCTGCGGATCTCGTACACAAGTGGTTCCACAGAGCTAGCCAGTGAAAAGTCGTCTTCTCACATTGTCAAGTCTTGGTTGAAGCTAGGGCCAAAATTAAAGTTTTTTGCAACTGGATTTGGGTCTGGACATCTCATTACAAATATATCCTCCGATAATTTAGCGACCCAATCATTTTTACGAACCCAAATAACAAGCAACACTATGAAAGCCCATTTCTGCCAGGTTAAAATGGCTTTAAAAGTCATAATTTTTAGATAAAAAGCCAAAATGTTTACTTAAGATGACACAAATTTGTTATATAAAGTAAATATTTGGACTCATAATGACTCATTTATTTGAAAACCTTGACTTTTTAATTCTAAATGTAAACTTTTTATCTTTTTTAATCTCTTAAAAGCCATTATATATTTTTTTACCTGGTAGAAATGGGCTTATAAAACACCAGTAAAGTCAATTGCAATACAAAGACTTAGGTTTGCGGAGATGGTTAAATACAAATACCATGTTCTGTGACAATCTAAAGCTGGGTATAGTGTCTCAAGTTCCACAAAGTGTGTCAATGATTGTGCCCAATCTCACAAGGCAACTTCAGCCTAAATTCTATATTGTCTGGCATATCATGAATGGCACATTATGTGAGATTCCCCTCATCTACATATTTATGAAAAGCAAGGAAGTGGGAAAAAGGTATTTTGCCCATTGCAAAGGCTCCGCACCAACTCAGACATCATCAAGAGCATAAATATGTCTGTGCTTTGTGTTGCAAGTGACAAGTAATACTTACCTTATCATATAAATACACTACATACATACATACAGTACATACATCTGTGTATCTGTTAGGACTGTTTCTTTGTCTCATCAGCTCATTAAGCTTGTTTCCCTCTTCTCCTGCTGTTACCTGTCTGCGTCGCTCCCGCTAATTGATTACCAGCCGCGGCTGCTGTGACTAAGGGGTTTTAAGAACCTTGTCTGCCTTCTCTCTCCGGGAGTTATTAATCTTCAGTCCCAGCGTGCTAGCGGATCGTGCTTCCTTCCCTCGTGTCGTGTGTCGCCTCGTCTACCGTTCTCTTCTCTATCTGGATCTCTGTGTTCCTAACTCTGCCTAATCTACAGTGAGGATCTGCAGTGATTCGACCCAGACCGCCTCTGAGCGCCAGTCGTCCGTCATCGAGCCGGTGAGCTCACCTCTCTTTCTCGAGGATCCGGGACCTGGTTCGTTCCCTGCGTACGGGAGCGGATCCCGAGTGACTTTTTTCCCTTTCGTTCCCTCCGGAGAGGCGTATCTCTGTTCCAGTTTTTCCCTTTCGAAGACACCTGAGTTTATCCCTGTTCTATTGAACAGCAGTTTGGTTTCCCTCTTTAATAAAAGACTTTAAGTTTATTCCCTTGCTTTTGGGTCCTTCCTCAAACTGTTCGTAACAGAATAACTCACCACATCTCATGGATCCAGCGAGGGACTCTCCGGCCCAGCGAGCAGTCGAGCATCAGGGCATCCTGCTGGGTCGTCACGCAGAAGAGCTCGCATCCGCCAGACAGGTCATGGAGACCTTGTCCGCCCAGGTCTACGATCTGTCAGAACAGCTCCAGGCACTTCGGGCTGACAGGGGCCATTCCGGAACAGCCTCCATGGAGCCCCGTATCAACAATCCACCATGTTATTCCGGGGAGCCTTCCCAATGCAGAGCATTTTTGATACAGTGCGAGGTGGCGTTTTCTCTGCAGCCAAACACGTACGCGGGCGATCGCGCCCGAGTGGCGTATGTTATTTCCCTCCGGAAGGACAAGGCTCGGAGTTGGGGTACGGCGGTCTGGGAGGCTGGAGCTGAGTGCTGCGTGAGCTACGAGCAGTTCAAGACGGAGATGATCAAGATCTTTGACCGCTCAAGTCACGGGAGAGAGGCTTCGCGACTTCTCGCCGCTCTGCGCCAGGGTCAGCGCTCAGCATCTGATTTCGCCATTGAATTCCGCACCTTGTCAGCTACAGCAGGCTGGAACGAGGCAGCACTAACCGCTCGCTTTCTGGAGGGGTTAGAACCCCAGCTCCGCAGCGAGTTGCAGTCACAGGAGCTTCCGGAGGACTTCGACCGATTGGTGGAGCTAACTCTCCGTGTGGAGAAGCGGCTCGCTACTCGTCCCCGCTCTCCATTCCAATCTGGCGGGGAGTTCTTGCATGCATCCGTCAGACAGCCGGCGTCCCCTGCCGGCGCCGAGGGCAGAGCCGAACCCATGCAGCTGGGTCGGTTCCGTCTGTCGGCTGAGGAGCGACAGAGGCGCATCACAAACCGGCTGTGCATGTACTGTGGCGCACCTGGGCATCAGTTCAACGACTGTCCGGTAAAAGGTCCCGCCCGGTCGTAGACAGAGGAGTACGTCTGGGCGTTTCTTCAATCTCCTCACCTTCTCCATCACGCACCACGCTCCCGGCTCGTATCAGCGTGGAGTCTCGCACCTACCAGTGTGAGGCGCTGGTGGACTCTGGAGCCGAGGGGAGTTTTCTGGACAGCTCGTTCGCCGCTGCCTGCCAGATTCCTGTTCACTCCATGGATAAACCACTGGTCGTCCATAGTCTGGATGGGCGACGGTTGGCGAGGATTCTGCACGTCTCGGCACCTGTCCGGCTTCTCATCTCCGGTAATCATTCTGAGACTATTTCTTTTTTTATTTTTGATTGCCCTAGTCATCCGGTCATTCTTGGTCACCCCTGGCTGGTCAAGCATAATCCTCACTTAGATTGGGCAGAGGGAACCATTCTTTCGTGGCGATTATCTTGTCATAATCTGTGTCTCTCTTCTGCTTCTCCCTGCCTGACTTCTGTTTCTGCGTTTCAGGACGAGCCCGTAGACCTCGAGGGCGTGCCCTCAGAGTATCATGATTTGAGAGCGGTTTTTAGTAGATCTCGTGCTACCTCCCTGCCTCCTCACCGACCTTATGACTGCTCCATCGATTTATTGCCGGGGTCTAATCCCCCGCGGGGTCGCCTGTATGCCCTTTCTCTCCCTGAGAGGGAGGCTCTGGAGAGTTATATTTCGGAGGCCCTTAACGCAGGTACAATCGTCCCCTCTACCTCACCTGCCGGAGCGGGGTTCTTCTTTGTCAAGAAGAAGGACGGCTCGTTGCGCCCTTGTTTAGACTATCGGGGTTTAAACGAGATAACTGTTAAGAATCGGTACCCTCTTCCGCTTATGTCCTCTGCTTTCGATTTACTCAGAGGAGCCACCGTTTTCACCAAGCTGGATCTCCGTAATGCCTACCATCTGCTGCGCATCAGGGAGGGGGATGAGTGGAAGACGGCTTTTAACACGCCTCTCGGGCATTTCGAGTACCGTGTGCTTCCTTTCGGTCTCGCTAACGCTCCCGCCGTGTTCCAGGCACTTATTAATGACGTGCTCCGGGACATGATTAACGTTTTTGTGTTTGTATACCTAGATGACATTTTAATTTTTTCCCCCAATCTGGAGACTCATGTTACGCAGGTTCGTCGGGTACTCCAACGCCTACTCGAGAATAAGCTTTTTGTCAAGGCGGAGAAGTGCGCGTTTCATGAATCTTCCATTCCTTTCCTGGGTTACATTGTTTCTAACACCGGAATTAGCATGGATTCCGCCAAGGTTCGAGCCGTTGCTGACTGGCCGGTGCCCGATTCTCGCTCTGCGCTTCAACGGTTTTTGGGTTTCTCCAACTTCTATAGACGGTTTATCCGCAATTTTAGTCAAGTAGCGGCCCCTTTAACCTCACTGACATCCACTAAGTCCCGTTTCATCTGGACCAGGGCTGCCCAGAGGGCGTTCGAGGAGCTTAAAGATCGTTTTTCCTCCGCACCTAATCTAATCACACCTGACGCAGAGCGCCAGTTTATTGTCGAGGTAGATGCCTCCGATGTTGGCGTAGGAGCCATTCTCTCACAGCGTTCGTCTGACGATGGTAAGGTACACCCGTGCGCTTTTTTTTCACACCGCCTGACACCCTCTGAACGGAACTACGATGTTGGCAATCGTGAGTTACTCGCCATTCGTTTGGCGCTTGAGGAGTGGCGCCATTGGCTGGAGGGAGCCGCGGTCCCATTTGTAGTCTGGACAGACCACCGTAACCTTGAATATATCCGCACTGCTAAGCGCCTTAACGCCCGCCAGGCACGTTGGACCCTTTTTTTTGGGCGGTTTCATTTTTCCATCTCTTATCGCCCAGGGTCCAAGAATCAGAAACTTGACGCACTTTCCCGTCAGTTTGACTCTAGGACGTATGATCAGTCGTCAGGATATATTCTTCCTGCTGAGATAGCAGTGGGAGCGTTATCGTGGGGCATAGAACGCCAGGTCACTGACGCGCTTCGATTAGAGGGGGGTCACCATCGTTGCCCATCTAATCTCCTATTCGTGGTAAAAAGTATTCGCCCCGCCGTACTTCGCTGGGGGCACAACTCCAGATTGGTGGCTCACCCAGGAGTGAGGCGCACCCTGGATGCCATTCGTCAGCGATTTTGGTGGCCGTCGATGTCTCGTGACGCTCGTGAGTTTGTCCTTGCCTGTTCCATCTGCGCCCAGGTTAAGTCTAGTAACACCCCTCCTGCCGGGTTGCTGCGTCCGCTCCCTATTCCATCCAGACCATGGTCCCATGTCGCCATGGATTTTATCACCGGACTCCCGGAGTCTCGGGGGAATACGACCATCCTCACGGTTATCGACCGTTTTTCCAAAGCTGCCCACTTTATTCCTCTACCCAAGTTGCCGTCCGCTCGCGAGACTGCTATTGCCGTTATCAATCATGTTTTCCGTATTCATGGCCTTCCCCAGGATGTAGTTTCGGATCGTGGCGTTCAATTTACTTCCCAATTCTGGAGGGAGTTCTGCCGGCAGATCGGTGCTACTCTCAGCCTCTCCTCTGGGTTTCATCCTCAGACCAATGGGCAAGCCGAACGCGCTAATCAGACCGTTGGTCGCCTCCTCAGAGTTCTAGTCCGCAACTGCCCGGCGTCCTGGTGCGACCAGTTACCATGGGCGGAGTACGCCCATAACGCTACCCCTTCGTCTGCCACGGGAGTATCCCCGTTTTGTGCATGCCTTGGTTATCAGCCCCCTCTCTTTTCTAATCAGGAGGTTGAGGCCAATGTTCCTTCGGTACAGAGTTTTATTCGACGAGCCCGACGTACCTGGAGGTTAGTGGAGAGGGAACTTAGGAAGTCAAGTAGTCGAACCCAACATTTCGCTAACCGCCGTCGATCTGCGGCGCCCCCACTATATTTGTGGCCAAAAGGTCTGGCTTTCGACTCGAAACCTGCCCCTTCGCCTGCCCTCTCGCAAGTTGGCCCCCCGTTTTATCGGGCCTTTCTCGATCACCAAGGTGATTAACCCTTCCGCAGTACGGTTGCGCTTACCTGGCTACCTCGCGCGCATCCACCCCGTATTTCATGTGTCATGCATCAAGCCCGCTGTTCGCTCTTCCACTCAGGTCCCTCCCGTCAGACCCCCTCCCCTGCTGGTTGATGGTGCCCCTGCGTACAGGGTCAAGAAGATCTTAGATAGCCGCAAACGGGGCAGGGGAAATCAGTACTTAGTGGATTGGGAGGGTTATGGTCCTGAGGAGAGGAGTTGGATCCCCTCCCGGGACATTCTGGATCGCTCTCTCATTGATGATTTTGTTTCGTCTCGCTGCTCGTCCTCGGTGAGCGCCTAGAGGCGCTCGTTAGGTGGGGGGTACTGTTAGGACTGTTTCTTTGTCTCATCAGCTTGTTTCCCTCTTCTCCTGCTGTTACCTGTCTGCGTCGCTCCCGCTAATTGATTACCAGCCGCGGCTGCTGTGACTAAGGGGTTTTAAGAACCTTGTCTGCCTTCTCTCTCCGGGAGTTATTAATCTTCAGTCCCAGCGTGCTAGCGGATCGTGCTTCCTTCCCTCGTGTCGTGTGTCGCCTCGTCTACCGTTCTCTTCTCTATCTGGATCTCTGTGTTCCTAACTCTGCCTAATCTACAGTGAGGATCTGCAGTGATTCGACCCAGACCGCCTCTGAGCGCCAGTCGTCCGTCAACGAGCCGGTGAGCTCACCTCTCTTTCTTGAGGATCCGGAGCCTGGTTCGTTCCCTTGCTTTTGGGTCCTTCCTCAAACTGTTCGTAACAGTATCTTTGCACTGAATCAATATTTCATTTTGGTGTGACACCAATGCTAGCTGCTAGCACATCAAAAATGTCAGCTGATGTTTAACAGTGGTACGAGCCATAAAAGGGTGAAATGCAAGCAATTTTTTTTCTACCTGGCCCACCATTTCTTTACAAAGTGGTCCTTGGCGCTCTTTGCCCTCTTCGTGCTTTGTGCCCTCACCACCCTCAAATCAATCTCCCTCCCAGAACTGGGACTGAAGCTTGGACTTTTCAGACCCCTAATGATTAAAATGTTATATATATTTTTACACTTTACAATTATCAGAGAATTATTCATTCTCTCCACATTTACACTCTGGTGGTGATGAGCTATCTTGGTACCCCTCAGCTGCTCTGGGGCAGTTTGAAGAAACGTGGATGCCATTTTGAACCTACCCTGCCCACCACCAATAACATTCAGGAGTGTTTCACATATTTACGCTACATGTATTTTGTGTGAACAACGATTAAAATGACTAGATGGAGAAAGACCCTGTGTGCTTCTTATACACAGAGCGCACAAGGCCATTTTTCTCTAAGATTTTTCTATTTAATCCCATTGGAAGGTTAGGAACTTTCATCACATGTAGTGAACTTTGAAATATATGACATTTATGAAATATGTAACAAAAAAAAACTTTTTTTATGAAGTATGTAAACATGATTGGCAAGCAATCGGAGGCATACTAGGCGAGCTGTCTGAAAAGCCCCAAATGATGGCCTTGTCCACATGTACTTAGTTATTATTTAAAAAGTGTTTGTCTTACCCCGTTTACAAAAAAACTCCACACAAACCTGGGTAAATGTTCATAAACTTTTCAAGAGTGCCTATACCCAGTAGAGGGCAGCAGACTCCTCAACTATTAAAGTTAAATCAAGCGATCTGAAGCTTATTTCAGCTCCCTGCCGAGGCTCTTCAGACTTTAGTGCTTCCTGGGAAATACAGCTTACATAAAGATAAGAAAAACGTCTTTTATAAACGAAAACTCATTCACCAGTATTTACCAACAACTGTTTCACTCGAAACGTTCTCATTTATCTGAGGCTCAAACAGTTCTTTTTCAAAACTGGTGCTTTTGCATTTGAACGAAGTGAGTGCGTCTGTAGCAATAACTCACACACTGTTGTGGTTAAACATGTTATTAAATATGTTGTGTGATAGTGTTAATGCAAATCTTATAAAATGTACAGAATTACACAGAGAGCCGGAGTGCAAACCCTCGCTACATCCCATCAACCATATGGAGCTCTGTGAGCAAATGCTGCTGCATCAGTAAAAAAGATCCTCCAAACTCCGCTTGAACCCGAGTTTATGCAGTTCAACTTTCAAATTACTTGAGCAAGCGTTTTAAAATAAACTCGGTTACAGGGAAACTGCTGCACCGTGTACATGTGGCACAACATATTCATATTTTTAAAAGTGCATTTACAAAATAGTCATGTAGAGATGAAAGAGGTGGTGATGGATTTTTTTGCTTTCAGTCGCCGAATGGACAAAGGTTTTGGTTGTTTTTATCCAAGAGAGCGGACGAATGAACTGGGAACAGCTGGGACTGAATTATATGTGACTCACCAAATCATTTCTATGAAATTGCATTTACCAAAATTAAATAATATATAGCTACATGTATTTAAATACATGATATATTATAATAATATATAAATCATCAAAGTAATCTTTTAAACATTTTTTAAAGCCTTATAGTGTTCTTCAGATGAGATAGCAAACTGCAGTCCTAACCATCTTTGCCAGTTAAAGATAGAATTTTCTTTTGTTCGTAAGCGTATAGAGGTGTTATCGTGCCTAAATATGTCTCTGAGCCCCAGAAGGGCCACCTGATGAACCAGACACTGTTTACTGTTATTGGTGATATCAGAATTCCAGACACACAATTGCAGTGGCCATATCCTCCAAGTGATGTTTCCACCACAAAAAAGTATAAGAGTCGTGAATTGCTTTTTTTTTAATGGTATGTTAATCAGACATTTTTCTTTCTGCTCATATGCAAATGTTTTTATTTGGCAGATTTTAATAAAAGCAATTTACAGAACAAACACTTGTTATTGCTTTCCCTGGGATTCCCAAAGACATCATTGAACAAAAAAAAACATTTCACCCCCCAAAAAAAAGAATACATATATATAATTTACTCTACCATCAAGTGTTAAAAATCCGTTTGAACATATTTGGTGTGTATATTCCTTTTATCGTTTACTTGGGCAGAAATAATATATATAATAATATATCCAAGCTGATGTTAACAACTATAGACTATTTAGCTAAAAACAACACCCAACACAATGTACAATGTTTGTTTACATTTTCAAGTTTAATACTTTAGTTTTTGAGCAAAATAAAACCTCTTGGAAATGATGTGAATTTTTAGGTTACATTTGTTGTTTGTTGTTAGAGCCTCCTGGTAAATGTTTTGTTAACTTTAGTAGAAGAACCAATTTTTTTTTAGAGATATAATAAATGCATGTCTATGTTTCCACATATGATATTTGTATGAAGCCAATGATAAAATCTAAGATTAAGCGTTATAATAAATGTTAAGCTGGGTGATTTTTTTGCCCTTTTCTCTCAGTCTGCGACTATTTTGCAGACTATCAATTCCTTTGATATGTATGTAATCTTAAGGTTAATCTATTTAATCTGTACAGTTAATAAATCAAGGTTAATCACCTTTTTAGTAAACCTGCCTTCAACTAAGTGCAGGGGTCTAACTTCCCAGATACGATATGATATACATGTAATCTGACTGATTAAAAAAAGACATAAAAGTACAAAGGCACAAACTTAAATCAAATAATAAAATATTGCCTATTTCTAAAGTGCATTTATGCATTTAGATTCCAAAAACTTTATCTCATAGTTTATACAAAAGTAACAAAGCAGAACAATAATAGCAAAATGTGTGACTTTCACAAAATTCAAACCAGAACTTTTTAAATATGAGAACAAGTTGGAGGCACATGAACTCGCCGTGTGTGTAAAGGCTGACTCGGTGTGTCCCGTCACTAGTTATGGCCCTACACTGCAGAGGACAGAAGAGGCCTTACTCGCTATGATGAGGACAGGAAATATAATTTCTTTTCTCAAACAGAAAAAACATTAATCAGTTCATGAAAATCATTTGTAACTTGTCATTTGAAAATAATGTGAAACTTGTTAGTCATTCATAAGAAGATAATTTTTCCACCGAATAACATGAGACATTTTTAAGAGCTTCACATTTAACCACATTGAGAACATCTCTAATAAATATCCCCTGTTCCCAGATCAGCATCTTGACTAATGAACCATGAAGTGAATGAGATAATGGGTTACACAAAAAAAGCGAAATAAAACAAAGCTGCTTTTAAATTAACTCAAAACCAAACCCAGTTACAACTTCAGGGTACTTATTACATTAAAGGGATACTCTACAACAAACATTTATTTTTGTATATGCAAAATAAATGAAACAAAGACTTAAATCCACATTATCGTCTCCTTGTCTAAACGAACACAAACCGTGTGATCCTTAAAGGGCCAAGGCTCTCATACTAACATTTGGGTGGATTTCTCACTGAAATATTGCGTATCGAGATAGCTGTGATTGTGCATACGCTCAAAACTATTCTGATTTAGTAATCTCTGCAAACATCGACTCCCACATAGATTCGCTTTATAGATACCAATTCACGTGAAAATAAACGCAGCTGAAACCCCCTCTGGTCTCTGCCCTTCCTTACATACATTTAAAAATGTTAATCAATGCTCGAGAGATGAAAACAGCCAGAAGATGGCGGAATTCAACATTGAAAATAAAGAAATGCATTAAGATTGCAGAGAGCTGATTGGAGACGGTATTTGTCAGTGGAATAAAAAATCGTTTATGTAATAGTTGAATATTAGTTTAAAAGGGATTAAAACCATATTGATCATATTAACAAATAAAATCTGTCTGTTTATGGGTTATTTGATGTCTGTTGGCTGTTCAGTAGATTTACAAGATATTGGAGATGTTACAAAATGAGACGTTGTTTTACGAAATACTGAAAAATAGATGTTACGGCAAGCATTAAATTGAGTACATAAATAAAATTGTTTTTATCAAATATTTGTTACAATCATTTAAAATTAATGATAAAGAAAAACACATTTACTAAAAGCAACATATAAATATTAACAACAATGATAAAGCAAATCATTTACTGGAAAGAAATAAGTCTTTAATCTATTTTATTGCCTTCACCTTAAAGATACAGTACAGCGCATGCTCGTATCCCCGGTTTATGCATGCGCAACACCTATGCTCCCTGATGGAACGCAAGATGAACGTTTGTAGAGATGGTCGGCATACATGTTGCCCATGCGAACACCCGAAAACAGAATTTGCCCTGTCCTGGTCCTTTAAAGTGGAGATGATGATGATGATAATAATGTGGATTTAAGCATTTATTTTGCTTGTCTTGCGATTAGAAAATGTTCCCGTTGCAGGATTAAACGTGTATCTTAACTCAAAAGCTGACATTTTGTAGTTTTGAAGGCTCTAAAATCTGCATAATGCGAGTGTTATTGAGGCAGTTAAAGGCTTCCAGGATTTTATGAACACATTATCCTTATAATGTGTTCAAAAGTGGAACAGGGTTTCAATGACATTGGAGTAAATGACTCAATTTTCTTTTTTGGGGTGGAGTATCCCTTTAAGCAACCACTTTCCACTTTAACCTGTTGAAATATCCAGCATGTTAGTGCAACTGAGTTCTTCTCCAAACTGCAATCATTTCTAAAAATTTTTTTTTATCTTGGAGTCTTATGTAGCCTTCACACTTTCAAACCCCTGAGACATCCTCTCCCTTCGCTTATGAGAATGATGCAGATCTAGGTGCGAGCATGTCAGGGGAGGAACAGATCAAGGAATGAAAAGACAGAAGCTAACTGTTGCTGACCCATTCTTTGTCTCCAGCTCCTCTCCTTCTAATATGTATTGGGCAATCCTTTCCATTTCTTCCTGCACATTTCCTCTGATATATTAATTAACTAGTCTGCTTAGCCTTAGCCAACATCATGACAATATAAAAGGGTATAGCTCAAGTTGATTAATAAATTAATTGTAACTAACCAGATTCACTGACCTACTTGCCTACTTTTCCAAGCAAAGTTGTTTTTGTTTCTATGTGGATAGTAAAAAGGCGCAAAGTCATACAGTTCTTGGTGACAACAAACTGTTATAATATTTCTATCATCCACTGTTGTTGAAAATATTTCCACTTCATAAAAATCCCGTCAGAATACTAGCCAGCCCCTGATTGGTTGCAGCGGACGGGAAGTTGTTCTGAATTCTATTTTTTAAACTTGGGCGAAAAGTCCGCTGGATCACGTCAACCGCCTCACAAACTTCACATCCTTGACGTGCCACAGAGTGCAATGTTGCGTCTACACAATGAGTTTATATGTAAATCATACACTCTTCCGCGATCATCCGTACTTGATGTTTAGACACCTTTAGTTCGAACTGTAACTCCTGTTTGGGCTAATAACTTTTCAGCTGTATGATGTAGAAACTAAATGTTTTACTCTTGTTCCTGGGATCATGATAAAGCGATTGGACTCAAGAATAAAATTTTTCACCAGAACAGCTCTTGCACCATTTTGAACTTTCTAGATCGTTTGTTCAACCTTTATGGAATTTGTACAATGTGATCTTCAGACCATGCTGACAAAAGATTACGGAACTTAAATCAACTCGTCAAACGAAAAGCAAACGAAACGAATAGACCAGCAATCATGAACTTGTCAAAATAGCTAAATATCAACTATATATATATATATATATATATATATATATATATATATATATATATATATATATATATATATATATATATATATATATATATATATATATATATATATATATATATATATATATATATAAACATCTGCACCATTTTTTGCAGAGCTCCACCGCACAGGAGTCTGGATGTATGTAATTTTACTTTGATGGCTAACCAAGCCAAATATATATAACCATATACACCAAACAGGTGTTTCTATTACAGCCCGTAATAAATTTAGCATATAAGCAAACCAAAACAGCCAGTTGTCAACATTTCTGCAAGCTATCCCATCTTACACCTATTCATTACACCCTCAGGGGAAGTCGTGGACCCATTACATGGCTGCCTGGTCCTAGACCTTTACTCTGATAGCTTCATTAATACTACTTATTGTTTGCGATGCTAGGCTACTTAGAAGTAAGACTGAACTAGAGAAATGAGCACTCTCCATCCTGCCATGGTAAAGTCTTTGAAAGAGGGTGATGGCAAATTAGACTGAAATGACTTTGTAGCACGCACACACACTGGACTTTTCAACAGGTTTTCAACAGGTTCGTCTCTTTTTAGTCATCACTAGAATTATCTGTGTCATCCCAGTCCACTTCTTCCCACGATGCTTTGGCTCTCTGCTCCCAACTTCGAGCTTGTGCTAGTGCTGCCCGGGGCAAAAGTATCACACAGGCTGACATGCCAGAAACCCGGTCCTCTAGGGCCGTCCCGCTGCGCCATCTCCCCTCTTCAGCATCATAAACATGAACATACTTCATCCGGCTGCCCTTGTCATGTGATCTTCCACCCAGAACATAGATGGAGCCATCGAGAACAGCGATGCCAGGCTCTCCATGCCCAGCGGGCAGAGGGCTAACCACTGACCACACATCTGCTGTTGGGTTATAACAGGCCACCTGTGGAAAGCACAAATGTGCCAGCATTCAGGTAAACATGCTGCATATAATTTTGTGGTTAAAAAAACCATTCTGCGAACAGAGGAGGTAAATTGTTTGACAGAGGTAATGTCTTAACGTAACTGAGTTTGAATATACTCCATGCCTACAAATACTTAACATCAGTAGTTCTTAGACCACGTATCACATGCCAAATATGACATAATCCATCTGCACTATGTGCCAACATACTCTAAACAAGCATGCATGCGAGTAGAAAATGTGTTAGCCAAAGTTAGCTGCATCATAACTATTTGCATAACTTTACTCCTGTTGAGACATTGTTTTTTTTTCTGCCCACTTCTAGGACAGTTTAGAGGGTCCAAGATGTTAAAAAATAAAAAAATGATGGCAAACTCAAGAATGCACTCCGGTGTAAAGTGATTTTATTTTGCAAAAACCCACAGAGAAAATATAAAAAAAACAAACACTGTACAAAAATAAATGAAATACTGCACGATGGCAGAAAGAAAATTGTAAATAAAGATAGGAACTGAATAAGCGCTGACACAAGTAACAGCCATCTAAAAAAAAATGCTGTCCTTAACAAACGACCTGGGGCACTACCATTGCTCATCCTAGACTACACTCGACTTCCTCTCATACACTGAGCTCATGCACCTTTTTATACCCTTCCTTTGACCTCCCCATTTCCACTTCCGGGTTGGCACAGGAACAGGAAGTAAACATTTTTCAAAATAAAAGCCCCTTCTTGCTTCTATTCTGTTTGGCCACCATGCCCGTTTGGGCCTGTAAACACCACCCAAGGGAAGCTGCACAATACAAAAGGTAAAATCATTATATTTCATCTTTGGATGGGCTGAAATATATTTTTTTGGGTAATGAGAAATATTATGTTTAAACCAGGAACCAGAGATGATGCGTGCACTCACCACTCTGGAACAAACAACGGGGTAACAGGAGATATATGAATGAGATGTGTGTGTGCGTGTGTGTTAACCAGTGCCAATACATTAGGGCAAGGGCTCCTCCTCAACACTCCTTTAATGTGTACTTTGAAAACCTTTGCATATACCCATACAAGGGTTTCCCCTACCATTCAGCAGGGGGGAGGCTATGTGGTGACCTTTCTATCGAAGCACCTGCACTTCCTTGGAGGATAGTGGAACCATTCCATCAGACTAGCTTTATTATTTGGAGAGTTAAAACTTTTTTGGATGGATTTGGATTTGGATGTAAAATGACTTAGGCTTGTGCTAAAAATATTAGCATACATTAAACATGTGACTAAATGTATTTATTTGAGATAATAGGAGACCTAGGAGCAACGTATATACCAATAACAGTCATTTTAATTTTAGCACTGTTACAACAGACCTTACTTTTTTTCTGTACCAAAGTCTCAGTTATGTAAAACATTGGAAGTTTTTTTCATCTCTGTTGGGCTCATGTAGACACCCAATGAGTGTACAAGCTATAAATAGCACTCAGCTACACAGCCGGGTCAGCGTCACATCGTTTTGAGTGATTCTTGTAATAAGACAAACACATCCATGCTAGATTGTGCTTATTTATCATGTCTGTGTTGGTTAAATTTGTAGAAGCAGCAAATCAAGTTGAAGTGAAATAAACTAGAAGACAATTAATTGAAACATTAATAACAATGATTATTTGGAAAATAATTAAGAAAGTTAAGAAGCTAAAGTGTGTATGAACGAAAAGACCGCTATCAGGCAAACTGTAATAACCAATCATCTTCTGTCCAAAAAAATATACTTTGCTGGATTAAATACTTATAAACAGCACCCTTGTTTTTTTTAACTAGCCATAGCTAAAGTAAAAACATATGAAAATAAAGTAGGAAAATATACTTACAACTGCTATTTAGCTGGATGTGGATTTTTCATTTTTTCCCTCTGATAGAACTATGAAACCATGACGAACATTACAAAATAAAAAACTTCAGTTATATATCTAGAGAAACGTATAAATGTCGTAGTAAAATGTTTCCTGTGGGCTTTAAGAGTCTGCTTAATCTGCTTACCTAAAAAACCAGGCCAGGTTACAATGTAGTGAGTGCAAACTTTCAACTTCAAAGATGTAACACAAAAAGCGTAAACTGTATTTCAGTGTTGATTTTTGTCTCAAAGGATTGGACAAAATTAGGCAGAAAACTTGATGAGAAATATACATCAACAGTGAGAGGCTCATGGCAATGTGGAGAGCAAAAAATATGAAAAGAAGAATTAATTTTTTGGATGATGTTTGAAAGTATTTTTACAAATTGTAAATATTGTCATAATGTATAAAAACAAAACAAAAAAATCTTGAATCCCTATCTGGGAATCGTACTTGTAGAAGCAGCCATTAAACCTCATAAAGACACTGTGTGAACCTACACGATCTTTATCTGTTCTTACCTTGAGCACGTCTCTTCTGTAACCGCAGCTATCATTGCTTCCTCCGATAACATAAGCTCGTCCATTCAGTGCTGCCATGCCATGCCAGGCTCGCTCCACAGGCCCCTCTGCACACAAGCTCCAGTGATTGCCCTGGGCATCGTAACAGTATGTATCCTTCAGATAAGCCATTCCTCGCCGACCACAAGCGATATAGATCTTCCCGTCTAGCACTGCGCCAGCATGAGCGTAAACCTGTATACACAAACACCCTCATCATGAAGACGAACAGCGAACATGATTTAAGAACTAATTAGCTTGGTAGAAGAAGTCGACTCTGTCTCCCTCTAGTGGATGAACTGGGGCAGATGCTTGTGAAAATAAAAAAAAAATTTAAACATCTTTTATTCTTGATCTGAAATAATTTAATATTTAAAATAACAGCTAAATGATGATAATCTAGAACACCAAGATGTTTGCAGTGAGTGTACATTTTATATCTCGCTACTATAAATTCGGCCACTCCACTATACTACTAGGACCTGTTAACCAGATACAATTCAACAGTCAACTCGTCAAACCTATAACTCCAAACATATCATACTTGATACATGAGGTCATCAGCAAGAAATTATATTTCTTGAAAAACCCAATGTATAAAATCTGATACTTGCAATGAACAGAGATTACACCAGAGGGCAGTAAGGAAATAAATAGGGGGCTTTCCAGCGACTGCTAGAGAGACAGAGCAATTTTGAGAGGTACAGATGTGCTGCTTTCCAATCCGAACACTTATACTGCACACTTAAAGTAGATACTCATTTTGAGAAGAAGACGTACATACTTTTTAGAGTGTGAGAGGAGAGTGTGCACGATCTGGGACACACTAAAACATGAAGTGATGGAAGTAATTTTTCCACATCATCACGCAGACGTGTGCGAGAACTTACCTCCTCCTTTCCCATTCCTTCATCAAACAATATTATGATTAATAAATATAACACTCGCTATATTGCTATTATTTATTTAGGTACTTCTTCTTTAAAAATGAGTTGTATTACAGAGAGAGCTCATTTGTTTTGTTTCAAGAGAAAACTTCCTCAGTCCGAGCGCAGTGGATTGTGGGTAATATCAGCCGGTTGAGCATTCATCGATCTACACTTAAGAATCTAACCAGACAAAATACACATCTGGGCAACACTCGGACACTTTTCTTCTGTTTGGGACACCCTAATTCTCATTTAGCACCCATAAAAGTGTGAATTGTCTGGGATTGGGATGCAGCAAGGGTTTTTTGGGAAGAACTTCACCGCTACAGGTAAGATTTTCTTTAATTGTTACTGGAACCCTAAATAGAAACATTTACTTGATTGATGTAATATGAATAAGTTAATATTTAATAATTTATGTTTTAGTAAAACTGTGTTGAACATGTGTGCAGCAAATATTATACAATGGATATATAAGTTTATAAAACTCAGCCAGTTAATTGTCATGCTATTATATTCTATGCATTATTCGCTAAATCAAGCAACATAGTCATTTGACTTTTTATGTGTGTACTTTTGCATGGAAACATTTTACCGTGTTAAAGATGCTATGAACATGATTCGGGATGGCAACCCAGTAGTGATGGTAAAGCTAGCCACATGGAGAAGCTAGAGGAAGATGATGATGATGATTGGGAGGAAAGGAATAAAACGCTGTGAAAATAGCTGATCTTACGAACAGTCAATTCTGTTGTTGTTTTTTTAAGGATTTATAGCATTGTGACACAATGCATCAAATATGATATAAAAGGAAACTCATGTTCAGAATGACAAGTAAATACTCCAGTTTCAAATAATTAGAACTTTCTGTTAAATCTTAAATAGCATTTCTGATCTTTGTTGAATAATCGGCTCACAAAGCACAAAGCTTATTTCTGCTCCAAATTGTGTGCACATACGCTGCACCATTTTTGTGTATAAACAGTTTATGGGTTTATATCCTTTTTGCTATTGTCCTGTTGAAAGTGTTTTCCCCTGAAATTGCTGACAGAGCCATGAGAAAATATTGCTTTATTCATTTAATCATTAAGTAATGGACACTTTGTTAGGTCTTGGTTCAATAGGCTGTGTGCAATTATTTAAACATGTTTTAACAAACCTAGAACCAGTCTGGCCCTCGACTTGTAGAAAATTAGTTGTTTTTTATACCTCTATGATATTTGACTTTGCCATTGCTGTTCTACACCTAGCCTTTATTTGCAGCATCTAAAGAGTTGACTATGCCTATCCAGCTCTGTAAAACTGAAAAACTAAAACACTCACCTCTCTCCTTAGAGGTGCCACTATCTCCCACGTGTTCTTTTGAGGGTCATAGCGCTCCACTGTCTCCAGCTCACGTGTGTAATCACGCCCTCCAATGGCATAGATGTGCTGATCAAGAACACACACACAGTGATCGGCATGCTGCTGCTGTAGGGACTCGATTGAACACCAGCTGTTTAGCCGGGGGTCGTACCTTCAGCAGACACAATGTAGAAACAAAGTCAATTATTTTACTTAGGAAAAACTCTGTCTGAATACTAGATCCAGAACTCTGCAGCTCGTCTTATTTTCAAGGAACCGAAGTGAGCTCATGTTCCTCCCCTCTTCATCACTCTTCATTGGCTCTCCATTGCAGCTTAGGTTAAATTCAAATGACTGATGCTGGCGTACAAAACTATCTCCACATCAGCCCCTGTCTACCTCCACAAGCTCATCCACTCCTACATGTCCTCCAGAAGCCTGCGCTCAGAGAACAGCGACTTGTGGTTCTGTTCTACAAAGGCAGAAGATCTCTCTGTCCCTGGATGGTGGAACAAACTCCTGATCTAGTCAGGAAAGCTGCAACACTAACAGCTTTCAGAGAACACTTGCAACAAAAAACTCTTTCTCTCTACTCTTCTCTATTCCTCTCTCCTCTTTATTTTGTTCCTGCTATGTGTGATTGATCAGCTGATACAACTTCTATTATGAGCAAGCCGAGATAGACTGTGAAACAAATTGCAAATTGTTTATCCCCTTCTGTAGATTGCTTTGGACAAAAGCATCTGCTAAATGCATAAATGTAAATGTAAATTCGGCTTGCCTGGCAGGTGTTGCTTATTCTTAATAACCACACACACAGTTCAGGTCAGATTTTTTCACTCTATTCCGCACACATAAACTGATCTCTCAATTCTAGTGCCAGACCACAGTTCACAGGTTTGTGCAAATTCAATTTTGTAGCGACCGTCTTATTTAAGTACATTTGTTTTCTTCTTTTTTTACATATTTGATAGTCAGCTGCCAGATTGATGACAAAGAGCAAAAGCTAACGTTAGCTTCTGCATCATTGAGGAAAGGGAGAGACTTTTGTGTGTTACAATTTTCTTCTATAATTTCCCATTAAAATGAAACAAGGAACTTCACATTAGTCTTCACCTGTTTTTATTCATATTAATGGCTTACATTAAAGAGATTGTTATGAAGCTTTTCTTTGTTGCTGTTTGTTTGTGTTGTAATATTAGCTACAAAGCAACATATTTCTCACTTTCTCACATTTGTTAAAGATAATGGTTTCTAGTGACTACTTTTACTCAGATAAACTTCCACATTCAGCGAGTATAAGTGGAACCTACTATTGGAAGTGAATCAGCAAATCAGACTTTATGTTCAGTGTGTTAAAGTAAGTTTTAATCTCTTGGCTCTATTTTGTTTATGGTCGTGTTTACGACTCATGTAACTCCGTGATCGGATGGCTTCCATCTGCCGGTGCATTGTAGACGTCACCAGCAAAGGGTAATGTCAGATGCAATTGTGGTAAACTCTGGCAGAAGATCACTTTCAGAAATAAAATTAAACTCGTGCTCAATTCCAGACTCTCTCTACAAAATGAAATGTAGTGCAAGGGCTGGGTTTAACCAGGCTAACTAATATTGTGATGATCACAAACAAGTGTCGTTAGTCACTGCCAGACAGTGAATCATACAAATATCTCTAGTGATGCACCAACACCAGGGTTTTTGCTGATACTGAAAATCAGTGCAAGTATTTAATAATCCAATTCCATTTTCATCATTAACTCTCTTTATCTAAAAAAAAAATAGTCAAGACGCAAGCACTTTCTTCTTTCATTTTAAAAAACAACCTTGCCAGATGATTAATTTGGATAACCAAAAGAAGTATAATCATTTAAATAAAAATGGTGGTACAAATGTTTCAGAAACATTTTCAATGAGTCCATTTAGCAAATGTGAGAGGTGAGTTGTTGTTTTTTTTTTTTTTTTTAAATAAAATACATTTTTATTTATTACCAGATTTATCTATTATACTCAAAGTTTTCGCATACAGGAAAATTATTCACAGGGTAAAATACTCAACCATCTACTGCAGAGTTTTACAAAAGAAGAACACCTCAGTCGCTCATAGCTTAAACTCCTCATCCAAATATCATTGGTGAAACTGATGGAGGAAATATCTTGTAAAAGATTCTTTATAGTCACTTACCTCCAGCATCGAGCTTCAGCACGAAACCCACTTGTGTTTTTATCTCCTCCGATCAAATAGACGTAATTATTGAGCACAGCAACACCCATGTTTGACATTCGAGGAGCTCGCTCGGCTGCCAGACTGCGCCACTCACCCCAGGATGGGTGAAAAACCTGGAAACGCTCCTCATTGTCCACCAGTGCACTAGAGGAGAACATTCCTCCAAATCCCAAAATGCAGTGGGAAGCGCAACGAGGCTGAGTGAGTGGGCTCTGCATCACGGGTTGCCAGATCTCCTGAGCATGGTACTGTAGGGCAGCAGACACACACTCCCGCAGCTGGCATGGCTTTAGACGCCCATGGAGACGCTGAAGTACATGCTTCTCCATTAGACAGAAGCGCACGGCCTCAAGCATCTGCAGAGGATCCTGCAACAACAGCAGCTTCGGGGAATTGGAAACCATTTGTGCATATTATCTGCTCTTTGACTTGTATATATGGAAAACATGAACTAAAATGCAATCGGTGAAGCTCCCATTCCTTCTCATGTAAATTAGTTAAGGGAAACTGATCTATGAGAATACACCACTGCCTTTTAAATCAGGTTTCGAGTTGGCTGTTGACATTAGAAAAAGAATGGGCGAGAATAGAATATTAATGATAATCCTGGATCACTGACAGGTATGATGGAAAAATACCAATTCCTGATGCCCACAATGATGTTGCCCTGGGCTACAGCCCACTTCGTCCATAGCCAAACCACCCATAGCTAAAATTATATCTTTTAAAGACTTGGAGGATTTACTCCATGACCATCATATCTTCAACTCCAACAACCAATGGATGAGATGACAAAACAGTAGTTATTTAGAAAAATGTTAAGCTTGGGGAGAAGTATTGAGGATATAATTATTACAGTCTGAAAAAAGGGATCCTCCCATATTCTGACTTAATGGAGTCTAAAAATGTTACCCTAAAACGTTTTAACCAGAACAGTGACACCTTCTGTGCTTTGTGAATCATAACAACAAAGCATTCAGTCTCCCTACTTGAGGAAGCGGTATCTGCACCTTTGGATCCAACAGACATTTCTACGGCCCAGAAGACCGTTCTACATCCCTGGTCTGTTTTATCGCTTGCGTGGCCAGTAGAGGGACAACAGTACAGGCACATTATCAGAGCAGCCTGGGCTCTCGTAACACCCGGGGCAGGGGTCTCAGACTCCAGAGTTCCTGGAGGCCCGCAGACAAAAGAAAGTGAATTATGTCACATGTTTTCAGAGACAATTGTCACAGAATAATTCACTTTTTAGTCTGTTTTTATTCTGAAACGGTTTTATTATTTGAACAGAAAGTTATTTTCTTTAGTATAAAAAATACTGTGAAATAGATCCCTCTTAAAAACTAATTTACTTAATAACTTTTTTATAGTTTTGATGGAAGCTAAATATTGAATTTATGTTTTTCCCCCTATCCATTTGCATGTAATATAGAAATATCCAATTGTACAACATTTAATAAAAATATAGTGATAAATATAGTGATATAGTGGAATATGATGCCATTAGCTAGTAGAACTGAAAGTTCACTTAGACTTTATATGTTCTTCATTTACAAAATGACAATTCTAATTAAATTTGATTAGGAAATATCCCTAAAACTAAGTTTTTAAAGACATATTTGCCAAACCCCCCTTTTGATTTGTTCCTGTTTGATATGTAAAGCAAACTGTAACAATTCAGGTTTTCTCCACACCTGAATGGAATAACAAAAGTGGAAAATACTTTAGTGAAATGATCTCCATTAGTGTTCTGACTCTTGTACAACCCTTCACTGTTGGGAACCCAAAAAAGCAGAGTGAGAGTACAGTCAGTGGCTTTTACATGCACCAATTTTTAAGATTAAATCAGAAACCTATCGTAGCAGAGATCACCAAATGTGGTCCTGAAGATCTGGAGCTCTGCACATTTTTCATTCAACCATCATGAAACGCACCTTTGCGAGTAAGATCCTCTTGGCTTATCCGGCTTGGCTTGAGCTGGGTTGCAACTAATATGTGCAGAGCTCCGAAACTATTTGGTGACCCCTATTCATTATTTAGTTTCAGCATTGTTAAAGGTGACATTTCATGTAAACTCAACTTTTCAGACATTTCTGGCATGTTTTAGTATTGCTTCTTCATCAAAAATGGGCCTCAAATCATATTCAGAATGGTTTATGCATGTTTGTGTAATTTTCTTTTCTTTTTCTGAGAGCTCAAAACCGATAGAAGTCAGATAGTGAAAAGAAAGTTTGTTTTTGGATGTCCCGGCCCATAAGTGTTTTTAGGCTCACCAAAAGATGAATGTATTCATCAGAAATGGGTGAATGTTCTATGTGCCAATGAGAAAAACCCAGCAGGGGGTGTGGCGGAAGCATGACAGATGACTTTGTTTATGATAAATACAGCCTTTTGAAGGTAATTACAGGTGCAGTTATAGTCTGGAGGGTCAATATTTATTATGACATATTTGAAAGGGGCATGATATGTCACCTTTAAATGTACAGAATTGCAAACAGCCTGTATACTGCATAGTATGACATTACTGCAAATAATTCTAAATTCTTCTGGCTAGCAGTACTTTTACCACTTCAAACCATTCCAATGCCAACTATTAACTCTCCGTTCCTCACCTGTAAGCAGACCTCGTCCTTTTCCACTTGCTCTGGAGAGTAATGGTAGTGTAGAGCAGCTTCGTACACCTCGTTCTCAGAGCTCACGTCCAGTTCATCACTAGACAGGACACTCAGAATCTTTTCCGCAGGAAGCTTTCGGTACACAGGTGTCCGTGAGAAACTTTGGATGTTGGTCAGCAGAAACTTACGGATCCTGTCAGCCAGCTGATTTAGTCCATAAACATCCGCTAGCCTCTCAACCTCCAGGATATTGTCATCATCTAGCCACGAGAACAAGAAGTCACAGCAGAAGCCGATCACATCTTGAATCTGAAGCAGAGTAGCTGCACATAGCACTTCCTGTACTGTCTCCAGCTCAAGTTCTAGTTCAGAGGTGTAGATGAAGTCCAGGAGTTTCATCATCGCAGCATGTGTGACACCGTGAACAGGGACCTCTGTTTGCTGCATCTCACGCAGGCCACCAGCAAACATTCCCCTGAATAAAGTGAAAAAGAAAGAGATCAGTAATAGTTCCTTGTATATCCTTGATGCTTTACACAGAATTTCTCCACATTTTGATCCTCACCCTCAATTTAATTAATCGATCAAAACGGGATTATCAAGAGATTTAACAATTCATATTTCATTGTTTGACAGGGAGAAAGAATTCTAAGATATATGAAGCCTAAAGATATGCCAAAGCTATCTGAATTTAAAATCTTGACAATCCCAGGGTGTAAGAGCTCAATCGAATTCCATTTGAACTGTTGCACGGTGTTGAAATTATTGTTACTCAAGCAGTGTGTGCGGGTCTGGTGAACTCATTGCCTTTTGAGGATTTTAATTCACACAATCAAGAATTTTATTTAAAAACACGTGAAAGATATTTACTTTAGCCAAGAAGCAAGTTATATAAACAGCAAACATACTTTATTTATTGTTCTTTAATCTAATTTCTTCACATTTACAATGCAGGGGGTATACAGTGTGGGGTACACAATGTTGTTCACGGAAAATGAGCTAAAGACACCTCTTTATCTGTGTCTAATGCCTATCTATCATGTGCTTTTGCACACAAACCTTACTTATGTTAGCTTTCACGTTGACTGTCAGATATACTATCAGTAAAGTTTATGCAAATTTCTGCTTTTCTCAATACCCAGAACACAACGATGTACATGCGGTTATCATTATGAACAGTTTTATGGTCCTTTCACAACTTTTACAGGCCATGAAGAGAAACAGTTTATCGTTGTCACATTGAGAAGTTATTCCATTTTCCACTCCGTATTTCATTTTTGTTTTTTTATTTTTAGAAAACATTTTCTCCAACACAAAAAAAATCTATGTAATGAAAAGATTTTAATCATAATGACAAACTTTTGATTTTGAAGGACTGTACCATTGGGGGGGGGGGTGTAAAAAGATACACTTGAATTATTCATGCACTTGATCTGGCTGTAACAACTTTCAGTTCAGTTTCGGTTTCAGTTCTTCATAAAAATACAAAGGATCAGAGATGAAAACATAAATTTACTGAGAAAAAAAAAACTAGTGCCATACCTGTTTTTCATCACACAATGAAATGAATGATGGATGAAATGGCTAAACTTAAAGATAAAGACAATTTAAATGTCTTCACTCAGTCCTTTTGCAGTTCAGGAATAACTTTTTATGTAAAAGAGTTTGATTATTGTGAATTGTGAATCTTTGATAACTTCCAGAATCGTAATGTGCGCTCCTGCTCTGCTACACCAGAATACACCAGAATTCCAGGATTCAAACATGTACAATTTGAAACCAAGAGTAACGATAGTTTCATTTACATCAGCCATACCTGAAATAGTCACACGATGCAGCCAAGAGAATCCGGTGAGCCTGGATGGGTTTCCCCTCAACCAGAAGAACCACATCGAACAGGATGCCACCTTGTCTAAGCATTAGCAGCCCCTCCAGAAGTCCCTGTGAGTGGCCAGTACTGCGGTATTTTTGTTTTACGCAGGGCTGAGAAGACTGAGCAAGCCCTTTAGTGCCAGCCAGGACAGAGCCCACACCATCGGCCATCTTCTCCGAACAAAAAAACCTGCTCACATCTTTAAGTGCTCCTAAATAACAAAAAAAAAAAAAGAAATCATTCAGACTGCTTAACATGTATGTGTCCTGTTTAAGTAAGGGGGTTTGTAGCACAGTCAAATTATTATATAAAGTCATACAAATAAAAATGTAATGTAATTTTAAGTACATGTAAAAAAAAAGGGGTTTATAGTCTCTTAAACCGAACAGTTTAACAGAACATACAAATATACTTGTATGTAGTTTGAATACGTTACCATGAGTTCCCCATCAGCCGGTCACTCCGACAAATGTCGGTGATTACTATGGGTAGCTCTGCACAACCACTATAAAGCAGATGTGAATGCGTTGTAACATCCTTTTTTTTCAATGGAGCTATCCTCTTGAAAGCGACTGGTGAAAGATTTCACATCGGTGCTGTGGATTATATTTTTCCCCTATTGTGGATTACTAGAGATCTGGTGTTACAGCAAGCATCATGGTTCTCTGGCTTTACCAGAGTGCTTGAGTCACTGTAAAGCCCCGGAATTTGACGTCTTTCAACGCCTTCCATCAGCAAAAAAGACTCAATTTTAGTAGAGCACTTGTTCTGCCGGTAGACCTGTTTTTAGCATGTAATAAATTGTGTAATAAATTGCCAGAGGTTCTAAACCCAGCCTTTGAGGTGGTAAGTACACCATCCGCGGATCTTCCTTCGAGATCAGGGATCGATGCACTCCCTCCTCTGGTGTGAGTCGTGAGGGAGGTTTTTTTATAATAACTAACAGCGCATTAAAAATTAAGTCTGTGACTTGAGGCCAAACAGTGTCTACTATTATACATTTTTGGTGAATGAAGGGCAATATATTAAGCAGACCCATGTAATAATCCATGAAATATATAATGTAATTTTATTTTGAAGTTGGAAAAATCTATGCATCAATAGGACTGCGTTATAAAAAGTTTTGAAAATAAAAAACAATGTCATGCAAACAATTAACATAAGAGAAGAAGAAAAACATGACAAGCATGTATCACGCCACCATGAAAAACAGGAAAACATTCTTCTTCAATTTACAGTTAGTTAAGCGTAGCAATACAAAGTTGTGAATGTCTGAATGCACAGTAGCATGCAAGCCAGTAAGTTATGTGTTTAGTAACGTTAATATATTAAAGCACCCCGAATAACAACATAATTATTAAAGAACATTACCGTCAGAAACTCTTGTCAAATTTTTTTCAACTTGATTAAGGTAACGTATTAGTTTTATTTTCGCTTTTTACGACAACATTAAAACGCCATAATAAGTGGCGTTAATATTGGAAGCAAAAACAGTTAGCAACATATCCACTCAAGTTGCAATAACGTGAGTAGTTATGAGTTTATTCATGTAACATCAAGTGATTTTCTACTGTCGCGTCGCTTACCGCATGTTTGACGAAGAAAGAAGTTCGATGTTGAAAATGAAAGCTGTAACTGAATGTTTTTGTTCGCTGCACACCCCGTGACGTCACTGAAGCGCTTCCGGGGTCCAGAACGAAACAAATGACATCATCAACTCGTGTCCAATGAAAAGCATGTTTACGTTAGAACCAGCTAAAATGGGTTAATTATGAAAATCTGAAAGTTCTAAAGAAATGATCTGTGATAAATGATAAAAATATTTTTTTAGTTATTTTGTCGACTTTATAATGACAAGTTTTCACCAGTCAATAAATGTTTTCTTTCAATTGCTTTTATTTTTGTCTAGTAAGGTCCTTTAATTGTTACATCTACCTATTTGTCTGACTTATGGTTGTGTTTTATGTCAGTAGTGGTGAAAACGTGGTAATGTGAAAAGCAACGCATGAGTATCATTGATGTAATAACCTTTTGGAAAAATAATAATCTTTTATATATGAAGTTAGAGAGTACAGCGCTTTAATATGCTGCAATGTAAATGTACAAATTAATCTATTAAATCAAAGTGTCCCATCACTTGAAAAATACAACAACCTCAGTTTGAAATTCCAGAAAGGAAAATGTTGTCATTATTCAATTACCGGTTTTAGTTTGTTTTATGCGACCCGCATTCTTTCAGGATGTGCTATGACATCCAAATATGCACTTTTTTGGATGTTTATACACTTGGTTCTCCATCAGTCGGTCACTACGACTCACGTCGGTGACGACAATGGGAAGCTCTGTTTGCTGTTCTGATGATGTGATCATGTTACCGGGTCGACTGATGGCTCTGCTATACCAGATTACAGTAAAGCATTACCTGTAACAAAACATATCACTTCAAAAATTAAGATCTTCATGGCATTGACCTTTTGTAGTAAAATGACACAGGAAATGATGAAAAGCTATCGACAGTTTTATTTTAAAATGCTTGTATATGCATTATTAAGCTACTGTCCTAGAGTTAGTTTATTGAAAAATGGCTAGTATTGTGGATCAGTGTTTTCACACATTAGTGTAACATCCAGAGAGATTTCTTTTTCGTCTCCTATCAAACTTTGTTCTGTTTTGAGGGTTTCACATGCAGTTTGCAGTTATTGGACAGTAGATCGTAAGATTGAAAACCCACCAACAGAAATTGATGTTTATCGCAGTCATTGCTGGGCTAAAATATCCATAGTTGTAAGAAACAAATATGTAAGTATGCAGGTTCAAATGCAATATGTATTTAGGTGAGTAGAACAAAGATGATTTAAGTCTGATGGCAAAACTGTGTGAAGTCACTTCGAATACCTGAGCCGGCTGCCCTGAGGCTAATCAATTTAGGGTTTGGAAAGATGGCGCAGTGGTGGAGTTGGTCATCCTGTAACCGGAAGGTTCGATCCCGCTAGGGCCATTCTGCTGTTTTGGCTCTGGGCAAACCACTTCACCCACATTGCCCAGCATGGATGAGAGTGACTGGTGGGGTGTGTTTGGTGGATGTGTGTGACTGGTGGGGGGTGTTTGGTGGATGTGTGTGACTGGTGGAGGGTGTTTGGTGGTTGTGTGTGACTGGTGGGGTGTGACTGGTGGGGGGTGTTTGGTGGATGTGTGTGACTGGTGGGGGGTGTTTGGTGGATGTGTGTGACTGGTGGGGTGTGTTTGGTGGATGTGTGTGACTGGTGGGGGGTGTTTGGTGGATGTTGTGAGACTGGGTGGGGGTGTTTGGTGGATGTGTGTGACTGGTGGGGGGGTGTTTGTTGGATGAGTGTGACTGGTGGGGGTGTTTGGTGGATGTGTGTGACTGGTGGAGAGTGTTTGGTGGATGTGTGTGACTGGTTGAGTGTGTTTGGTGGTTGTGTGTGACTGGTGGATGGGGTTTTTGGGGTGTGACTGGTGGGGGGTGTTTGGTGGATGTGTGACTGGTGGGGGGTGTTGTTGGGTGGAATGGTGTGTGACTCAGGTGGGGGTTGGTGTTGTTGCGGTGGAGTTTTGTGGATGAGTGGACTGGTGGATGTTGATGTGGCTGGTGGAGAGGTTTGGTGGGATTGTGTGACTGGTGAGGGGTGTTTTTGGTGGTTGTGTGTGACTGGTGGGAGGGGACTGTGGAGGGGTGGGATTGTGGTAGAGGGTGACTGGTGCCGGGGTGTGTTTGGTGGATTGTGTGGATGGTGGGGGGTTGTTTGGTGGATGTGTGAGACTGGTGGGGGGTGTTGTGTGATGTGTGTGACTGGTGGGGGGGTGTTTGTGGATGTGTGTGATGGTGCGGGGTGTTTTGGTGGTATGAGTGTGACTGGTGGTTTGGTGGGTTTTGCTGGTGGGGTGTTGGTGATGTAGGGACTGGTGGGGGGTGTTTGGGGATGTTTGTTACTGGTGGAGTTGTGGCTTGTGTGACTGGGGTGTTGTGTTTGGGGATAGTGATGGTGGTGTTTGTGGATTGGTGACTTGAGGTGTTGGTGGTGGTGAGAGTGGTTTGTGTGGGTGACTGGGGGGTGTTTTGGAGGATTGTGTGCTTGGAGGGGTGTGTGGGAGTGACTGGTGGAGTGTTTGTTGTGGATGTGAGTGACGGTTGGGGTGTGTTTGGTGGATGTGTGTGAATGGGTGGAGGTGGGTGTGGGGGTGGATGGAGAGGGGTGGACGGTGGGCGTGTTGCGTGGATGGTGGTGATGACTGGTGGAGAGGGTTTTGAGTGTGGGACGATGGGTGGTGAGACGGGTGGATCTGGGGGGGGGTGTTTTTGGTGGATGGTGTGTGAAGCGGTGGGGTGTGTTGGGGGGATGTTGTGATCTGTGAAGAGGGTTGTGGGAGGGAGTGATATGAGTGGATGTTGGTGGATGTGTGTGATGGGGTGGTGTTTGGTGGCAGTGGGGTGACTGGTGGGAGGTTGTTTCGTGGATGGGAAGGACTGGTGGAGGTGTGTTTTGGTGAGTGAGTGACGGTGGGGTCTGTGTTTTGGGTGCATGTGTGTGGACTGTGGGGGGTTTGCGTGGATGTGTGTGACGGTGGGGTGTTGTTTGGGTGGAGTGTGTGTGATGGTGGGGGGTGGGTTGTTTGGTGGATGTGTGTGAAGCTGGTGGGGGTGTTTGGTGGTATGAGTGTGACTGGATGGGGTGTTTGGGATGTGTGGGACTGGGGGAGTTGTAAGTTTGTGGCTGGGGGGAGGGGGCGGTTTTGTGTGGGGGTGATCGTGGGGTGGGGAGTGTGTTTGGATGGTAGGTTTGTGTGTGGATGGGGTGTGGGATGGTGGGGGGTGTTTGGTGGATGTGAGACTGGGGGGGTGTTTGGTGGATGTGTGTGACTGGTGGGGGGTGTTTGTGGTGATGAGTGTGACTGGTGGGGGTGTTGTTTGTGGATGTGGGTGACTGGTGAGGGGTGTTTGGTGGATGTGTGTGACTGTGGGGGTGTTTGGTGGATGTGTGGACTGGTGGGATGTGTGAGGACTGGTGGGGGTGTTTGGTGGATGTGTTGTGACTGGTGGGGGGGGGTTGTTTGGTGGATGTGTGTGACTGGTGGGGGGTGTTTGGTGGATGAGTGTGACGGGGGCGGTGTTTGTGGTGGATGTAGTGTGTGACTGGTGGAGAGTGTTTGGTGGATGTGTGTGTGACTGATGGGGGGTGTTTGGTGGATGTGTGTGACTGGTGGGGTGTGTTTGGTGATGTGTGTGACTGGGGAGGGTGTTTGGTGATGGAGTGACTGGGGGGGGTGTTTGGTGGATGTGAGGACTGGGGGGTGGGGTGTTTGGTGATGTGGGTGACTGTGGGGTGTGTTTTGGCTGGTGTGTTGACTGGTGTGTGTGTGGTTGCGTGGTGGATGTGTGTGACTGGTGGGGTGTGTTTGGTGGAGTGTGTGACTGGTGGGGGGGTGGTTTGGTGGATGTGTGTGAGTGGTGGAGGGTGTTTGGTGGTGTGTGTGACTGGTGGGGTGTTTGGTGGATGGTGTGTGACTGGTGAGGCGGGGTGTTGGTTGGATGTGTGGATGGTGGAGGGTGTTTGGTGGATGTGAGTGACTGGTGGTGTGGGGGTGTTTGGTGGGAGTGTGTGTGTGACTGGTGGGGTGTGTTTGGTGGATGTGTGTGACTGGTGGTGGTGGTGTTTGGTGGATGGAGTGATGGTGGGGTGTGTCTTGGTGGGAGTGGTGCTGGGAGAGTGTGTGGGGCGGGTGGTGGCGGTGGTGTGGGGGATAGTGGGGGAGGGTGTGTGGTGGGGGGTGTGAGGGTGGGTGTGTGACTGGTGGGGGGTGTTTGGTGGATGTGTGTGACTGGGTGGGGGGGGGTTTGGTGGAGTGTGTGAGGCTGGTTGGGGGTGTGTTGGTGGATGTGTGGTGACTGGTGGGGGGGTGTTTGGTGGATGCGTGTGTGGACTGGTGTGGGGGTGTTTGGTGGATGTGTGTGACTGGTGGGGGTGTTGGTGTGATGTGTGGACTGGTGGAGGTGTTGTTTGGTGGATGTGTGTGACTGGTGGGGTGTGTTTGGTGGATGTGTGTGACGGTGTGGGGTGTGTTTGGTGGATGTGTGGTGACTGGTGGAGGGGTGTTTGGTGCGTGTGTGTGACTGGTGGGGGGGTGTGTTGGTGGATGTGGTGTGACGGTGGGGGTGTTTGGTGTGATGGGTGTGACTGGTGGAGTGTTGGTGGATGTGTAGGGACTGTGGGGTGTGTTTGGGGGATGGTGTGAGACTGGTGGGGGGTGTTTGGTGGCTGGGTTGGTGTGTGTATGGGTGTGGTGTGGTGATGGGTTGGGAGATGGTGTGACGGTGGGGGTGTTTGGTGGTATGATGTGACTGTGGGTGTGTTGGGGATTGATTGGTGACCTGGTGGGGTGTGTTTGTGGATTGTGTGGACGGTGGATGTGGGGTGGTATGGATGGCGGTGTTTGTGTTGTGTGAGCATGGTGGGGGTTGTGTGGAGTGACGTGGATGTGTGGCATTGGATTGTAGTGAGGGTGGTGTGGTGGGAGATGGTGTTGACTGGTGGGGGTGTTTGGCTGATGTGTGTGACTGGTGGGGTGTTTGGTGGATGATGTGTGACTGGTGGGGTGGTTGGTGGATGTGTGTGCTGGTTGGAGGTGTGTTTGGTGGTGGTGGTGACTGATGGGGGATGTATGGTGGGGGGATGTGGTTGTGATGGTGTGTGCGGTGGGTGTTTTGGTGGATGGATGTGACGGTGGGGAGGGTTTTTGGTGGATGTGAGTGTGTTACTGGTGGGGTGTTGTGGTTGGTGATGGTGGGGGTGACTGGGGGGGTTTGGCGGTGTTGGAGTGCGAGGTTTGTGGATGTGTGTGACGGGGGGTTGTGGGGTGTGCGGGTGGAGGGGTTGGGAGATGTGTGGCGGGGGGGGTTGTTGGTGGATGGTGGAGACCTGGAGGGGGGTGTGTGTGGGTGTGACTGGGGTGGTGACGTGGGTGGGGGGATGTTGTCGTGATGTGTGGAGGGTGCGGGGGTGTTGTGTGGTGGGGATTGGACTGGTGGGGTGTGTGTGGTGGATGGTGGTGTGACGGTGGAGGTGTTTGGGGGGGGAGTGGATGCGGTGTGAGGCTGGGGGGTGTTTGGTGGATGTTGGTGGATGGGGGGGGTGTTGGTGGATGGGTTGTGACTGGTGGGGTGTGTGGGGGATGTGGTGACTGGTGGGGCTTGGGGATTGGTGGAGGGGGGTGTTGGTATTTTTGATGTGTGCGGTGTTTGGGTGTGTGATGACTGGGTGGGGGGTGTTTGGTGGATGTGTGTGACTGGTGGGGGGGTGGGATTTTGGTGGATGTGTGTGACTGGGGGGTGTTTGGTGGCTGTGTGGACTGGTGGGGTGTGTAGTGGGTGGTGCTGGTGGGTGTGTTGGTGGATGTGTGTGACTGATGGTGGAGTGGTTTGGGATGGATGTGGTGACTGGTGGGGTGTGTTTGGTGGAATGTGTGTGGAACTGGTGGAGGTGTGTTTGGTGGTGGGTGAACTGGTGTGGGGTTGTTGGTGTGAGTGACTGGTGTGTGGTGGTTGGTGTGTGTGTGCTGGTGGGGTGTTTTGTGGATGTTTGTGACCTGGTGGGGTGGTTTGGTGGATGGTGTGACTGGTGGGTGGTGTTTGGTGGATGTGTGTGATGTGGGGGTGTGTTTGGTGGATGGTGTGATGGTGGAGGGGTTGTGGTTGTGTGTGACTGGTGGGTGGGTGACTGGTGGGGGTGTTTGTGGATGTGTGGACTGGTGGGGGTGTTTGGTGGATGTGTGTGACTGGTGGGGGTGTTTGGTTGGGTTGTGTGTGACGGGTGGGGTGTGTTGGTGGATGTGTGTGACTGGTGGGGGTGGTGTGGTGGAGGGACGGTGGGGGGTGTTTGGGGATGGGTCGTGCGGGTGGGGGTGGGTTGGTGGAGGTGGGGTGACTGGTGGAGGGTGTTTTGGTGGTGGTGTGACTGGTGGGGTGGTGGTTGGGGTGATGGGGTTGTGGTGAGGGTGTGTTGTTTGTGGATGTGGTGTGACTGGGGGGTGTTGGTGATGTGTGGGATGGTGGGGGGTTGTTTGTGGAGTGGGTGTGACTGGTGGGGGTGTTGGTGGATGTGGGTGGTGACTGGTGGAGGGTGTTTGATGGTGGGTGTGACTGGTGGGGTGGTTGTTTGGTGGATGGTGTGACTGGTGGGGGGTGTTTGGTGGGTGTGTGACTGGTGGGGGTGTTTGGGGGATGTGTGAACTGGTGGGGGTGTTTGGTGGTGTGTGTGACTGGTGGGGGGTGTTTTGTTGGATGTGTGTGACTGGTGGGGTGTTTGGTGGATGTGGTGACGGTGGGGGGTGTTTGGTGGATGGGTGGGTTGGGGTGCGGGGGTGTTTGGTGGATGTGTGTGACTGGTGGGGGGTGTTTGGGGATGTGGGTGTGTGGTTTGTGTTTTGGTGGATGTGTGTGACTGGTGGGGGTGTTTGGTGGAGTGGATGTGTGTGACTGTGGGGGTGTTTGGTGGATGGTGGTGGTGACTGATTGTGGGGTGTGTTTTGTGGATGTGTGTGACTGGTGGGGGTGTGTTTGGTGGATGTGTGTGGGACTGGTGGGGGTGTTTGGTGGATGTGTGTGACTGGTGGGTGTGTTTGGTGGATGTGGTGACTGGTGGGGTTTGTTGGTGGATGTGTGTGACTGTGGGGGTGTTTGGTGGATGTGGTGACTGGTGGGTGTGTTTGGTGGATTGTGATGTGACTGGTGGGTGTGTTGGTGGAGGTGTGGTGGTGGGGGGTGTTGCGGTGGAGGGATGGGGGAGGGAGGGTGTGAGGGTTGGTGGGTGTTGTTTGGGTGGGGTGTGACTGGTGGGGTGTGTTTGGTGGATGTGTGGACTGTGGGTGGTTTTGGTGATGTGTTGATTGTGTGGTGAGTGTGACTGGTGGGGTGTTTGGGATGAGTGTGACTGGTGGGGGGTTTGGTGGATGGGTGTGGTGGGGGGTGTTTGGTGGATGTGTGTGACTGGTGGGGTGTGTGTTGGTTGTTGGTTGGGAGTGTGTGACTGGGGGTGTGTTGGTGGATGTGTGTGACTGGTGGGGTGTTTGGGGATGTGTGTTGATGTGGTGTGGTGTGTGTTTGGGGGGTGTGAGTGACTGGGGGGTGTGTGGGGATGTGTGTGAGGGTGGGGTGTGTTTGGTGGATTTGTGTGACTGGTGGGGGGTGTTTTGGTGGATGTGTGTGACTGGTGGGGGGTGTTGTTTGGTGGAGGTGGTGGATGGTGGAGGGTGTGTTTGTGTGTGTGATGACTGGGGGTGTTTGGTGGATGTGTGTGACTGGTTGGGGGTGTTTGGTGTGGTGTGTGACTGTGGGTTGTTGGGGGGATGTGTGTGACGTTGGGGTTGTGGTGGATGGGTGTGTGACTGTGGGGTGGTTGGGGGATGGGTGTGAGGGTGGGGTGTGTGGTGGATTGTGTGGACTGTGGAGGTTTTGGTGGTGTGTGTGACTGGTGGGTGTGTTTGTGTTTGGTGGATGTGTGTGAACTGGTGGGGGTGTTTGGTGGATGTGTGTGACTGGTGGGGGTGTTTGTGGATGTGTGGTGACTGTGGGGGGTGTGTGGTTGTGGATGTGTGTGCTGGTGTGGGGGGTGTTTGGTGGATTGTGTGTGACTGGTGGGTGTGTTTGTTGGATGTGAATGACTGGTGGGGTGTGTTTGGTGATGTGGGTGACTGGTGGGGTGTGTTTGGTGGATGTGTGTGATTGTGTGGGGGTGTTGGGTGGATGTGTGTGACTGGTGGGGGTGTTTGGTGGATGTGTGTGACTGGTGGGGTGTGTTTGGTGGATGTTGTGACTGGTGAGGGGGTGTGTTTGGTGGACATGGGAGTGACTGGTGGAGTGTTGGTTTGGTGGATGTGAGTGACTGTGGGGTGTGTGTTTGGTGGATGTGTGTGATGGTTGGGTGTGTTTGGTGGATGTGTGGAACTGGTGGGGGGGTGTTTTGGTGGATGGGGTGACTGGTGGGGTGGGTTGTTTTTGGTGGATGTGTGATGGTGGGGGAGTGTTGGTGGATGTGTGTGACTGTGGAGTTTGGTGTTTTTGTGGATGTTTGTGACTGGTGGGGTGTTTGGTATTGTGGAATGTGTGTTTGGTGGATGTGTGTGACTGTGGGGTGTTTTTTTTGGTGATATGTGTGTGACTGGTGGGGGTGTTTGGTGGATGTGTGACTGGTGGGGTGTGTTGGTGGAGTGTGTGGACTGGGGGTGTGTTGCTGGTGGATGTGTGTGACTGGTGGGGTGTTTGGGGATTCTGTGAGTGACTGGTGGATGGTGTTTGGTGGAGCTGTGTGTGACTGGTGGGGTGTGGTTTGGTGGATGTGTGGTGACTCTGGTGGGGAGTGTTTGGTGGATTGCTGGATGTGGTGTGACTTGTGTGGAGAGGTTTGTGTGGATGTGGTTATGCTGATGGGGGGTGTTTGGTGGATTGAGAGTGACTGGTGAGTGTGTTTGGTGGATGTGATGTGAGGTGGGGGGTTTTGGGGGGTGTGTGGGGTACTGGTGGTGGTGTGTTTGGGGTTGAGGATGTTGGTGACGTGGTGCGGGTCGGTGGTTTGTGTGGATGTGTGTGTGGTGGAGTGGGAGTGTGGGTGGATGGGTGAGTGACTGGTGGGGTGTTGGTGGTGTGGGGGTGTGTTTGGTGGATGTGAGTGACGTGGTGGGGTGTGTTTGGTTGGGATGTGAGGTGACTGGTAGTAGCAGTGTTTTGGTGGATGTGTGTGACTGGTGGGGGGTGTTTGGTGGATGTGAGTGACTGGTGGGGTGTGTTTGGTGGATGTGAGTGACTGGTGGAGTGTGTTTGGTGGTGTGGCAGGAGGCCGTGGGCGCAGAATTGCAGCCATGTCCTGTCAGACTGCCCCAGAGCAGCTGAGGGCTACCAAGTTAGCTTATCACCACCAGAGTATGAACGTGGAGTGAGTGAATAATGCTCTGATAATTGTAAAGCGTGATGTATGAAGATATTGTGATACAAGTTTTGACCAGAGGGGTGCGCTGTAGATACAAGAGCACACTTTCACATACTTGTCTTTTGGATCTAATGATGAACTCTGAAAGCTCAGGACCAGTCTCTCTTCCTCACAGAGATCACTATATTAAGTGGTGAGAGCTCGAGGTACACGGTAAATTTTAGAGCGTTAAAATAACACTTAAAGAGTTGATTCTAACACTGGCCCTGAGTGTATTTGGTCGCACTCAGATTTGGTGAGGAAATTAATCTTACAGTAGCATTTGATTTGTAGAGCTAAATTAACTCTTATTTGAGTACGATATTAACACCGCTCAACACTGAACAGTGTTTCTTAGATTTAACACTGAATGAATTTTACTCTAAATAGTGTTATTGCAAAATAACACTTGCTGAAAATGAACAATTACCAGTGTTATGAGTTCACATATTTTTTTTCTTCTTCCTACTAGTGAAAGCTACTCACATACTAATTATAATATTTCTGTTTTAGTGTTAATGTTATTTAAAACATCATCAGTTAACTTTGTTTATAAAATGAGCTAAGTTACTATATTGAAGAGTGATGTCTTTTGGGTGTATAAATTTAAATAGAACACATGATATAGAAAGTAAAATAAAACACAATGTACAATTAAAAACATTTATTGAATACTGTCCATCTTGCACAAAAAAATCCAGCTCTTTGACCCTCACAACTTTTAATACTTAATCTGGATGCACCTTCACTGTAAATGAGTGGTAATGTCAAAGCATCATTCACAACGATTAAATTCACTTTATAAAACATGGACATCCCATTTCACTTCCGTAAAAACTACTATGTTAGGACGAAAATCTGTTCCGTTATATTTGAACGGAACAGTCTTCCCTGGTCCAAGAGTACACCTGAATTGATCAAAAGTCTCCCAATGGATCGCCATCCAATTCTGATGCTTTTTTGCTAGTGTTTGGGTGCGGTTTTTGAAACAAACAAAAAAAAAAAACTGTGTTTCGCCTCATAGTCCATCGAATAGGTCCAATTTTTCTAATACACTGTGAGTAATGGATCATAAACTGGCGCTTTAGTAAAACATTTTTTTGAACTGGTGATGATCAATTGGTATGTGCTTAAGGTAAATTATAATTCCTTTTGTGAGAACCGGTGAAAATATGATGTTTATAATCTGCAGAAGTATAAGTAAAAGACACCAATGTTTGTCATCTCTCGCCCCTAAATCATCAAATATCAGAGGTACATTGTGCAACAAACACCAAGACTGGATGACATTTAAACCCAAATCATTGCTTTCACTAGACACTTTCACCACTGTGGGACGGTTTCTCTGTTTATTATAATCATAATCAAAAGCATGTATTCTACCCTCAAGGTCCTCAGCACTCAGAAAAGTTTGCTGAATGTGTTGCAGTACAAGTTTCATCTCTAGCTGTGCAACATCCTCTAGAATGTCATGCATAATATCTACTGCAAAGTTGTAGGCTGTATTGAAATGCTTCAGCGAATTTAGTAAACATACCCGTTTAACACGATACACATGAAGTAGTTTTGAGTCATCTTCTAGCCTTTTGCAATGAAGTGCATGCATTTCAGTAGTTAGTAGTACAACCTCTGGATTGTCTTCAGAGAACACAAACTAAAACTTTTTCTTTTTCAAGAATACAAAACCGACTGCAATACTGAGCCCCAAGAAAACCAAATAAACGGTGTAAGCCAAGGTTATCACCTGTTACTTGAACAACTGTACCCTTAATAAATGTCTCAGATACTGGATGCTTCACCCCTTCAATCTCAAGAACTTTCAGATCCTCCACCAGAGGCTTGATAATAGAATTAAACCCATAACGTTTAACATCATGTGCATGAATGAGGGCACACAAATATGAATAATATTATCCAAGGGAAAATTTTTTAGCACCTAATTTGTGAAAACCTTTTTGCAAAATCATGATAAAATAACTTAAACTAACATAATTGTTCACTGTTAAATAAAGAATTGCATTTAAAATGGCCAGCATCACTTAAGGCAACATCGAAACCATCCTTTTGAACATGCCTGGGTTTAAACAAATCAGCAAGATGCAGGTTTTGTAAAATGGCCCTCGGTGTTTCTATACTGGAACATATGAAAATGTATTGGTTACAACAACTTGATCAAATGTTCCAGATGTTTTATTTCGCCTGCTATCAAATCTTGTACCAAGAACTTTTTCCATTGATTCAACGGTTCCCCTTTTTTCAGAAAACAGCCTCCTTTGTTTGACTTCAGAATTTAACATGATAAAAGGATTTTCAATTGTTCTTTAAGTTGCCAAGTCGTGTGAAGGCAGACTTGAGCCTAACTGAAAATCTCAGATTCCTCCATAGAAGAAACTAAATTGTTAACAATAGACTGACTTAACCCAGCAATTTTAAGATTTACATCAGTAGATGCACACATATCTAAAGTACTCTTGACTAAAGAAATGAATAAAGAGATGCCACCTCACTACTGTCAATCTGATCAAATGTTTCAACTAACCGTTCTGCTTCAGCAGCCTCAAAGACATTACAGTTCTGGACACTTAACTCAGAATGTTTAACATGAAAATGTTTTCTGAAACCTGAAAAAGTATCAAAAACAGAACAACATCCTGCCTTTACACATTTAAGGCTAAGATTCCTTTCTGGAACTAAACTACGAACTAACCCGAAGTGCCAGAAAAGCAGTTTTGAACCAGAAAACTGACAGACATAACACTTCATGGCCACAGAAAAACTTGACTTATTAGCTGAGCAGTCTTGCTCTAACCTCAGCAACATGAGGACACTCCTTTACCTTGCCAGCATCAATGTTGTACACAGTAGTCTGGAGGAAAGGATACATGTTGTGAAGTATAATACTGTACGACGTCCCAAAAACATAATGAGCCTTAAACAGTTCGTCAAAAGCATCAAGAGAAGAGGTTGACTTGCATGGAATGGCTTGCGGATCAAGGATGATGAAGAAACAACAAACTGAATTCTTCCGAGGTCCCACCGCCAGGAGGTAGGGCTGGGCACTTGCTGTGATTTCCAGAAGATGCTCCTCAATGTTTGTCCCACTCTAAAAAAAATGAATGATGAAAGATGAAAATGTCATTATGCTTTAAAAAAACAAGCAATAACACCATACCTTCTTGAAGACAATCAGGTGTTTCTCAGCATGCGAGGTGGACACCTTCCCTGGTCTTTCCCAGCCTTGAGCAGAAGAATGCAGTAGAAGTTCTATGGAAGAGAGGTCACTGTCCCAAACTGGTAAAACACATGCACAGCACATACAAAACTCAAATACAAACCTTATACAAACTGAAATAAGACTTAGTAAAACAACTGTTTACTTTGTAAATGTAATTAATGTTAAAATCGTACCAAAATTGACGCCAGCAGGAGATCTTGCTTGGAAGCTGCCAAATTATCAAATTAATTACTTTTTTCTTGAATGCAGTGGTCCACTTTTCCAGAAGCTTGCCTGATACTCCTTCTCCAAACATCAGAACAAAGTCCTGCTCAATCTGAAATGACAACAGTAGGAGCAAATAATTAATTATGGACATAGCACATAACCTTTAGTAAGTTTTTATTAAGTGATCTGTAGATTGTTGCAATTTAAAATAGTGTTAAGTATAAAACCTCACCAAAAGATTTGACATCCTTGAATCGTGGGAAAATTGTCATATCACAGGACTGCATGGGATAAAGAACAATGTTGTGGCGAAGGTCATTTTCATCTTCTTCTTGATAAATTCTTTGTCAGAACAATGGCTCATAAATGCAATTGCTTCCTGGCCTTCATTCTCACACATGATCACCTCTGGATTAAACTGCATTCGTCATCTAGCGCTGGGTCCACCAGAACCAGCTTCACTTGTTTCTTGTTATGATAAGCTAATTATTTAAAGAGTCTTAACACCACTTTATAAAAATGGTTTTTCCTTAAAACAGCGAAATTGGAAACACACAACAGCTATGAAAATCTCTGTCAATCCATACCTTCACAAAACGCCCGGCTTTCTTTAGCTAAGCCTCTTTGTATCGTTTTGATTCTCTATGCCAAGTATCCAGTGCCACTTGCAGCATCATAAAAATGCTGCTTAAGAAATGCTTTGTATTAGTTCATAAACAGCAAATAACAACACCTACTTTGTAGGTGTGCAACATCAATGACCAATTAAAATACAGCAACAAAATTAAGTGAAATTAACGAATACTACTTACGTAGCCATTTTTGTGATAGGTGCCACTGAGGTTAGGAAACAGTGCCACATTTCCTCTGGCATATTTATCCTTCGCCTCCCCTTGTTTGTGATGGCCTGAAAAAAAAGCCCTTAAAATGGGTTCAAAGAAAAAAAGTAAATTCAGATCATTTCAACATGATTACCCATTCTTTTCTGTTACGACAGCTGCCAGGAGGCTCACCAGTGTCCTTCCTGCTTCATCACCCAAAGACTTGGATCGATTGTACTCATCTATTCTTCAGGCACCGCCAGGCTTTTGGACAAGAACTTCAATAATAACAAACCATGTAAAAGTGTAATGTTATGAAAAAAAGTAATATAAATAAACCAACAAATAAATATTATAGTTAGATTTTTTTGTCTATTGCCCACACAATTTAATAATGTATCATGAAAGCTAAAATCTTGTTTTCTGATAAGCATGTATGTACAGCTTTTCAAATTATGTGTATCCTGTAGAAAATAAATAAATAACTAATTGAGCTCACAATATTTAAGAGTTTCAAAATTCCTTAAGTTAAAAAGGAATAACACGACTTACCTTTTTAACTTCAGTATCAAGTCTTATACGTTTACTAGAAGGTGTTTCTGGAACCATGAGTGTCTCCTGAGAGCTGCTGGAGGCGAGGGGTGAAGGAAGAGTCCTGTGCGCCACCCCCAGGAGGTTACAAAGACTCAGAATTCAGGTCTGAATGCATTAAGACTTTTTAACAGGGAATTATTGACAAATATTAATGTTGAATGAAAAATGTTAGACCATTACGCGTGTATGTAGTGACCGGCGCTTTACACACAACACTACTTGCAATTTTAACATATACATTGTCTAGCTCTTAAACAGAACTGTCACCTCATCTACCCCCCCTCTCTTTTTTTGCACTATTTTTTGCACTATTATAAGAGAGACACTTTATAGTATTTTCTCTACTAAATGTTGCACTGATTAGCGAGATGCTCTTAAACTCATTGTACATGTTTATAATACAAATTGTATATGTGTATAGTGACAATAAAGGCATTCTATTCTATTCTATTCTATGGCTCGACCTAGTTACCGAGAGGCTGCCTGGTGGGCGGGTCTACGCCATCACACGCGCATGCGCACGGGGAAGATCAGACAACGGAGCAGCATTGCGAAAAAAATGCCGAAGCGTAATTGCATCTTCACAGATGAACTGCAAAAGAAGCCTCAGTGTCTAATAAAGCTGCTGGAGATCTGGAGAAAATATAGATCCTTTTTGTTTGTTAAGTTAGTATCTTTGTGAGACTTCTTTTATTGATCTTATGACAGTTATTAAGAGATATATTGTTGAAGCTGGATTTGATATTTAGAAAATTATTTCATATTACTTATTTATTTCTTTATTTGAAAAGATTCTAAGAGAGATATTATTTTGTTCCAAGCTTTTACAGATTTAAGTTTATTTTATTACAGAAGTTAATTTTGCACCAGACAAAAGCATAATAAAGCATGTTCATCCACCTCCAGGAAGCCTAAAGTCTGAAATTGTGTCTCAAGGCCGTGCCGATGGTCCTCTTTCTTGGAAATCAAAATATATTCACCCTAATTTATTTAATCTATAGAACGACTTAGAATCATACATATTTGAATACAAATTTAAAAACAATAACGTCTATTATAAAAGTGTCACGTGTCACTTTTATAATACTGCATGCTTTAGTTCTTAAACCTTTTTCTATTGGCCACATACCGGTTTTAGGTTAAACAGTATTTTAGTAGCGAACCCACTGAAATGACGGTCTTGCTGTCTGACTGATGTTTCCACAAAAAGTTTATTCTTCAGTTTGTAGACACCGTAAGACCTAAAACACTCAATGCAAATCAAACACTTAGCATACCTAAAACTAGGGATGGCTGCAGCGAGACTGGCGTTTTGACTCTGTGCCGAGATCTCGAACCTCAGACGATTCGGAGCATTGATCCGCCCCTTCACTCAAAACCGTCGAGTCGCGTGATTTTGATGTGAAGAAGCTTCAGACGTTTCGAAACACTTGAGTCACGTGACTTCAGCCAAAGAAGCAAAAAACCGGCCGGATTGGTCAGAAACACCGAACCCGAACGCTGAACTTGTCTGAACCCTGCATACTAAAGCTGTAAAAGCTTGTTCACTAATGAAGATAATAATCAGTAATGATTGTCCCTATATTTAGACAATAAAATATATTTACATGTATTGACATGTCACTGATTTATAGGCGTATTAAATTGACAATAAAAACCTGATGAGGAGTTCTATTCGCTTTGAAAAAGTAATGCTTTTTTCTCTGAAGCTGAATAAATTACTAATATAATTATAGCGGATCTTTCAAATACTGTTTGATTTTTACTAAAATTCTTGACATTTATAGTGAGAGATCTTGTTTGATTCATTTGTTTATAATTTACGACAAAATCCTCTATTTACAAAAGGGAGTTAAATTTTCATCGAATCTGTTTGAAGACATGAAAAAATCCAGGTGTTGACACCAAGTCACACAGCGCTAAAACAAATCTATCATTTTTATTTTCACATATACACAACATTGTGGATGGAGATGTTTCATCCAAGATTAAAGAGAAACGATCTGAAGAGCTCAGAGCTTCGTGAAAGGTCAGTGTTATTTCAAATAATGACCGCTAAATGTCGCTGTGGGGCCAGGTGTCGGATTGTTTCGAAGCCTCGAACCCATAAAGCTCATTTGATTCTTCAGCTTCAGAGTTTCACGAATCTTTGGTTTGCCCATCACTAACTAAAAAAATACATTCAGATCAAAGTACAAACTATGTTTAAAAAATGTTTACCTTATAATCCCTACAGTGACACACTAAAATGCTCCAGACGGCAAGCTACTTTACCACACAGAACACAAAATGGCTAGATAGGAAATTAGTTAAGGTTTTTAACAATTCCAAAGTGAAATTGATTTTCATAATAAAAGTCCTTCAAATCCATTCATAAAGAGGAAGCGAACAATGTGCTTTGATTTTCAAATGAAGAGTCCTTTACACTCCCACAACAATCATGAGTCTTACGAATACAAAATACACACACACACACATGTACACGCATATACAGGCACACGCACACACACACACACATATATTAATCCATATCTTTTATACATCATTAAAGGGCCAAAATAACGCATGCCCCAGTAGGTGAAAGGTGGCAATGGGTTCACTCTTTCTGAAGGCAACTTGGCCATCCTTTGTTCTTCTGTAGGTCTTCTATGTTTTCTGCAAGTCACACAATGTCTCACATAAGCATGAGCTCTATTAATGCTCTAAAGACCCCTTGCACGAATATCATTATTGGTAAATCCTCTACCTTGATGTTTGATCTTTTTGTGGCAGTCAGCTATAATCAATCTTATAATGTAACGGTCCTTAGGGAGAATAACGAAATGTTTATTAAGGCTACAGGAAACAGAGTTGGTCAATCGTCGTCCAACCTTCAGAAGCCTATCACTATCCAAAATAGTACAGCTCACTCTGAGATGGTAACTGCTTGCCTTTGCGCAACATGTTGACTTCATTTTGAAACACTTTTGGTTGCAACATTTTAACTATTGCATTTTTTGACCCTTCACGCTCCTAAACAGTGGAGATACAATTTGACTTGTTATTAATTCTTCTTTTAGTACGTGCAATGGCTCCAACTAAATGGGTACAGGAGGAAACTTTATCCTGATGGTAAATAATGGATCGCTGCTCCATAGTCCTGGTACTAAACTCTTGAGAGCTTCTGACTTCAAGAACCGATGGCATTAGAACTGGAATCTCAGTTGGGGGAAGATAAATGGTTTTGTCCACAGGAATCTTGGTCCTTTAAAGCAGTCAGATTAGATTAATTCATCCACTGTGAGACCTCTTCAAAAATGATCTGCAGGATTGTGTTTGGTTGAAACATGTCTCCACTGCTGTGGAACTGAACTCAAATGGATTTTTTAGTACCCTGTTGGCTACAAATGTGTGGAATCGTCTGGCCTCGTTGCTTATATAACCCAAAACAACTTCGGAGTCAGTTCAAACGAGCTCATTCAGATAAAGGTATTGAAGCGCCCCGTCAACATTTTGCTAACATCCACCAAAACAACTGTAGTGATCATTTCTAACCTAGGTATAGGTGTTATTTTTAATGGGGAGACACAAGATGTTGCCATTAGAAGAGTAACATGGACATCATCATGTTTATTAGTCACTCTCAAATATGAGCACGTTCCATATCCACAAGAACTTCCATGTAAAAAGTGATGCAACTCTCTTCACGTGGTTTTCCAAAATAAAAGGGTACATATGCACGAGGGAGCGCCAGGGCTTTCAAGTTGAAAAGGTCTCTTTTCCAGAGCTCCAACCTTTCCCGCAATTCACAATCTCTTGAATCATCCCAATCAGTACCCCGTTGACATACCTCTTGGAGTATCTTCTTACCCTGTGAAGGTTATTGGGGCTAAGAAACCTAATGGGTCATACATCTACGCAATTGTTGACAGGATTCCATGCCGAGTGGTTGGCTGCTCCTTAAGGGAATTATGAAAGATAAAGCTATCTAGTTCTCTGTTCCAGTGAATCCCCAGTGTTCGTTCCAGGGATTCATCAAAAGATAGATTAGGCAAATACACATCCTTAGCTCCTTCTGAAGTAGGTATCCTTTCCAGGACATCTTTGTCATTTGACAAAAATGTATGGAGCCTCAGCCCCCATAGCACAAAGTTCTCTTGCCTCTTGGGTAGGCTTGATAGCATCCTTTGTTGTTTCAGCACTTGTAATTCCATCGTCCACATAAAAATTGTTCATAATGAAGTCAAAGCCCAAAGGGTACTTGTCCTTGTGACCTTCAGCCAAATGTTATATTCCTTAGTTCACACATCCTGAAGAAGAAGCCCCAAAGAGATGAACCTTTATTCTTGGTCTTTGTTTAAAAGGGAGAAGCATTTCATACTGTCCAACACAGTTCTTCCATATTCCATTGTTCAATTTGATGAAATACGTAAGGTCATCTTGTGATAAAGTTTTATGTCTTTTATGTCTTTAAAATCAGATTCTAAAATGTGTATAGCATCAGCAGGTTTCATGGGTGGAACTTCCTTAACTGAGAGTCTATGGCAGATACTTGAAGTGCTGAAAGAATCAAGCTGGGGTAGTGATGTCCCAACAATACTCCAACCCAAATCAGTTTTAATTGCAAAGGGCTCATTATTGTCTCCTGATACAACATATCTGGGGGCCAATGCTCCTGCACAATTACACCCAATCAAAAGCCCACGTTTACAATCCTTCATAGGTGGAATTTGATCTGCAAGTGCAGCAAGATTTAGCTGTTTCACATGTAGGAATGTGTGCATGGCTAACAGAGACGCAATCTTTAGTATAAGCAGGAGGAAGTTTAACATATGTGGCAGAACTTTACCCTGAAACACCTTTCACTCTTCACAATAGAATCCCCTCCGGACATAGTGGTCAGCTTTAACTTGCAAGGAAATCTATCTGCCTGCAGGACATTGCTCACATCTTGATCCCTTACATATTCTCTTCGCTTCTCTAATGTCTTCTCCATCAGTTTGGGACAATCATGAAGTTGATGTTTAGAACCATGACAGAAAACCCAGGGAGAGAGAAAGAGAGAAAAGACATGGAGAGAGAGGACCCTAAACAGTATGGGGTGGTTAATACTGGCATTTGACAGCTCTACATAGAGCGGTTCCTACCAAATAAGCTGGGAGCCACACTAACCACAGGAGCCACAATTAAGTAGACCAATGCCAAGCTGAATGGAAAAATGCTCATTAGCACCACCCATAGCCTCAGGAATTTCCCCAAAAGAACAAACGCCCTCAAAGACGCTAATGCTAGAAGGAAAGCAGCCAGCCACACAGGGAGAATTAATGAAGACAACGATGGCAGTCCCACAACACCACACTAAAGTTTGAGAATACCGCATTGTAAAACTGAGGTTGGCAGAACAGCTAAAATCACAAAGTTCATAAAGCTTACCTCCAGCTATGAAACCACCGCCACTGGAAGGGAGGAATAACAGCAATGCCTGAGGTGTCTCAATGGTACCACTGTGTCGGCTAAAATACGGCACCCTCTCATGCTAATTGGTTGTCATGCATCTCGTTCAAAGTAGCCCAGCCATTCACGGAGCCCACTCAGACACTATGAAACATTCTTCTCAAACCCCCACAGAGAACAACAGTGATTGGAGAGCACAAAAGTCACTATAAGCGGCACACTTGGTCACATTCCTCCCCAAGGGTCTGGACCATCGCCCTGAACCAGGCAGTGGCTACCTGGGCAACTACATTTTACTACATTGCATTTTTTACTTCTGGCCATATATCTGTTACCGGCACCAGGCCTGGCTGAGTCAATGGGCTGCCAGCTGTTCATTTGCGGAACACGTCTCAGGAACCAACACATACAAGTCACCCTCTACTGGTTCCCCCTCCCAAATATGCACAGGTTTCACTACCGGAACATCTGAGGACTCAGGAGGACGTGCTTCTGTTCATCCGCAACAGGTGCAATGGTATATACAACACCATTGTCTGTAGGGCACTAAGGATTGTGTACAACACCAAACTCCACCGGTCATGAATTTTATATCGTCCCCTTATGCCACGCTCACAGAGGTACAGCAATTGACCCTCTCACAGTGGTGACTTCTTTACGTGATGATCGTGGTGGGACTTACGTCTGCTTGCTAACTCTTCTATTTGCTCCCAGGCCGCATTGAAGGCCAACCGCACAAGCATCCAGTGGTGAACACTACCTGCCTGTGGCTCTCTTACTTGACCTAACATAAAGTCGACCAGGAGGTGAGCCAAACATTAGGAAGAATGGGGATTCCTCTGTGGTTTGATACGGGATGGTGTTATACGCATATTACACCAAGAGCAAGCACGAGGGCCAATTTTACCTCGTACAAGTCGCACACTTGCCACACCAGGAGAGACTCGAAATTCCGGCCCTGGTCAGGGTGGATGCGGGCTGGTACCCCAAACTTGCAGGACCATTCTGCCACCAGGATAGCGCCACAAATTAGGCTTTCTTATCCCTAGTGGGTACAGCAACTGTGAACTTAGAACAGATGTCAGTCATGACAAGCACATTTTCAAATCCTGAACAGGAAGTGTAATGTGTAATCTCCACTTCCTGCTCTGCTGCTGTTCGGACGTACTCTTCTTGTGCTCCTCACTTCAATTTTTCTATTTTCTCCCTTTTTTTCTATTTGTCTATACTATTTTCTATTTGTCTATGTCTATACTATTTAGACAACGCTATTTCTAATGCTATGAAAGCAAAACCTCAAACAGTCTGGATAAACAGAAATGGGATTCTATCAGCAGCTCGCATTCCTCGAGAAGACAAACAGACTGATTCAATTGGAGACACAGACGAGTGAAAAATGCCTTTGATCCACAGCTGTTAAAAATATTGCAAACACAGCATATCGCTTCTTTAATCATTTCTTCTACAAACTGAAGTTTTGGAGACACGGCTTCAAGCGCTTCGTTCTCAAAGGACAGCGGATTCTAAAGAACCAGAACTGGACAAGAACCAACAACAAGCTGGTGAGCTCATTACAATTTCTCAGCATGTTTTTCTGAACACGGATCAGCGAGGAGAAAGTCCTGATCGGGCCGAAAAGTGGAAAATTCAGGGAAATAGACATAAAGGCTCTTTGTTTAGACATCTACACCAATTCATCAGGAAGAGCAGCTGTGAAACTTTAATGACTGTGAATATCGATCAATCTCAGCTTGTCAGTCAACAGTCAGAGCACACACACATTTCAGAAAGCAGGTGGCCAAGAAATAAACAACATTCAACTCATGTCTCAGTGGAGCCGAAGACTCTGATTATTAGGGATTATACAATCCAGAATCTACGGAGCAAAACTATGGCGACATACTGTTTCCCTCATGCCACTGTGTTAGATATCAACAAAACGATAAGAGATATTCTGAGCAAGCACAAGACAAACAACTCATCATTCATGTGGGGAAAAATTATGTAAAGAAAGGACAATCAGAAGGACTTTATGGAACTATTTGACACACTTGAAAGTCTCAGTATACAGTGTTTCATAAGTGGTCCGCTTCCGGCAAATGGGACAAATATGTTTTCTCGTTTGCTTGGGCTCAACACATGGCTAGAACACGCCAGTTTATCAAGAGGTTTCCAATATATTGATCATTTTAATGTGTTCTGGAATCAGCCTGATTTTATCACATCAGACGGGAGGCAGCTGAACAGATCTGGAACAAGAATGCTCATGGACAATATACTTTTCTCCCTCCACTATCAGTCTGAAAGACACAAGAGCCATTACATTAACTGTGGGAGTCCTTCGTCACCCACTTATCTGACCTAGAGATGGTTCAGAGCCTTAGAACATCAACATGCAGTCTTGACACTCTACCAACAGTCTTTTTCAAAATGGCTAAGAGTCTAGAAAAGGACCTCTTAGAAGTTATAAACACCTCCTTGTGCTCTGGCTTTTTCCCCAAATCTCTTAAAACCGTAGTGGTATTGCCACTACTGAAAAAGGCAAACTTAAATTATACTGTACTGAGCAACTCAAATCTCAAATCTGAGCCCATCTCAAATCTCCCTTTTATTAGTAAATTTATGGAAAAGATTGTGGCAAAACAACTGATTGAATTCCTGACCCAAAATGAACACATGAATTGTTTCAGAACTCATCACAGCACAGAGACAGCACTATTGAAGATAATCAATGACATCCAGTTTAAAAACAGATTCAGGAAAAGAGACTGTCCTGATTCTACTAGATCTGAGCGCTGCCTCTGACACAGTTGACCACAAAATCCTTTGCAATAGAGTAGAAAACTATGTTGGTCTTTCAGGAACTGTGATAAAATGGTTCAAATCATACTTAGAAGGAAGAGGTTTCTAATTAACTATAGGTGATTACAGGTCAAAATAGACTGCAGTGCATTGAGGAGTCCCTCTAGGCTCAATCCTTGCTCCTCTACTATTTAACCTGTTCATATCTCCACTGGGTCAAATAATGAGAAGGAACCACATATCGTATCACATCAGTAATGCTGATGATACACAAATTTATCATTTATCACATTTATAGCTATCTGATTGAATGACTTATATTTGAGTTTAACCAAATAAACTCTCTCTGCTGCAGACATAAGCGATAAGTGAAGTTTTATGGTTTTGATTAACTTCACGTGAGAGAGTCACTTTTAAACAACCTCACAGTCATGTTGTATGATTTATCTGTGCAGGATTAGTGCCAACAGACTTGGAAATTTTGTATTTTACTCCCATTTCTCCTGTTTAAACAAAAACTCGATTAGAGATTTGACTGAGGAACAGAGCACTAGTGCACTCCCTGAGTTGCAGCAGCATTTCCCCACAATCAAACATGGTCAAACTATTCTTGCTACTCCGGAGGGTCAAACGGCAGATTTACCCAAAGTCTGGAGTGCGGGACCTGTTATTTCATTGGACTAGCCCAGTTTCCTTCAAAATAAATCAACCAATGGGCTACAACAAATATATCAGATGCCCTTGGTCTATAATTTCTTGATTGACATCCACTCCCACAATAATGACAGCCGCTGGCTTCCGGTACCTGAGCACCATTCAAGGACATGGAACGCCAGTGCATCAACAGAGGTATAAATGCCTCCTGCAGAGGAGCAGGTTCAGAATTTAAAAAAAAGAGTAAAAAAATGTGTATAGGTAAATATAGATTAAATCCAGAATTTTATTACCATATAAAAACCTCAGTAAATTATAGGCTAATCCCTTATGTACACTAGTTGCGTACTGATGCGTTCGTGAATTCATTGTTCTATTTATCCAATCACCAAACTCAAACTGAATCATTTGAAACCGGTTTACATCTCCAGTAAGCAGTAATCCACAAACTACTGAAAGGTTTTTACTTAGCATGGCTGACACTCCTTCTGTTTCGAAATAAACACATTTCCTGAGTTCCCTGTTTCAAAAAGGGTTTGAAAAGCAAGCTGATGTTGCACAAGAGTAGAGCAGTTGCCAGAGCGGTTGACATCCTTGAGTCAAGAAGCAGTATATGCGGTTGTCGGATCACCAGTACACTGAACAAGAACCAGTTAATTAACATAAACAAAACAAAAACACTTCTCCACGGAGGACATCAACATCTCTGTGTTAGAGCCATGTTGGCAGAAAGGTGGTGCAACGGTGGCTTTGGTCATCCTGTAACCAGACGGTAGGTTCCCCGCTAGGTTAATTCTGCCACTTCACCCGCATTGCCCAGTAGGAATGTGTGTGACTGGTGGTGGTCAGGAGGACGTAGGCGTAGGACCGGTTAAAGGTGCCGATCGTGCACAGCCCACTAACCAATCAAATGAAACGGTAATCTCAATGAAGAAAATACGCAATGACTGACCCAAAAGTGTAAACGTCGCAGATGATCAATAAACAATGAAAATAAAGAGTTTTTTGGATGAAAAGGTGAATATTCATAAGAAATGGGTGAATTTTCTGTGTGCCAACAAGGACAACCCAAAAGGGGTCGTGGTGGAAGCCTGGCAGTGGGAAGAACAGTGTCTGCACAGTTCATTTTTCAGAGCACAATCATTTAAAGTGATTCAAAGACATTGTTAGGTTATTAAAGATGCATTGATTGTCTAGAAGGGTTAAATATTTGATATAAATTAATTAATTAATTTATAATAAATAAATAAGAAGTGTTTCCCAGCGATGGGTTGCGGCTGGAAGGGCATCCGCTGCGTAAAACATATTCCATAGAGTTGGTGGTTCATTCCGCTGTGGCGACCCCGAAAGGGAAGAAAGCCGACAAGAAAATGAATGAATGAATGAAATAAGAAGTGGCATAATATGGCACCTTTAAACAGACGTATGTGTAACAAAGACTTTTGAATCTATCTATTATGGACAAAAGCTTGTCGCCCTAACAAAGCATCTATTTTTTTATCTATTATTTTATGTTTTGCCTCCTGGTGGTCAAAGTGTGCATGTGTAGGTTTGTGTCTGATGACTATATTTAAGTTATACTTGTTTTGTTATTTGATAATACTGTTTCATAAAAGTGTGCTCTGAGAATAATGCAGACATTGAATATGTTGTGTGTTCATTTTGTGGTACAGAAGATTAAAAAATGGTTAGATTTGCTGTGTGTGGGGGAGCGACTCTGGAGAGAAAATGCAGGAGATGCAAGTGTTTAAGGGGCCATTGTTAAAGCTATCTGTTCTAGCCCTCAGATAAACCAGTGTCCTTCCATTGGCCACTTGCTGACCCCCAGGGCCTGATCATGTGACCCTGCAAGAGGCGGATCAGAGAGAGAGAGAGAGAGAGAGAGAGAGAGCTGAGGTGAACACAGAATCACTCACTCACACACACACACACACACACACACACACGCTTTCACAGTCATGAGACCTGCTCCGGTGTGTTCCTGCTGATGAATGGATGACAGCCAGATCCAGAGAGGCATGAGATGGATTCCTGGGAAGGTGAGAGAGATGTCAATGTCCATTTGTGAGATGTGAAGGCATTATCAGAAAGCTTTTGGTGTGAGGCTAATGTGAGCAGACTTGAGAACAAGAGGCTTTTCTCAGGGATTCAGCTTCTTGAGTCTCCTCCATTAGCATGGAGCCTAAATGAATATTGGTTGTTGAGAGGATAAAAGTAGAAATCTCTGACTGAGAAAAATGCATCATGTGTTGCTGTGAAGCTATCAAAAATGTGCATAAAATTGATAAAGCCTCTGACTAGAGGATTTTCTCTATGAAACTGAAAGGTTAGTTTCTCTAAATGTTACTAACACAGTCAGGTATTGAAGGCTACTGCCTGTTGAAATCTTGTTTAGCTTAGCAGATGGAAAATGTTTTGTTTGTAGGTTACTGGCCACAGGAACCGTGTGTGTTCTTAATACGGCTTTTGACTGGTTTTAGGTGTTAAGCCTGAAATGAATTAGAGCTCAAGAGAATATAGCTGTTGTAATTTGAGATTTACTGATGTATTTTGAAGCCATGGTGATCTATCATTGTGAATTTCACCAATCTAAGCCTATTTTAGGCATAGGTCACTAGTGCAGTTGTCTTTGTTTTCATTCATTAGCGCTTGGTGTGTGGCTTGCTGCATCAATGAATTTCTTTTCATGAAATCCACATTTCCAAAAAGTCATTTCAAATTTCATTGCTTAATATTTCGCGATTGATTACTTTGTTGTAATTGTAATTTGACTTTCTGGTAAAGACATTCTAGTATGGTTTGTTCTTAAAAGCTGGTTGATGCAGCTGGCATGTTCATATTTGCTCTGTGATTAGGATTGGTTTAACGGTCAGTTTGTGTACTTGGGTTTGAAGAACGACATGTACGAAAATTTAAGAAGACAAAACAGTCAAAGACTTAAGTAACTTACTGTTTTTCATTTGGAGGCCCTCCAGTAGCCATTTAAAAAGTTGTTATGATGGCTTTAAAAGCTGCATTTATTTAAATATTTTCATTTTCTAACAAACCCTTGAATCTAGCTCGATTTTCAATTAAAATGAATACAAAATAAATACATTTGACATGCATGGTGTACTTGCTCAATTAAAAAAAATGTTAACCATAATGGCTGTTCTCATACAGTTTAGAATGAAGGGAAGATCTTCAGCTTAACATTGGTTATCACATTTCTAGTTTTTACAGATGGCTCAGTTAAAAAAAAGTGTGTTTCGTAAACGGCTGCATTCTCAAAATCTAAAAGAATATGTGTTTGAAACTGACAAAAAAATAAAAATAAATAAACAAAATTTGAATCTGGGATACACTGAGAATAAATGCACCAAGCAACTATTCTGTATTTGGGATCTGTTTTTACCTTTAAAAGGCATTTACTCAATCACTAGCCTAATCAAATGCCTTTCAAGATTTTGTTGTGTGATTGCTGCTGTGTGGATCATGGATTTGCTGAGTTGTGTATTTAGTGGGTTTATGGTTTGAGGATGGTATGTGGGCTGCGGCCCATCTGGAAAAGGTTTTGAGTGCTGTGCAGGCAGCTGTCCCCTAGCTTACACCCCCGACACAGTGACACACTCAACCCCCCTCATGGGTTTATCACTGTAGCCCAAACTTCACCCCGTAGAGCTGTAGATCTGATCACCGGTTCAGCAATTGTTCTGGAATGATCATACACACACACACACACACGCACAGAGGGATGAGTTCTCAGGGATTTGTGTGTGTGTGTGTGTGTGTGTTTAAATGCAAGCATGATGTGTTTGTGTTAAAGCATTTTCCCTCGGCCTTGGACCTTGACACCGAACGTAACCTTTCTGCAACAATTTGAAAACGCTGTTACAAAATCAATCTCAGTTGGCTAATGAAACTACACATTTAATGTGTACCCATTGCTAGCTTTATTATTTATAAATCAATGTCTCCAATACAGAAATCTAGTTTCTAAAATCTTTTAAAAGTCTATTGTTTATTTTGAGTACAGTAAGAAGTTTTATGTAGACCACACTATAATTAATACTGTCTTAACTAAACTAAGTTTGGTAGAGATGACAAAAGGTGGAAATAATCTAATTAAAACATGTAATCAATAACGTTTTTTTCTGTTCTTTTTCTATTAGAGAGAGTTTGATTTCAAAAGGGACATGTTTGAATGGAGGATGTGTGTGTGTGTGTGTGTGTGTGTGTGTGCGTGTGTGTGTGTGAAAGGCAGACGAGGTGGCTTAGCGTATAAATGTGATATTAGCCCCCCGTCTGGCTCCAGTTAGTTTGAAGACGAATTTTCAATCACGTATTAAGCGGAATGAAAAGCAGTATAATGAGTAAAGGGGCACACACCTAAATCTTCCTTCAATCCACTTTCTCACCTTAGGAGTCAGACCCCTCCTGGACACAAATCAAGCTTTTAACACATTTAAAATAACATGCAAATTTACATTAGGTAATGGATCTACAGCTGAATTTGCTCCCTGCCTCATCTCATGTGTCCTCTGAAGTTCCAGCATTGCAAGTAAATGATGACTTGTGTTCCTTTTTTACATTTATCAGTAGCTAGATGACAAAATACTTACTTGCAATACAGTACTCAACCATTTTAGGCCTGTTCCCACATACCAGCTTTTTCCAACTCTGTTGGAAAACCAGGTATTTTGTTGTCATGTGGGCAGTAGAGCTTTTGCAATTTTAAGAAAGTCACACATCTATATGAATTGAAAGTCACTCGTTCGCTTGCAAAAACCCTTGATTAGTGCTAGAGGACAACAGCGGCATGCCAGACCACTCAGGGCATCTGACACTCAATTTTAAAAACAGTAAGTTTTCGAATTCTTGGATATTGTATAGGGGTCAATATATTTTGTTGTACCTGTTTATCTGTTGAACAAACAAGGCTCAAACAAGGCAGATGCCAACAAGATGATCCTTTATGCTTCTTTTCTCTTCTGTAACATCTTCTTCTCTTCTTTTGGATTTTCTTATTCTTTGAGTCTTCTTCTCATTGGTGTTTTTCTTTGCACTTTTATTCATGGCTGGTGAATTGGTAGGGTGAATTTACTCATCACACCAAAGCGAACTCGCATACAAAGTTTCACAACTAAAATTTCTCTGGATCTGCTTGAGCTTTAGAGATGGCTTTTATTGTGATTGATGCAGCTTCTTTGGTCTATAAAGACCAATGTCAAGCTGTGCTTGTTAAATTTAGTTTGTTATTAAAAGACGTTACATTTGTACAAAATTTCTTTTGGCTGGAAATGGATCTGTGTGTATAGTCTGAAAGAGGTGAGACGTATTAAATCAGACAAAAACATATACATTTTAAGTGGTGTAACTTTTCTTTTTAGATGTAAATTTTATGACTAATTAACTTTTAGTGATATCTGGGCTTGCAATGTGGTCGAGTGGTTAATATCTCCTGATCAAGTAAATCTCTCATCATCTGTTTTACATTTTTTCATGCAAAGCAGTCCTCTGTGAAATATGTTTTTGACCTTTTTGATTGATTTATTTGTAGCCTTTTGCAATACTTAAATGAGAATGTATGTTTCAATCTGAATTGAAATCTTCATCGCAGTATTCGAAATTGTAAATAGTCACACCTTCAAGGGGTTCTACATTTCAAGAAATTAACTCTTCCTTTGAGAGAAGAGCTTTTCTTTAATGCAAAAAAAAATCTTTATTACAGGTCACTGTATACTCCTCCTGTTCCTCCACCTCTTCCCTTAACTGATCCTGTTCTCCTGCTGCTCATCTACAGTGCCTTTGTTTCTTATCGACAATGTGTGTGTGTTTGTGTGTTGGGTCACATGCTGAGAGGGGGAGGGGGCTGATCAATACCACAGAGGACATCAGGACCTACAGGATCAGCAGCTCACAGAGACTAACAAACTCACCCACGAAATTACAGAGAGATTAAGAGGTTCTCTTTAGAAGTGACTGGGTGGGAAGCATTAGGAATGAGGGACAAACTATCTTCAATGTTTTGGAGATGAAGACATAAGACAGACTGAGATGGTTTTGACATGATCAAAAAAAGAGGTCCTCTCTGGTAGTCAAGCTAACCTAAGGTCTACTCGAAGGAAAGAAATGAACTCCAATATTTTTATTTCTTCAATTGTTAGCTTTTTGCATACTTTTTAAGAAAATATCATGTTTTCCCATTGATGTCAATGAAGTCAACCCCTCCCATAGTTACAAGTCCAAACAAAAATCCACAAAAACCCTGCCCCCACAACTACTGTTTGTATTCACAAATGAAACCACACCTGCTCTTTGTATGCGCAAATTAAACTCTCCTGCAACCAGTAAACAAACTTGTATGTAAGAGAGATATGCCAAACCCTCAGAGAGAAACCACCCTCCAAATAAGATTTCTTTCAGGTACCTTAAACATGTGTTTTTTAGAATTGAATTAGTAGATCATTCACCAATTAGCAATCTAGCATGACAAACTCTGCCTGTTTTGAGCATGGTAGCAGGGTTTTAGATACATATTTATCTCATTCAAATTTTCCCTGCATATGTTTAGAATTCTGTTGTAATGTAACACAATCTTTTATTGTAATCACTGTATGTGCATTTACATACTCTTCATAACCAAGTTATGATACGATTTCATTTCTGTCCTGTCATGTAATCGCAGAAAAACGTGTTTCTTTTATTGGATAATGGGCAAAATGGCTTACAAGATAACATGAACACATTTTGTTTGTTTACATGACTGGAAAGAGTTGAAAACATCTCAACTGGGTTATTGAAAGACATGTAAATCCACATATTGTGATTACAATAAAAGTTTTTACATTACCCACTGGAAAAAATGTAAAGTTTAAAGTGTTGACAACATGCTTTACAAAAGCTGGCCATTTACCATTGGCTTCTACCCATAGAATGTTCACAAATATCTCTTGATAAATTACAGTTGCTCATATAGATTTTTCTTTACTCTATCCATTCCGAAGATTAGATTACATTAAAAGTTATGGCCATTTAACATACAAACAAGGAAAAGGAAAGATGTTCTATTAATTATTAGGTTTTGTCTGAATCTGCATTTGAAGAGGTGACAAAGACTGATTCGCTAAAAAACTGTGCTGCTTAGCACCAAATCAGTTTCTTTGGCTCTCACTTGTTGAAGAACCATTTTAGGTGCGTTTAGCACCTGTCTCCAAGAGTGATATTTATAACTATCCACATTTTAAAGAACTTAATTTTTACATGGGGTTACATGCCACCTCAAAAAAAAAAATAGTTTATATACTTCTGATGTTCTTTGAACTCTAAATGTGCTTTTAGGAACAGACTTTTATTTAGAGATTGGTACCAAAATTAGTTCCATTTTGATTGTACCAAAAATGGTTACTCTTACAATCACAAGGCAAAGAATCAGAATTGGTGCTATGTAGCAATGTTTTTAGAATGTACATTCAGTTTTTGACGATAACATTCAGTTATCCTTTTGACGTGTACATTCAGTTTAAGCATGCTAATTTCCAACTATTTACATTTGCAATTTAAACCGTGTTGTATCAATGATTTTAAATCACAATTCACTAGGTGGCATGTGATATAGGGAATGCGCCGTAAGCATCTGGCTGTATTTGTCTTTGTGGATCAATAGGAATCAGTGTCTTGTTTTAAGTTTGCAGACATTTCACTCTTGGTTTAGCTGCATCTGCTGGATTGATTTCATGAACTCACTCAAGCTGTTGCAAGACCAAAAAATGGAAAGATCAGGGTAATATTCACATTTTCATTTGTTTGCTGTGCAAGCTTTCACAAATCGGTCAATTTTATGGTGTTGCATCAGTTGCATTTAATGGTTTTGCCATGTTATGGTTTATGGATCCCTAAAATATGAGCTTGAGACAGGCAAATATTTTAGTGCCTGATGATCATTAAAATAATAGAAACCATACTAAAGATAAAGAATTACAACCACCAACTAGATTAACTGATTCTTAGAAGGTCACAAGATAAGAAGCCTTTAAGTCAGGAATCTTGGAGTGATTTTGGATGAACAGCTGTCCTTCAAAGACCACTTCACAAAGACAACTCGAGTATGTAGATTTGTACTGCACAACATTCGAAAGATCAGGACCTTCTTAACTGAGCATGCAACTCAACTCCTGGTTCAGGCTCTGGTCCTCTCACGTCTGGACTACTGCAACGCTCTCCTAGCAGGACTTCCAGCAAACACACTCAAACTTCTGCGGATGATCCAGAACTCTGCAGCTAGTCTTATCTTCAGGGAACCAAAGCGATCTCATGTTCCTCCCCTCTTCATCAATCTTCACTGGCTCCCCATTGCAGCTCGTGTTAAATTCTAATCACTGATGCTGGCGTACAAAACTATCTCCAGATCAGCCCCTATTTACCTCCACAAGCTCATAACCTCCTACATGCCTTCCAGAAGCCTGCGCTCAGAGAAGGAACAGCGACTTGTGGTTCCATCCCACAAGGGCAGAAGATCTCTCAGCAGAACCTTCTCTCTCTCTCTGTCCCTGGCTGGTGGAACAAACTCCCTGATCCAGTCAGGAGAGCAGCAACACTAACAGCTTTCAAAAATTCTTCTCTTCAGGGAACACCTACTATAAAAAAAAAAAAAAAACTTTATTTTTTTCCTCCTCTGTCTTTATCTTCTTCCATTATTTCCTTCCTGCTGTGGTTTATTGATCAATTGATACAATTTCTATTATGAGAAGCTGAGATAGACTTTCACTGTGTAACAAATTGCATATTGTCTCTCCCCTAATGTAAGTCACTTATGCCAAATGCATAAATGTGAATGCATAAATGTAAAATGTAATCAAGATTGTGAATACTTTTAGGCTCACAGAGAAGAGACAACCAGTAATGACAAAGAGTTGTGGTTGTCACAGTGAAATTCTCTCCAGTCACACTGACATTTCTGGAGTGTTTGAGTGTTGAGTGCACATGTTTCACTCGACTAAGCAAAAAAATTCACTGTAAATATGAAGAATGAGAGAATGCAATATTCAACTGTAGATCATCCTTCTGTGTGCACCAGTGTTTCATCCTATGGCTGCATGTTAAAGTATTTTTCTCACATCCTCAGTTTGCTGACAGCTCAGATTGTTTCCTTAGTACGACTGTTACCTCATCCAACATCATACATTCCCAAGTGAAATATACCCTATCCTTATTGGCTGTTTTGTCATTAAGTTGTTATTTTGTTTTCTGATGTGTTGGTGTGTTGTCAGATTGGTATTTTGATGATTGGTTTGCAATCCAATTTTTTTGATTCATGGTTTGTTATTTCTTTTTCCTTTTTTGACGTATGTTACTGGTGTGATCTGTGTCCTATTCTGCACCATTTAATACCTTAAAATCATCAAATCGAACGGGCTGCTAAACCAATAGTGCCAGGTCCCTATATCGATAGTTTTCCAATTGTGTTTGTTGCTTCGTAACTGAGGTACTGATTATGGCTTCATGTTGATTGGCTACAAGTGGTTATCTGATAAATTGCACTTTATTAAGCAAAAAAGCATTATTAATGAGTACCATATATTTTATTGGGAATCTGTCTTATTTATGGACACTTTTGGAACAAGATGCTAGTGTTTAGTGTCTTCGAGGATTAGTGGCTCCAATTTTCTTCTGGTAAAATAGTTTTAAAGCTCTAATTCGGGTTTGGTGTTGCCTGATTGTTCAGAAATCCAGATTTAATGGATGATCAAGAAACCTGCTCAATCGTTTTATGAGGAGTCGTCTATATGGGTGTTTACTGTACTTTTTAATCTCTAGAATCCATTAATTGATTGAAGGCAGATAAATATCCTAAAAGAGATCAATACTTGGCCAAAGAGTGAGAATGTGTGGGATGTTTTTTGAGATTTACTGTGTGTGAGTGTATTCATCTATCAATCAATCAATCACTCACTCTCTCGCTCTTGTTTTGTGCTTTCTGTGAAACCTTAGCAGAGCTCCGTGTAATCAGCTCATGCTAATGTGAGGCCTGTTGTGATGTTTATGAGAGACTGCCGTGCTCAGCTCCATTCTTTCAATCTCTCTTTGTCTTGCGTTCACTCTTTCTCTGTCTTTCATTCATTTAGTCCTGCTTTGTCTTTGTGAGGAGCTGATTTCACCAGTACTGTGACAGATTTACATAACACTGTAGAAATTCTCAAGATCACAGACACCAGCCAACACTACTAACCGCAGAGCATCATTGAATTGATTAATTATGTTGACACGAGAGAGAAAACATACTGATCTGGTTTTAAACTTAATTTTCTTCTTCTTCTTCTGACCACTACTCCTTCTAAGTGCTTGAAACTACTGACTTCAAACCTATTTCAAACTTTTTCTATTGGTCTGACTCTGGATGCCATTTCCCCTCATACTTCGTACTACAAAAAAAGGATTTTGGTATATTGCTGAGAATGCTGGGACATTTCTCTTGACTTTTGAGGGGTAAAGCTTTCAAACTGTAGATCAAACTTTGAATTTCATAGAACCTTCAAACTCCCATCACTTTAGGAAAAATTGGTTTACAATATGGATGGTGGTAAGGAGGCATTCTTAATGATGTCACCAACCACTCCATAACAACCATACTGTTTTCCCAAGCAACCATTTTTCGCAAATCTATGTCTCGCCTTAGAAAAGGAGTTAAGACATGGAGCTGGGCTAATGAAACTCTTACTGACAAGGGGAACATAGCAACCAGACTCTTCACCTTAGCAACTATTTTGCAAAATCTACATCTTCTCCTAATAAGTTATGTCTTCCTTAAGTTGTTCCTTAATTGCCTATAAATTGTTCTTTGCGAAGGATGCACATTTACATAACCAGCGCTGACCATCTTTTGAAGCCTAATGCATCTCTTAAAAGTTAATATCAAAGCCTCGAGAGGTACAAGCTCTGTGAATAGCCAATTTGGTGCAGGACTAGCACTTCTACTCTCTTTTTTGGGGCTTGAACTCCATGTTAAACACTGCTTGCTGGAGTCTATCTTCCTCGATAAAGAAATGAACCCTTTCTTTGTTATCTGTGTTGTGTTTTGGCTAGTTAGTAGTTAACATTGCCATCAAACCATTATTGATCAGAGAAACCACAGAGCACAGAACTATAGATGCTCTTGATGACCAATGGGTGTGCGTGGAGCCTCACAACTGACAAATCACATAATTGATGCACAAAATATGTGACTGTCATTGTTCCAAAATGTGTTTTAGGGTGCTAAATTCAAATACACGGAACAAATTGTTTGAGAGATTGGTTGAAGACGTAAGGAACTTTAACTATCTGTACTGTTCCAACTTCAACATATCTGGTCAGGTTCATTTTAGCATAATCACTGTCTGCACTGAAAGACCAAGAAAATTTGCAAGTTAATGTTGAGAAAGTAGTGTTGCAGAGTTTTGCAAACTGAGTGTAGGAGTTTTGGATGGCTATTGTCGGCAAGAGTTAGTAAGAGCGAAACTGAAATGTCATGAAATGGAAGTTTTGCAACAAATCCTCTGTCTGTTATTGGATGAACATGTTGAATTATGTTTGCCACAAACGACCCAATGAAATCATCTAGCAGCCCCAATCGATCCCAATACTAATGGAAACAAGAGGATAATTTACCACCATTTATTAGCCCTCACACGGGGTGGCTTTGTGCTTTTTCTAAAGTCTGAATTTTGCCAAGAATTGTTTGTGTTACCTGATAATTTGTGACTAATATATAGAGCACAACTACTGTTTAGAGAACATAAAGATATTGTAAAGCAACACTTACATAATGTATTTAATCGCAAACTAGAAGCCTTTAGAAGCCTCCAACTAGTTTTGGACTTGTTCAGAACTGGATTAAGACTGGATTTAAAGTTGCGCATCAAGCCTAGAAGCACTGTCTCTAAACTGATTAATATCTCAAAATGGCATGATGACAATCTTAACTTCTAGCTAGCAAAGGAATCATCCCCATTACTTCATCCCCAAAGTTTTACTTCATTATCCAGCGTTTAGCACTGAGCAACTGAGTCACTGAAAGTGGATGAAAGTACTCTGCTCCACTTCGCCCAATCACAGATCTTGCCGGCTGCGAAGCCTTGATGTGAGGTTAGAAAATTTCAGAGGGGTCAGCATGAGGTTACGTAGCTGAACAACTTCCGCAGAAGGTAATTTCTTGGCTTGACGCAGAAGAATTTATCAGGCTTAAATCTGTAGTTTGATTACCAGAGATAGTAGGAAAATGACTAATCATTGGTCCTCCTGCAGTAAAACTCCTTGGGATAATAGGGTCTACCAAAAATAAATTTTGTAATCATGCCAAAATTAAACCAGACGAATTATGCAGTCTATGATGCCAAATTGCCTCTAATTACCTTTACAAATCAAATCAACTGGAAATTCCTAAAACTCCACAACTTGAAGTTGAGTTTAGTTAAACCAGCTGCGCTCATCACCAAATGACTATCTGCTCTTTTTAATGGCACAGAGAATATTTAAATGGTGATTCCATTTTTATTTCATTTTCACTTCACTCACGATTCATTAGTAAAACAATGATATAAAAGAGTAAGAAACACAACTTATCAAATTTGTTAAAACTCTTTAGACGGTGTACTCTAATTCCTGTTTTTTTTTATATCCACTTATGAGATAAAAAAAATCAGTTAGATGGTCACCAATTTGAGATCACCCAAGTTTTTACCCCACAGTCTATGAACAAGAACAAAATTGTAAATATTAACTTCCATCAAGAGTGATTGAGAGACAATGGTGTGTGATTGAATCATGTGCTTTAGTCTGTCTAAGGGTTTTAATAAAGTTGTAGGAACACGCTTAGAAAGAGAAAAGACCTCCCCCGATGCCTTGCTCAGCTGAATTGACCAGAATGAAAAACAAAAGCTAAAGAGAGGAAGAGAGTAATGGAGACTAATGACAGAAGAGGCCGAAAACAAGCTTCTATCAACAGCATATGTTATAAAGCAGTATAATTCCTTTGGAATCTCTGTTACTGACCAGATGTAATCTCCAAAACAATATGTACAGATGTTTGGACAACATATGTTAATGCTAAAAATGCCTTCTACTATTGCTATGAATCAAGATTGACCGTTCAAATGGTTCATTTGATCTGATTACATTGGTAAAGACCGTTGAGAGAAAGAGAAGGAGAGAGTTTCTGCTTCTCAATCCCTTCCTCCGCACCAACCATCATCTGTTTTGAAATCAGCTCCCATCCTCCGCTTACACACACAAACAAAAATGCGTTGACACACATTGGTTCTACTATCTTTGTGAGGACTACTGAAATGTCTCCCACCTGATTGCCCGCCCCTAATTGTTAACTTACTACAAAAACTCAGCATTTTCTGAAAGCTGATTTTCTCTTGGGGCTAACATCAAGTCATCGTAAGAGCTGGATATTTAGGGGAGATCTGGTATCCAGAATAGAAGGTGTACACAAAAATACAGCCATTTCAGCAACTAGAGCTGTAGTGTTGCTACTCTAAAATATTAATATTTCTAAAAGGACAAGATCGAATAGAGAGCATTACAATTAGTTTAAATCCCAATTACTCCAAGTGCTGCCTGAAATGGTTCTCTTTAAGGATTTTTTTTTGCCTGAGCCTCATTCGTTTACATCCAGTTCATTCACTTTTGAGGTTATTAAATACAACCTTTGGTTGATTCTAAATGACAAACCAAAATTCAGGGAGTCCAGCAGAATGTTGATGACCATTAAAAAAAAGGCAGGGGAATTATGTATGTGTAACATCTACAGAGACTGTATAATTATATAACTATAAAATTTGCTGTGTGGAATTATAGTTTTTTTTTATATTTAAAACTTCATCAAGGAAGTGTATATTTATTTTCTGGTTCAATAAATAAAACATAATGATATAATAGTCATGACAATTGATATCATTTTCTTTTGTATAAAGATTGTCGTTTGTTTAACGGAAAATCGTCTCATTTCAATACGCATGGGTTTCACTTGATGTGAAAGAGGTCAATGTAAAGGTCAAGGTTAGTTTTAACAGAAAAATGTAAATAAAAAAGGCATACATGATATTGCATTAATTTGGTATAATCCGATTTGATAGGAATTTTACATAAAGGCACCCTTAATATTGTTTTGAAGTATGTTATCTGCGATCATCTTTGGCTGGTATTATGCTGTTTAATTAAAATTTTTATGTGAGCTAAGACAGATTTTTTTTTCTCTCCTCCTTCATAACAGTCTGAACAGTTCAACATCAATCACAAAACAAACTGCAGGACATATAACCAGTGATCGAACCAAACTGGACATTCTTAGGATTGAGAAGAGACTAAGTCTTGTCGACAAGATGCGCCATAGTACAAACATTTTATTCTCAGAAGAGAGACAGAGCCTATGTGTGGTTTATGACAATACCAAATATCTGTTAAAAACATCCTGATTGAACGCTCTATTTTTGCATTTTTGAGGAGGAGATACCTAACAGAACAAGACATACACAATAACCCAGAAAGACTGATAAAATTTTAAACCAACATATGCTGCAGTGAACTGATTGAACTGAACTAACTGAATGTGTGAAGTTAACTGTGTTGAGAATGAGTTCAAATGAAAAAAATGTGTAGCCATGAAATGGTCATGTTGCCATCAAGGTTTAAAAGAAAACAAGGAGTCAGAACAGCTAAGGTTTTTTTTGTATCATTTTTGCATTGCAACCTCAGTTTAAAATCCCGCATCAGTTTACATTTCTTAACTTTTTGTTATTTTGTTGTGTATTCTGGGTGATGTAGTGTCCTCCTCTGACGTCAAACAAAAGATGTGTAGCTTACATATTTTTTTTATAATAAATATATTTTTTCAGGAAAAAACATTAGATTTGAGCATTAAGATCTCCAGTCTCAATGTAACAAAAGTGTACTCCTCAGCGAATATGTTAGCCTTATTGCAGATAGCAGTTGCATATATTTCCGTGTGAACAAACGCAGCAGAAAAAAAAATACTCAATTGGGATTGAGTATTAAGGTCTGATCATGCCCTCACTGAATAGACAAATATGTTAAAGTAGTGACCATTGCCTCCATCATACGTTTAGTCACTATTAACGCCTTAAATGACTGAAAGTGTGCATGCTTTGTGCGTTTTCCTTTGCTTTCCATGCGCTTCCTATCCCTCTGTTTGAAATCGACACTAAAAACACAGGGTGCTTGTGCCATGATGTTCTTCTGGGGCTGTTGTGCTTTTGTGGCCTAAGCTTTTAAAGATTTTTTCTCTCAGAAATCATGGCAGTGTTATCAGTAAAGTTGTGTTTCGTACTGGTATCTATTCTGTGGCATGAATTGGCGCTATTATTCTAGCTTAGTTTAATTTCTGATACTTAAATCGTTCATTCAAAGCTAGATGGTGAAAAAGTTACAGCAGCAGTTATAGCAAGTTATATTATTGCCCTAACATAACACCTCTCTACAGACAAAATGGTGTTTGCAACATTGACATATGTTTTACAAGAGGATCCAGTTTCAATATTTTATTATGTTCACCAAATGACTTTAAAGCAATTCCTAAACTACCAAACACTAAACATCATGCTTTGCTAGCAAGTTGATACTTCACTTCTAATTATAATCAATTAACAATTATATAACTTTATATGTATGTTCCCCAAACTTAAGAACACCGAGCATTTAGTCTTGATCTGAAAGTGAAACATTTTTAACTGGGAGTGTTACTTAGCAGCAGTAGCAGCCACTGTTTCCGAGAGTCTCTCCCCTGTCTGATGTTGTTTTATCGCTGTTGGATGAGTGTGAAGTGAAGCTGTGGGATCAAGTGTGTGTGTGAAGGTGTGAGAGAGCGGCTTTTTATGGGCTGGCCATGCACTTGAAAGAGACGGCGTCAAATTTAACCAATAAGACATGGTCAGGGTGTGATTAAAGGAAGCTGATGTTTTCTCATTAAAGGAAGTCTTTCATTTCACATGCTGTGGTCAATAATTTATGGTATCCAATGCATCCTGCATTACACGATCACATCTGCTCGGCATTCCAGCAAATGGTTTGAGGGAGAAAGGAGTTAGGGTTACAGTATATGGTGCATGTGGCCAGAGCCATTTGACTTGTATACCACCAAGGTCTGAATCACATTCGGGAATGTAAATGCAACAGTATTTTGTGCTCAGAAATGAGGCATGCCTATTGGTCCTTGATTTTACAAAATGATAACATGAGATATATTTCACAGTTTTCATTGAATTTGCAGAGGGTGTTTTCTTTCTCTGCAGAATTTTTGGAACATTCTGTGGAAAAAACAGGTAGAATAGAGAGTGAACAGAGAGTGTTAAAGCTCATCAACACTCCATTTCTTCTGATTTCAGCCCCTGAGCCATATTATGCCGTAGCAGCATCTTAGCATAACAAAGTGGAATGGTGCCACTGTTCCTACCAGCCCACTATAGCTCATTATAAACAATTTTCTCTTCTGTTTTTTGCACATCTTTTTATTTCAGACACATCTTTGTTTGACACAATTTCTTGGACAGCATCGCTTTCATCTTTTGCATTCTATTTACTAATACATTTTTTAAAAGTGAAAAACTGCTCTTTGCATAATGCTTAAAAGCTGAAGCTATTGTGTCTGTGAGTGGTCAAAGTGAGTATTCATGGGGTTTTTCCACTGGGGTTGTTTAGACACCGCAAAGCGATGTCTAAATGTCTAAACTTAAATATCTTAACATAGACTTTAGAAAGCACCCTTATTCAAACTTTTACCCCAAAAAACAAACGCAATGGCTTGACACCAAATGACAACCCCCTACTTTCCCTCTGTCACCTAATAGATCGACTTGTGATCTGAAGGTTGCAGGTTCGATCCCCAGATCCACCGAGTTGAAGGTGGTGTGAGTGATAACTCTTGCTCTCCATCTTCAACAACCTCAGCTGTGGAGCCCTTGAGCAAAGGCACCAGTTTCCTGACTGCTGCCCGGGCGTGTGTGTTCACGGTGTGTTTGTTCACTGCTGTGTGTGTGTGTGTAAACTGGGATGGGTTACATGCGGAGCACAATTTTGATGGGTTACATGCAGAGCCCTATCATCCTCAGACACGGATTCTCCTACCACTGCTACGCTGACGACACTCAACTCCCTCTGTCGTTGCCCCCTGATGACCAATCAGTAACTACCCGCATAACTGACTGCCTGAACGACATCTCTACTTGGATGAAGAACCATCACCTACTGCTCAACATGGCCAAGACAGAACTTTTGGTAATCCCAGCTCATCCCTCTGTGCATCACGACCTCACCATCCAGCTGCAATCCTCTACAGTCACCCCTTCTCCTACAGTCAGAAATCTTGGAGTGATTTTGGATGAACAGCTGTCCTTCAAAGACCACATCACAAAGACAACTCGAGTGTGTAGATTTGTACTGCACAACATTCGAAAGATCAGGACCTTCTTAACTGAGCAGCAAATCCACTCCTGGTTCAGGCTCTGGTCCTCTCATGCCTGGACTACTGCAACGCTCTCCTAGCAGGACTTCCAGCAAACACACTCAAACTTCTGCGGATGATCCAGAACTCTGCAGCTCGTCTTATCTTCAAGGAACCGAAACGAGCTCAAGTTCCTCCCCTCTTCATCACTTTTCATTGGCTCACCATTGCAGCTCGTGTTAAATTCAAATAATCGCTAACGCTGGCGTACAAAGCTATCTCCAGATCAGCCCCTGTCTATCTCCATGAGCTCATACACTCCTACATGCCCTCCAGAAGCCTGCGCTCAGAGAAGAAACAGCGACTTGTGGTTCCATCCCACAAGGGCAGAAGATCTCTCAGCAGAACCTTCTCTGTCACTGTCCCTGGCTGGTGAAAGAAACTCCTGATGCAGTCAGGAGAGCAGCAACACTAACAGTTTTCAAAAATCAACTGAAAACTCTTCTCTTCAGGGACCACCTACTATAAAAAAAAACTACTACCTTCTTTTTTTCCTTCTCTGTCTTTATCTTCTTCCTCTACTTCCTCACTGCTTAGGTTTATTGATCAGCTGATACAATTTCTATTATGAGAAGCTGAGATAGACTTTGACTGTGTAACAAATTGCATATTGTCTCTCCTCTAATGTAAGTCGCTTTGGCTTTCTGCCAAATGCATAAATGTAAATAAAAATTTGGGCTTGAGTCACTTCATATCTGGCGAACTGCTCACTTTAATTTTAGTAATTCCTTGAGGCTTGACCACTTGAGGCTTGTCCCAGAATTGAGCAGATTGCCGTTGACATCCATTTAAAAAAAATTATTTTTACGTCTGAAATAAATAATTGTGTAATTTGTGGTCACAAGGTTTTTTATTTTTTATTTACATTGCTAATTTTGACCATGAAAATTTTGTGGAGGTTAATGTTTCAACCAGTTGTTGACTTTTCGCTCATTTTTGTCATGCTTTGTCGAAAAGGAAAAGGTTGATTTACACAAACTCATTAGCGTTTTTGCTAAAACCTATAGGTAACGTCACATAGAGTATATCTACGTGATTTACAGTGAGTGGTTGAAGCATAAGAAACACAAAGGCAGGAGATGTGTTGGAGATGTAAGATGTGTGTCTGAAGATGAGTTCTGGCTCCCCTAAACTCTGAGTCCAATAGTAAAAGGGATTTTTTTCTTGTCACCTCGAGTGAACCAGCACCGTGTGCACAAATTCAGAGATGGCTTCAATGAAATTTCAAATCAAATTGAGTATAATAAAACAGCAGTTAAGAATGCTTGTACATTATAACAAGTATAACAAGTTTATTTTAGGGGTTAGGTTTTTTTGTGCTGTTTTTTTTGACAGAAATTTTACATGAATAAACTCCAGTTACAGTTATGGCTTAATAAGTCCCTCTGTCTTCTCTGAAGTTCGTCTCTCAGATGTTCTGTTTCTCAAAGCCAAAGTCATTGAGATGGTAATAGCGGAAAGATTTCACAAGTCTTCTCTCCTGCATTTAGCAGCTGAGTGAGAGTGTGTGTGTGTGTGTGTGTGTGTGTGTGTGTGCGCGTGTGTGTGTGTGTGTGTGAGTGCATTTTCCCTCCCAGCGTCTCTGAATGACACACAGTCACCGGGAGCGGAGCATAATCCTCGCTGACCTTCCTTCACATGTATGCTTGTGCTTTGTTTGGCAAAGAAGCCATTATTCTCAAACCTACCCTCATTTTGCATTTAGAGTGAATGTGGCTAATGAAAGACTTTAAAGATCATAGACGCTCCAAGTATACCGGCTTCCTATTTGAATAATTAAACAAGTGTGTTAAAAACTATTAAACTGCATTTCAAAAGCATTTGTTTTGTTAAAAATCTTCTGATCAATTTGAAAATGTTTTTGCTAGTTAAAGAACTGCTGGTAATAACAGGTTATTTCAATTTACAGTGCACAAGTCTGGCAAATATAAGTAATTTAAAGCGCACCACAGCAAGAATAATGTGAGTTTAAAAAAAGAGAGAAGATTTGTTGAACTCTGAGGTGTACTCACATTAATGTAATTTAGTTTTTTTTTTGTACTTCTACTTAAAAAGAAAAGAAAAGCACTTCTCTATTTTCTAAATCAGATTATTTACTTGACATTTTGTTTTTATAAAGACTAAGCAAGTCTCTCAGCAGCAATAAAACAAGCTCTAATGCAAGGGATGGTTGTTGATAAAAGATGTGTGCTAAAACCTGGAAATCACTATCCCCACCTTTTCAAGACTGGATTAGACTTCGTTTCTTTATGCGACACTATTCATTAAAACGTTTGCAACAATACTGATGAAATGACTAATTTGATGAATTTAAATTCCAACAAATGTATTTTACTAACAAATATATTTTAATCTACTTTTAATCAAGTTGGGTGAACTTAATCCAGCTGCCAAAAATCTTTTTTCCTTTTTTTTTTATGAATATAAAAGTATTTTATTGTAACAGTTAAATCAAATTCATGGGAAGAGAAATTATTTTTTGTTATGACTTCTCTTTTTTCTATAGGTAATACTCTTATCATCGATGATTAGAGAGGATCTTCGGAGTCCAAACTATTTGTTTTAGACGTCCTAACATGCTAGGCAATGTTTAAACTGTCACAGTCACTACCATCGACAAATTAAAGTAAAGTACTTGATTTGTTATGCAAAGAAACATTGTCCTCATTAAGGGTAAGTATATACTTTATTTTAATTACAGAGTTACGAGATTCATTACCACAAAAAACAAAGTTCCCAGACAAATCTAAAAAAATGGGTAGATTGCGTTAGTGGATCGTTCGTTTCCTAAATGAACTCGTTCTTTCTGAGTTTTTGAATCTTAGGGAAGCGTCTATTAGTTTATTTAATATAAGTTACAGCTATAATATATATATACATTACTAAAGATGAAATTGATCTATATCAATATATATATATATATATATATATATATATATATATATATATATATAATATATATATATATATATATATATATATATATATATATATATATATATATATATATATATATATATATATATATATATATATTATTAAAGATAAAATTGATTTATTTATAAAAAGCAATCTTTGTTTCATTTTGTGGATTTCAAGAGTTTGTGTGGGATAAGGGCAACTTTGTTCTTATACTACAGTGAAAGCCACATTGAAAGAAATTATTTCTTGGTTCTCAAGAGGATATAACTCTCAAATTGTTTTGTTTCTGCATACTGATTATTTTTTAAATCTTTTTCCTTTTCTGTGATGTATATTTCTAACATTGCACTTGTCTTGTTTTACTTTTTTCGAGCTATTGTTTGTTTGTTGTTTTAAATTTTTTAATTGTGTAAAAATAATTAGGAAAAAAACTTACAAAGAAAGTAATAAAAAAAAGAATAAGTAAAAACAAATAATAATCGAATTGAAAAGGGAACAAACTGTACCCGAAAAGCCACAGTTTTTGGTTCAGAGAACAATTATACTAGCCCGCCGCAGACTTAGACTCGAGCAAAAGCTTTCAGTTCGATTTCAAGAAAAGAGATACATCAGCTCCATTGTGCAGCAACACTGTGAAAGTTTAAAGAACTGGCTGCTTTATTTGAAAAACAAAAAGAAAATATGCTCCTGATGGGTGTAATTCAAAGTGTAAATATGTTACTTTAAAAATAAACCAATACATATATTTATTGATTTATAGTCTTGGTTATTTGCTCAATAGTCTTTTTTATTGTTTACTTGAGTAGATTTACTCTGAAGTAGTGCTCTAATTTGAGAATAGTTTTTTTGTACTCTTTCCACCCGTTTAAACTTGATAAACATTTTATGTAATGACATTTAATCTTTGCTGTCAAATGAAATCTTTTGAAAATCAAATGTGTTTAAAGAAAAAGAACTCTGTATATGTTTTGTGAACTTTCATAAAAGAAGCTGAGCTAATAAGATATCTAGCAAAACGTTCAAGAAAATGTGGCTTGAGTGGGACGGGCTCGGGGGGCTTGAATGGCCTGTTCTTGACTCCCGTGAACCTCCCTCCTGAGCGCAGGAATAAAAGACTTGGGCCGTGACCCTGCTTTTATGAGTTAATGGCTTCTACTCATCAGCTGGTGTGTGTGTGTGTTTGTGCGTGTTTGTGCGTGTTTGTGCGTGTGCTCGTGTCTGTGTTTGTCAGTTTGAAATCCTGCAGTACATTAAGATACTTTTATAATATCTTATTAATCTGCAAATAGCTTCCTTTTACTATTCCTTCTTTCTCTTCTCGTTTCTTTCATATTTTAATATTCTCATTGCTTTCATTTTTATGTGAATCCCACTCCAGACACTCTAAGTGAAATCTCTTCTTTTGTGACTTTATGCTGAATGAAAAAAAAAATGTTTCATTCAGACATGAAAGTGAAGTCTGGCTCAGTACACACAAAGCTAAACAGCATTATTTTTGTGAAGCATATCAATGTTTTTGAATGTTCAATCGGTCAGAGGATAAATTGAGGAAATGTATTTTTCTTGATTTTCAAAAATCATTTTATTTGATTAATCAATCAGTGAAATCGAAGCGCTCAGTTTTTTTGTGCTGCATGGGCTGGTGTTCACAGTCATAATTCAATGTTAATCTGGAAAGGCATCGATCTGTCATTTAAAATGCAGATTCATGAAAATATTATATTTGGTTACTGGTGTTTGAGAGGTAAAAGGGAAAATGCCTAATTTTACAGTAGGAAAAGGGTTTTTACAGCCTGGTTTTACATCGCTTCTTTTGTCCTTTATACAGATTTTGGGTGTTTTTCGCTTGTAATTTAAAATGTAAAAATATTTACGTATGTGGTGATTATTGTATTGATTTCCTCCTCATGTGTGGGACAGTTGATTTTTTTTTTACATGGAGCATTTCTGAGAAAGTAGAATATTATGAGATAGGTACAATGTCCCTGTCTTGTGTTTGGGTTTGTTCTGGTGGTTTTTGGAGATTATATCAATATATTGGTGTTCACTCAACTGTCTTAAAGGAAGCTTACTTAATGCCCCTGAGCACAAAATCTGTAAAAAAAATTTAAACTGAAATTTAATTGTTAATAAATTGTTATTTTTAGACAAAAAAATGCTAGGACTGTTTGTAAAACATTCGTTAGATGTACTGAATTCATTTGAAATTCTATTTTATGTACCGTTAACCCTAAAATTTAACCGTTAACACTTGCCCATAGAAAAACATTTCATCATAGATATTCTTTAAAAGAGAAATTAGCTTATACTGCATAGTGTAAAGGGGGAAAAAGACATTTTCTAGAATTAATCGTACTATAAAATAAGAGTTCTCTTTGACCATAATTGAAACATTTTTTAACCCTGTGTAATTGATTCCTCGAACTGGACAGTGTCCTGTTTGGTTCTGGGGTGTGGATATCTTCATTAGGCCTCAGACAGGGTTCTGTTCCTGGTGCGTTAGCTGATCCTGTGTCTGTGACAGAGGGCGAGCGCTGTGCGGAGGTTTGAGGAGGGTTTAGATGAAGGTTTAGTGTTTCCGCTGCTCCAGGGTTGAACCCTGAGCTGGTGAATCAGCCGTGACGATGCGGTGAGCAAAGCACATTCCTCTGAGCGTCAGCACTGCACCTCACATCTGCTCACTGCACAAACACAGAGAGAGAGAGAGAGGGGGAGGTGTGTGTGTGCTTGTGTGTGTGTGTGTGTGTGCTGCTTTTATCTGTACCCCTGAGGGTTACATAGTGTGCCCTCTTATACAGTGAATAAAAGTAATGCCATTCAAAAATTACAAAAACAATTGAATTATTAACAAAAGCTAGGAAATGCAGTGATAGCCACTTGACTAAAAAAAGGAATTCATGTGAACGTTAACAGTGGCATAAGCAACATATTTACTATCAGACATCTACCAGGAAAATCCCCATTCACTAAAGAATGTCCATTCATCAGTCCCCATATGTCATTTAAATGAATCTTCTGCTCAGCTGGTGAGCTACTGTAGGTTTGTAGTTGGAGTAGGTGGAGAACCTCTGCTCTAAAAGGAAACATCCCCCGCAGTCTTAAGCATTCCTGCCCAAAGGAATAAACAGAAACAGAAGGTCAATTCAATTTTACAAAGTGATAGCCACTGTGCAAATGTTTGATTGGGTGTCTGAGAACCAACCAATTAATGTAAGTCAAACCCATGAACTGAACCCCATTGTAACAACTTAGTTCTAATGTATTTTGGTCTTTATGAAGCCATTTGGTAATGGAGTTTTGAGGAAGCTCTTTGTCCTTGTTTTAGAGCAATCATCCCTGGTGAATCAAACAATGTGATACTATACTAGATTTGCGAATACAGCGATTGAACATATGAAGAGTGAATGAAAGCCTGTAATTGACATCAAAATGTTCTTATAAATTCAGCCTTTTATTAGCCAACTATTCAGTTCTTTTTCCTTTTAAAGGTCATGAGATGAACATGCTGAACTTTATGAGGATGACTACAAAACATGAAAGAACATTTCGGAGGGAACCTTCAGGCTTTTGTGTCTTTGTGTGTACATTTACATATATGAACATTTACATAAAATTCATAAAAATACAGACAGGTCTGCTACTGTTAAAAATTGGGTTATTTTAAAGACTGATTACATGCAAGTTAGTAACTTGGTCATGTTTAAATGAGTCGCATGCAGTGATAATCTTAAACATATAAAAGCACTTCTGACTTCTGAATTCTCTTAAACTAGTGATACTGAAACCTTTTAAAGGTTCCTTCAAATATATTTAGCACAACAATATAACGTCATGGTTTGTCTTCCTTTACTAATATAATATTTTTTCTATCTTTTTTATTTCTATCATATTTTTTTATTATTTTCGTTTTTTATGGCTTTAAAAATGTTTACACCCGTCAAACCCTCATAATAAACACTTTTCCTTTTTTCTCTCACGTGAATCTTCTCTTTCATGGCGTCAGATGTAGGTTTTATAGCTTTTGTCTCAAAACGTGAGTCATGGATAGATATATTTAAAAATCTTTTTTTTTTGTAATTTTGGTTATGTAAGCGATTAAAAAATGTGTCTTTGTTTGATGCTTAGAAAACAAGTCAGTTCTGAAAGGGTTTTTTCATACTAATTAATGAATGATCAGCTGTTCTATTTATTTATATCCATTTCTGTATATCCATTCAGCATGTTAAACTTTTAATGTCCTGTTTTGAAGAAAGTTCATGGAAAATACACACTTTTAAAGTCTAGGGACTCACATTACATTTAACAGTTAGTTAAGTTTGTTAATTACTTTCTACAAGAGGATTTCTACTAATCTGGGTTTTTTTTTTGGTTTATAAATCAATAGCAAAAATAAGATGTTTACATGAAACTACAAAAATCATTTTATTGAGATCATCCATTTTTCTGGGATATAAAACCACTGATATTCAACATATACTTTGATTAAGGATTTTAACCCTGAAAGTGGTCATCGTGCCTTACAGGCAGTGCAACACAAAACTGGGCAAAGCTGAGTGGACTAAAATGAAAGCTAATGTCCTATTTCTTTTCCTTCAGTTAGCTGTACCCCTTCCCCCTAAAATAGAACTGTAGGAAATGTAGAAATAGCAACAAAGTTAATGCTTTTGTTAAAGCTAGATACTTTGTACAGCAATTCATGCATTATATTCTTGCAACTGTGTGCCATCATCTACAGGAACAAAAAATTGCTAGTTCCATGTGTGTGCTTCTTGAAAATGATGATTACCGTCAAGCATTGACGTTTATAAAGGAAAAGGACTAAAACCTCTGAATCTTGACTCCCATTGGAAGCCATCAGGAAAGCAATATTGAGCTCACTCAACACCCTCTAAGGACCCTCCACACATCTGCTGCAGGGGTTGGCAGAGCGAATACCTATTTTGAGAGAAAAGAGCTTCTCTCGTTAACACTTGATGGTGCTCGAGTGGACAGAAATTAATTTAAACACCTACGCACGTTTTATTAATTCTTAAGTTGACAAAAAAAATTACAATTTGTTTGTGTTCACCTGTGGAAAAAATTCTGTCTTAACACTGTGAAAACAAATTTAGAGCTACTCTGATTTAGAGCTACTTTATCCACTCAGATTTAAAATAGTAATCGAAAATGTGCCGACAGAGGCGGGAAATAGCCTTAATAAAGACATCTGATTGGCTGATGGTTTAAATTTGAATATATCTTGTGAATATATCATAAGGGGGCTCTTCAGTTTAAAGTACTCTGCCAACTCGCGCACCATGTAGTGTCAAGGAGAGAAGTCCTTCTCCCTCAATTAAACAGGAAGTAGGAAACAGGCTGCAGCCAGCTACATAGAGTAGGTTTGTTAATGTCTACAGTCTTAACAGCAGGTCATAATATGAAAAAATTCCATTTGATTGAATGGGCTCGCATACAACCATAAATTCCAAACTAAATCATACCCCAATTTCAGATTCTGCTCTAATGAAAGTTGAGCTGGGATCACCTTTGACCTGTGAAACTGAATCACATGAAACGACTACAAGCTCCAGATTTGACAGGTGAAAGAGCAAGCTCACTGAGATCTAGTTTTACAGCAAGGTTTTATTTTATAGGACTCCAGTGTTGATGTAAAGTAGTTTAGAATGAGCCATGCTACCACTGGGATGATTTTTTATTAGAGGTTTTTATTTTGAAAAACGCTCAGCCTGGAGGGCGGGTCTTAACTCCTAAACAGAGCTCTCAAAAGCTAGGGGTCCATTACAGAGAAAGTGAGAGGTTACAGATTGATATGATTATAAGCTACAATCTTTGAATTGATTAAAATTGTTTAACATTTTCAAATCTTGTTTCTGTGAGGTTTTCTGTGTACTTGCAGTATTACAGAAAACTTTTCAAAATGAGAATTTCAATGCAACAGGATTTTAAAACCTTTCCTTCTTCCTCTGTTCATCAGATGAGCAGGCTGAGCAGCGCTCTTGTCTCATCTGTGGGGACCGTGCCACAGGCCTGCACTATGGCATCATTTCCTGTGAGGGCTGCAAGGGGTTCTTCAAACGCAGCATCTGTAACAAACGGGTTTACCGGTGCAGCCGTGACAGGAACTGCGAGATGTCCCGAAAACAACGGAACCGCTGCCAGTACTGTCGCCTCCTCAAGTGCCTACAGATGGGGATGAACCGTAAAGGTGAGACTCACACATGGTCTTGTTCAATTGATCAAATTGGTTAACTCATCATACAATTGTTAACCAAACTGTTTTTTCCCCCAAAATTGACTTAATTAAAATTGTTTTTTTATGATTGGAATAATTTTCAATCAATCATTTTAGGGATTCTTTTTTTCACACACTAATAAGCTTAGATTCTGTTCACTTCTGTTACACCGTTGCTAATGGAGTACCGTGATGTCTGTATCTGATGGTTCATTGAAAACCAGACGATTTTGAAGAGTCCACTGATTAGATATAAATAAATCCTAAACTAAATTCCAGGTTGCTTTTCTGTTTGAAAGGGTAGATTCAGATATCTGTGCAGATCTGCACGATTGAGATGTTGCAGCAGCTGGAAGTCAGCCGGTTCATCCAGAATGGCGGGAAATCAGCTTAGTTGTATGAAGAGAACTAAGAATTGAACCTTGAGGTAGAACCTAGGAGCAGCTGATAAGTTGTCAATGCCTCAACCCTAAATCCAACTTATAAAGAGCTGTCAGTCAAGAAGGACTCAAACTAGTGAAGGGCAGAAATGACGATGAAGTGGTTGAAGTTCTAATAAGCCGAAAAGACTTTGAGACTCTTAACATTACCACCAACCAAACACATAAACTCATGCTAAATTAAAGCTTTCAGTGATATTAGCATGAGGTAAAATAGTTTAAAAATAGAAAAATATGTTCACCGCAAAAATATAAAGTTTATGGTAAAATGTATGGGTTTTTTTTTTCAAACATATTAACAAATTACTTCACAAAATGTAGTGATTTCCTGACTATGTGACAAACATAAAAACAGGCTTCATATGTGTAAAACTAACAATAACCTTCAACTATCATAGCAACAAAAAAACAACACACTGCTAAAAAAAATATGATTTACAAAGAACTTAAATAAATAAGTGCTAACTTGTGTATATCGATTAAGCATTTATTGGTGCTAAAATATAGACTTTGTTTCTAGATTTAGCAACTTTTGAATTGACTAGGGACAAAGCTATCAACTTCACCCAGCTGTTTTGCCAACTTTTGAGGTCATCTTTCTGGCTCTTTTTGCTGAGCAACCGGAGCAGTTAATTGGCTTTTGAACAGCCTCACCAATTCCCAGTACTGAACAGCCTCACCATTTCCCAGTACTGAACAGCCTCACCATTTCCCAGTACTGAACAGCCTCACCAATTCCCAGTACTGAACAGCCTCACCAATTCCCAGTACTGAACAGCCTCACCAATTCCCAGTACTGAACAGCCTCACCAATTCCCAGTACTGAACAGCGTCACTAATTCCCAGTACTGAACAGCGTCACTAATTCCCAGTACTGAACAGCCTCACCAATTCCCAGTACTGAACAGCCTCACCAATTCCCAGTACTGAACAGCCTCACCAATTCCCAGTACTGAGCAGCGTCACTAATTCCCAGTACTGAGCAGCGTCACTAATTCCCAGTACTGAACAGCGTCACTAATTCCCAGTACTGAACAGCGTCATTAATTCCCAGTACTGAACAGCGTCACTAATTCCCAGTACTGAACAGCGTCACTAATTCCCAGTACTGAACAGCGTCACTAATTCCCAGTACTGAACAGCGTCACTAATTCCCAGTACTGAACAGCGTCACTAATTCCCAGTACTGAACAGTGTCACTAATTCCCAGTACTGAACAGCCTCACCAATTCCCAGTACTGAACAGCCTCACCAATTCCCAGTACTGAGCAGCGTCACTAATTCCCAGTACTGAGCAGCGTCACTAATTCCCAGTACTGAACAGTGTCACTAATTCCCAGTACTGAACAGCGTCACTAATTCCCAGTACTGAACAGCGTCACTAATTCCCAGTACTGAACAGCGTCACTAATTCCCAGTACTGAACAGTGTCACTAATTCCCAGTACTGAACAGTGTCACTAATTCCCAGTACTGAACAGCCTCACCAATTCCCAGTACTGAACAGCGTCACTAATTCTCAGTACTGAACAGCCTCACTAATTCCCAGTACTGAACAGCATCACTAATTCCCAGTACTGAGCAGCGTCACTAATTCTCAGTACTGAACAGCCTCACTAATTCCCAGTACTGAACAGCATCACTAATTCCCAGTACTGAACAGTGTCACTAATTCCCAGTACTGAACAGTGTCACTAATTCCCAGTACTGAACAGCCTCACCAATTCCCAGTACTGAACAGCCTCACCAATTCCCAGTACTGAGCAGCGTCACTAATTCCCAGTACTGAACAGTGTCACTAATTCCCAGTACTGAACAGCCTCACTAATTCCCAGTACTGAACAGCCTCACTAATTCCCAGTACTGAACAGCGTCACTAATTCCCAGTACTGAACAGCGTCACTAATTCCCAGTACTGAACAGCGTCACTAATTCCCAGTACTGAACAGCGTCACTAATTCCCAGTACTGAACAGCGTCACTAATTCCCAGTACTGAACAGCGTCACTAATTCCCAGTACTGAACAGTGTCACTAATTCCCAGTACTGAACAGTGTCACTAATTCCCAGTACTGAACAGCCTCACCAATTCCCAGTACTGAACAGCCTCACCAATTCCCAGTACTGAGCAGAGTCACTAATTCCCAGTACTGAGCAGCGTCACTAATTCCCAGTACTGAACAGTGTCACTAATTCCCAGTACTGAACAGTGTCACTAATTCCCAGTACTGAACAGCGTCACTAATTCCCAGTACTGAACAGCGTCACTAATTCCCAGTACTGAACAGCGTCACTAATTCCCAGTACTGAACAGCGTCACTAATTCCCAGTACTGAACAGCGTCACTAATTCCCAGTACTGAACAGCGTCACTAATTCCCAGTACTGAACAGCCTCACCAATTCCCAGTACTGAACAGCCTCACCAATTCCCAGTACTGAGCAGCGTCACTAATTCCCAGTACTGAACAGCGTCACTAATTCCCAGTACTGAACAGCGTCACTAATTCCCAGTACTGAACAGCGTCACTAATTCCCAGTACTGAACAGCGTCACTAATTCTCAGTACTGAACAGCCTCACTAATTCCCAGTACTGAACAGCATCACTAATTCCCAGTACTGAGCAGCGTCACTAATTCTCAGTACTGAACAGTGTCACTAATTCTCAGTACTGAACAGCATCACTAATTCCCAGTACTGAGCAGCGTCACTAATTCTCAGTACTGAACAGTGTCACTAATTCTCAGTACTGAACAGCGTCACTAATTCCCAGTACTGAGCAGCGTCACTAATTCCCAGTACTGAACAGCGTCACTAATTCCCAGTACTGAACAGTGTCACTAATTCCCAGTACTGAACAGCCTCACTAATTCCCAGTACTGAACAGCCTCACCATTTCCCAGTACTGAACAGCCTCACCAATTCCCAGTACTGAACAGCCTCACCAATTCCCAGTACTGAACAGCCTCACCAATTCCCAGTACTGAACAGCCTCACCAATTCCCAGTACTGAACAGCGTCACTAATTCCCAGTACTGAACAGCGTCACTAATTCCCAGTACTGAACAGCCTCACCAATTCCTAGTACTGAACAGCCTCACCAATTCCCAGTACTGAACAGCCTCACCAATTCCCAGTACTGAGCAGCGTCACTAATTCCCAGTACTGAGCAGCGTCACTAATTCCCAGTACTGAACAGCGTCACTATTTCCCAGTACTGAACAGCGTCATTAATTCCCAGTACTGAACAGCGTCACTAATTCCCAGTACTGAACAGCGTCACTAATTCCCAGTACTGAACAGCGTCACTAATTCCCAGTACTGAACAGCGTCACTAATTCCCAGTACTGAACAGCGTCACTAATTCCCAGTACTGAACAGTGTCACTAATTCCCAGTACTGAACAGCCTCACCAATTCCCAGTACTGAACAGCCTCACCAATTCCCAGTACTGAGCAGCGTCACTAATTCCCAGTACTGAGCAGCGTCACTAATTCCCAGTACTGAACAGTGTCACTAATTCCCAGTACTGAACAGCGTCACTAATTCCCAGTACTGAACAGCGTCACTAATTCCCAGTACTGAACAGCGTCACTAATTCCCAGTACTGAACAGTGTCACTAATTCCCAGTACTGAACAGTGTCACTAATTCCCAGTACTGAACAGCCTCACCAATTCCCAGTACTGAACAGCCTCACCAATTCCCAGTACTGAGCAGCGTCACTAATTCCCAGTACTGAGCAGCGTCACTAATTCCCAGTACTGAACAGTGTCACTAATTCCCAGTACTGAACAGCCTCACTAATTCCCAGTACTGAACAGCGTCACTAATTCCCAGTACTGAACAGCGTCACTAATTCCCAGTACTGAACAGCGTCACTAATTCCCAGTACTGAACAGCGTCACTAATTCCCAGTACTGAACAGCGTCACTAATTCCCAGTACTGAACAGCGTCACTAATTCCCAGTACTGAACAGTGTCACTAATTCCCAGTACTGAACAGTGTCACTAATTCCCAGTACTGAACAGCCTCACCAATTCCCAGTACTGAACAGCCTCACCAATTCCCAGTACTGAGCAGAGTCACTAATTCCCAGTACTGAGCAGCGTCACTAATTCCCAGTACTGAACAGTGTCACTAATTCCCAGTACTGAACAGTGTCACTAATTCCCAGTACTGAACAGCGTCACTAATTCCCAGTACTGAACAGCGTCACTAATTCCCAGTACTGAACAGCGTCACTAATTCCCAGTACTGAACAGCGTCACTAATTCCCAGTACTGAACAGCGTCACTAATTCCCAGTACTGAACAGCGTCACTAATTCCCAGTACTGAACAGCGTCACCAATTCCCAGTACTGAACAGCCTCACCAATTCCCAGTACTGAGCAGCGTCACTAATTCCCAGTACTGAACAGCGTCACTAATTCCCAGTACTGAACAGCGTCACTAATTCCCAGTACTGAACAGCGTCACTAATTCCCAGTACTGAACAGCGTCACTAATTCTCAGTACTGAACAGCCTCACTAATTCCCAGTACTGAACAGCGTCACTAATTCCCAGTACTGAGCAGCGTCACTAATTCTCAGTACTGAACAGCGTCACTAATTCTCAGTACTGAACAGCATCACTAATTCCCAGTACTGAGCAGCGTCACTAATTCTCAGTACTGAACAGTGTCACTAATTCTCAGTACTGAACAGCGTCACTAATTCCCAGTACTGAGCAGCGTCACTAATTCCCAGTACTGAACAGCGTCACTAATTCCCAGTACTGAACAGCGTCACTAATTCCCAGTACTGAACAGCCTCACTAATTCCCAGTACTGAACAGCGTCACTAATTCCCAGTACTGAACAGCGTCACTAATTCCCAGTACTGAACAGCGTCACTAATTCCCAGTACTGAACAGCCTCACTAATTCCCAGTACTGAACAGTGTCACTACAAGAGTTGCCACCCATCCCTTCAAATATGGAATCTTTATTTTTTTTTATTTAAAACCAATACTGGGTGTATTTGGTGGATTTTTCCATTTTTTGGAGCGGCCAACCAAACCCAGCATTTTTCTTTAAAGAAACGCATCCTTTGAGTTCAAAGTGATTCAGCCTTCAGTGGACGAGGAGGGCAGAGCTTTTCTCAGAAAGTCCAAACTGAAACGCGAGCTCCAGAGCATAGTCAGAGACACATAAGGAAGAGAGCAACATCTAAACCTAAGATGATTCTTTCACATTTGTCACAAACCCCTGCTTCCTCAGGTGGACTCGGGTTCTTGGTTTCTGAAACTTGTGCTTAAAATTGTGCAAATTCAACAATGACATCATTTAGTGACCTTTGAATCAGCCAATAGTTATTTCTTATTTTGTTTTGAGGAATTAGCAAAACCTCTCTCATCATTACAATTCAGACAACACTATAGTTCCCTAATTTATTAGTTTTGTGTGTGTTTTCAGTTTTGTTGTAATATATCTTTTTTGGTTGTTGAATTGCTGTTTTTATGCATATTGTTTTCTACTAGACATAAATTATAATGAAAAAAATGTGGTCAGGTTATTAGACTACTGAATACAACATCGGGCTCTTTTTCTCTGACTTTTAAAAAGACTTGGTTTCTAAATCTAAAACTCAAAGAGCAGTTATTTATACACTTAAATTATTTTGTGGAGAGGCAGAGAAGGAAAAGCAGACATTATCTGTATTCGGAATGTAACAATGCCACACACTCAACCAAACCAGCTGCCTAGTATCAGGATAAACAGGGCTGAAAGCAAAAAAGCCAGTTTCCGACTGGTTGAGACAGGTTTGGTTGACCACTGAGGCTTTTTTTTTTGTATAAAACCCAGTCTTAACTAGTCTGAACTGGTTCACCATGCACCCTACACTGCCCCCTGGTGCATACAGCCGTCACACACACATACAAAAGTTGCAGAGCATCAAAAACAAAACACAATAACCCAAATAACAGTAGTTAAACGATAAAATTAAAGGACAACTTTACCTTGACATTGTAACAAAAGTACCCTGTATAAGATTTTAGGATTTTTATGTGAAACCTGGATCATTCATCTTAGATGATATATTTTGAAATTGTTTAGAGCTTGCATATTTTCTCTCAGATTCGGCAGGTATTCCTCCATGATCTCTTGTTTTCTCTGAAGAGTTCATTCAGGAGCCTGCATGTCTCTTTCATCTATATAAAGAGTTACATTAAAAACAGCTTAAATAGTTTAAACAACACAACCTTCTGAAATAGATTGCATAATTGCTAATCATTCTGTAATTAGAATGATTTAATGGTCTTTAACTGTCTTTTTTTAACCCATTTTCTATTAACAGACTTCCACAAACGTAACAAAAATTCTTGCAGTATTTGAATTTGGATTTATTTTGAACATGTTTTTAATGCAAACAACTATGTATTTTTTTATTTAGTATTTTTAAGAAGTTTCCTGTTAAACCTGCAGTTTTTTAAAGAAGATAATAGTTCTTCGTTTGAATTCGAGTTTTTATACACAGTAAAACGTAGATTTAAGTTCACTCTGTTCTGAGTTTATTTGCTCAATCTTTTTGTTATATTGAGAAATAAACAACAAAACACAAATATTTATTAAAAAAGGCTTCAGTGAGAAATTTAGATATTTTAACTCCGTTTGAGTGTTTTCGCTCCATATAAAGACAAGACCAAATACACTGAAGAGTTCATTTTGCTCTCAGGATTTTGCGGTGTATAGTTTAAGCGCTATTAATAGTATTTTAATTGTAATGTAATAGTATTGTTTATTTAGTAAATAGTGTTTGTTATTTTGATTACTGTTTGTAAAGTGAATTGAATATTTTTAATTAATATAGTAATTGAGTTGCGAATATGTTGCCAGGTTTGTCGATTCTGGGAAGAACCGTCCCACGTTTGGTCACACACTACATTTAGGGGCTGGACAAAAACAGCATCTTAGCATTAACTATTTGTATTCCTTCATTATGTATTCATATTTAGTTTTTTTTAAAAGGTCCATCAGTTCAATGCAATAGATACAAAAAAAAAAGATAATTATAATAATAATTCATTTTATTTGCTGCCTTTCAAGACGCCAAAGATCACCCTACAAAGACCCAACATATAAATAAACACCAAATAGGAAACAGACTAGTTAAAAAAATCAAAATAAAAAAGCTGTTGTCATATCATTAAAAAAAGAAATCTACATTTGCGCAGCCCTCAGGTTAAGCAGCCTGGGACCACTTGTTAATGAGGTGATATTTATAACAAAATGAAAAGCATGATCGCTTGCCAGATTGGAAACTCTATATACCAAGCATTGACGCATTCAAAGTCGTTTTTTTCCATCTTTATCATGCTGATGCTTTGTTTGTGAAGGTTTGAAAAGTAGTTATTTATAGCAAAAAAAGCATTATATATTCAAACCCTACATCAACAAAACAGGGCTTTCAAAGAGACATGACACAAATGAATGGGGCTAAATATATTTTCGACCCATTATAATGTCAACTGATTTTCCAACATACTGCACTTTCATTTCCAACATACTGCACCTTTAACTACTTGAGTATCCATGTTACATTTAGGACTTAATGAGCTCAATACCTGCAAACTTTTAAGATAATTAAATACCAACCTTATGACCTAACAAAAGGTTTCCGAACTCTAAAAACTTCAACAAACTTCACATTTTGGTAACCTTGGGAATCATTCTTTAGGCATTCAACATTTCAAATGAAAACCCTCCCAAAAGTTCTGACTAAACGTCTCAGGTGAAGGTGAACCCTTTTCAGGCAGACACATTCAACCTATTTGTGCTTTTGTTTTTCAGCAATCCGTGAAGATGGCATGCCAGGAGGAAGAAACAAAAGCATCGGCCCTGTGCAGGTACTCCCAGTTCTTCACTCGGACTGAAAAACTCTTTTAAAGCTTCAAACACAACTCTTACTAGATCTAAGCTCAGTCACTTCAACTTCAACTTTTTTTCTTTTATTTGCAACGTGTTTTGGTTCTCGTGTCAAAATTGTGCCCTCTCTAGGTTTCATCTTGATTTAATTTGTTGTTAAGAAATATGACTTCAATAGAATTTGCAGATGAATAGCATGGTGGTCTAATGAAGACCCTCATTTACACACATTCATTTCATTTGTGAATCTCATTTTTTCAAGGCCAACACTAAATAATCATTTTCTTTCTGTTTTTTCTCATTTATTTTTCGGTGACCTTAAACATGTCATTGTGTTTAATGCTTTTCAGAGTTCACCTCAACTGATTGAAGCTAATCTCTAAACTTGAGGATTTTGGGTTATTTTGTTCATTAATTTATTTTGTGTGTTTTTACTTGTTTATATAATTAAAAAATATCTGTATATGTATTTATCTACATCTGAATCAGAATCAGCTTCATTTACAAGTGAGTGAAGAAAGAAGAAATGTTCACAAGAAATGTGAAGTGGAGTCCAGCGCAAACAACAATATAACAATAGTGCAATAATATTGCACATGTAGTGAAAGCTACGAAGAGTTATTGCACATATGTAAACAATGGCAAAAGCTATAGTAAATTCAGAGTGTTTATTAGAGATAAATAAATAAGAGTAAATAAAAAAATGCAAGTTTGTCCCCTGAGAAACAACATATGGCTCTATTGAGTGCTGTGTTGGTGTATTGGATGTTTTGGCACATTTATTTTCTTCGTGCCTGAGTGTGTGAGAGAGACAGCGAGAGAAAGAGAGGACGAAGCTTAAGGATGTAGGAGTGTGTAGCACCCTTCTTGGCATCTGATGCTGACTCTAGAGGTGCTCCCACCATTGACTCGTCCTAATTGGCTGTGGAAACTCACAATAACTGTTGTCTCACCCCGGCTCTTTGTATCGAGTTTCTCCTCATGCTTGGCCTTGATATAAGCACCTTTTTGTCCTCTTTTTAAAAAGGAAGAATAAGGCTGATAAATATGTGTTTCTTTGATAAATTATTGTTTTCTGACAGCAACATTTCAATAACAGCGTGGCACAATCTATTGCAATATTAAAGAATATTAGAATATACATTCTGCAGTTACTGGGGTATATATATATATATATATATATATATATATATGAAAATGTGTTTAGACATGTGACTATTCAAGTTGATTTCAAGCAAGTCTGTTGCTTGAACAGACATAGAACATAAGTTTTATATAAACGTATAATCTAAATGTAAGTAGCTTATGTGTAAAAGGCTGGTACTTCCTTCACGTTTTATTGCAAACCAGTTGAAAATGACAGAAAGGAGATCTCTGTTGCCCACTAGGGGGTGTATGACATTACTATTCAACTACTCGACCGTGACATTCTTAGCTTTTCTAAAAGCAACTTTTTTTTCCAGTTAGGCTCATTCTCCAACTTCCCTCAAAACAATAAATATTGTGTTATTGTTTTCTCTTAATTTCCTACTAATCTCACAAAGTAATTATAGAAAGGTAGATATTTTTAATCAACAGTATTGTCAGGAATTAAAATTTTAACCCTTTTAAAATTTGTGCATACAGGTTCAATAAGATGTGAATCATTTTTGGTGTGTATTTTTAAATTTCTTGCTGTCATTCAGATCCAAGGAGTGACTTCTAGGTTTTTAACAAACATGATGACAGAACAACACGCACAAAGCAATCTCTTCCCTTTGATTGGCCAGTAGTTTAAACAGATGCTGACAGTCACGGACGACAATGAACGGCAGCAGTACAGGTAAGGAACTCCAGTGGACAGCAGAGAAAACGAGGAGCTCTAGGAGAATGATGACTGCAGTGATGGGGTAGGTAGTATGCTGGTAGGTAAAAAAAACTTTATAATGAATTGTTCTGTTTTAAATGTAAAAATGTTATCTTTCCAGTAACATAAGTACTTGTACTGAACATTATTCCTTAGTGTTTCTTGACTCATATCAGTGATATTTTATGAAGGAGTTGGTAAGATGCAGGTAGGTAGTTTTATCCAAATGGGGACACCAGGTAGCAGGAAAATAGTTAATCAGTTAATAGACAGAGTGGTTCTGGGAAATGGAGTCCTGTACAGCAGATGGTGATGGTGGATAGGATGATGATCACAATGGACAGTTACAGTGAGGATAAATCGAGAAAGTGAGTGATGCATACATAATGGCAAGCAGCACTACACCAGAGAGCAAAGAATCCTGAGGCTTGCTGCTCTCTCTATCTATAACTGGCACTGCGGCTACTGGAGACAAACGTGAAAGACACAACAACAAAAATGCAAAGGACCGAGACATTCATTTTATCTACTGAAAAGCAATTTATCAACACTCTCTAACTTTTAATACCATTAATTATTGATCAGTTATGAATAAGACTGTATAAATTGTTTTAACATTTATCCTTTTGGGAAATGAAAAAAAAAATCAATGCAAGACCTGTATAAATCATGTATGCGCAATATATTAAAAACAACACCGAAGTTGTCCTCGCAGCTGTCGCGGCTTAAAGTCCTGAATCATTTCATTTGAAGAAAAATTAAGAGATAAAGTAAATTATTATCAATGTAAAGTATTGTAGATACTTTAAGCATACACCAAAGCATTAGGAACAGGTGTTTTTCTGTCAGAATATGAAACTGTTCTATTTTTTTTTATAATCCAGCATTTAAAAAAAACCCTCATAAAAACGTTATGCTGCTGCTGATTGTGTATAATGTTTCAATCTTTGATCATGTTGACCCGCATTGTACTGTTGATGTTAATCTTCTGCTTTTAATGTATTTGTTCAAAAATAGGTAGCACAAATTCATTGATTTGAACTTTGTTCAGATTTCAGATGAAGAGATCGAGAGAATCATGTCTGGTCAAGAGTTTAAGGATGAACCAAACATGCCTGAACACAAATGGGGCAACAATGGAGACAGCGATCATAGTTTCCCCGGAAACGGTGTTTTAGATGGAAACCAGCCTTCGTCTGTCTCCACACTCTCATCCAAGTGAGTTTTTACAATAAATAGATTTTACATTAATCTCTGTTAGTTAAGACAATGTTTTAAGAGGATAAGAACACAGTATGTGTGATTTCAGCCACTAAAAATAATCCTTGATATCTTTTTCATTAACCATTTATGGATTCTAATATTAAGTGCAGTGAAAGGACATGTACGTCATTTAAAAATGCTATTTTTAAAAAGTAAAGTAACAAAATACTGACTTTTGTATTGAAGTGAGACAATCGAATATAAAGTAACACATAAAGTATTATACCATCAACTAGATTGTCTGTTATAAACCGCCAGAAGCACTCTTTATGATTGGATTAATCTTTCAGAATCTTAGTAAAGTCCATTCAGGGGTCTCAACCGCCCCACAAAGCTGTTCTATCGGCCAAAACTTCAAAAGTAAAACATAAATCTTTTTCTCTATCTCTGCCTGGCAGTCGCTCAGTGGAATTGAATGGCTACACACTACGAGATCAGTTCATTGGCAATGCAATGGCTCATCATTATCAGCTCTTCAGCTACAGCGCACAGCCCCGAAGCCTTTATCCACAAAGCCACACACTCATCAATCAGCTGGTTATGGCAGAAGATCTGGCACCCCTCAGCACACCCATGCTCATCGAAGACGGGTATGGGAAACACACGCACTAACATGTGATGGTTATGGTGAGATGATTTACAGAGAAGGTAAACGGTGAAACCGTTTCTTGACTTCCTCCCCTTCGCAGGTATCGTGTGACTCAGGTGGAGTTGTTTGCTCTCCTGTGCCGCCTGGCCGATGAGCTCCTCTTCCGTCAGATTTCCTGGATCAAGAAGCTTCCATTCTTCTGTGATCTCTCCATCGAGGATTACACTCGTCTGCTGAGCGCCACCTGGCAGGAGCTGATCCTGCTGGCCTGCCTGACTGTCTACAGCGCTCAGGTGCTTGGGGACCTGGCCGCCGTCACTCACAAGTACACGCCTACTGATGATGAGCTCCAAAGGTGAGGGCATACATGCACATGCAAACAGATTTTCTTTAGAATTACAATTACACTGCTGCTTAGGCTAATGAAAAAACATCAATGTCAACCAAATGCACAAGCAGTAAACACTTTGGTTGAAGTTGAATTGATTATTTCTAAGTAGAAGTAAATCTCCTAATTAGGAAATAATTTGGTTGAAAGATCTAATCTGATTTTTAAATAATGCTCGATCACTTACTCTGAAAAAATAGTTTTCGTAGCTAGGTAAGCAATGGGAGAAGGGGTCTGTAAAATCTCAATGTCGATATTGTTTTAAATCACAGCCTGTGGAAATCACAACAGATCTACGGAAAAGGGTGCTGGGGCACCTTTGCTCTGAGATTTTGAGTGGGAGCGGGTAAGAGTGTGTTAAGGAGTCTGTGATCACCTGACCTCTGAACTTCCTCCATCACGTCTCCATGTGTGATTTACTTTTCCTCACAAGGCAAGGCCCTTGCAGGTACTGCCTTTAAAGTTCAGAGAGCTTCAGGTTCACATGCGAGACGTGAAAGGAGTGCTTGCTCCGATAAAGCATGTTCTCTCACCTCTGATGCTTCATGGACTGATGTAGTACCCAGAAGTTTCTTCATCCGGGAAATTATTGAGTGATTTACCACCTGAGTCCATTTTGTTCTTTGTTTTATGGAGTTATTAAATGGTTCCCGGATGCTTTATGTGACTTGCATAGCACAGTTCACATGGTCTCCCACACACACTAGCTCTCATTATCGTGTTAGTGATATAAATTCAGCTAATAAGCTCAGATTTCATGCTGAACAGGAAGAACACATATATCATCTGCTTGCATGAAATCAGGTAAAGCTTTTTCAGAAAATAGATAAAAAAAACTTGTATGGTATGTTAATAACCAGCGTAGTACATTCATAAATTGTCCAAAACATATATCTTATATAAATAAAGTGAATGAATAAAATGAACTAAGTAATGAATAGGTATATTAATGTTGAAAAAATTTGATTATTGGATTGCTTTCTTGACCATCAGAACAAACTCATCAATGCAAACACTGACTTTAAGGGAGAGCAGAATTCAGAATTCATTCATGACTTTACAATGTCATTAACAGCATGTCAGGAACGCAATTTAACTTATTTACCTAATAATTGGTTGACGACTCGAGTAGGGTTTTGCTGCATAAGTGTAGTCTTGGGTGCACACGTGTCACATGCAGTCTCCTCTAACTTATCCGCATCAGTGCATGACGTGAAGCACATGAATGCCTAAATAAGCTGTCTTTGTTTGGGAACAGTTTCAGCGAGGATGGGATGGAGGTGATGGAGAAGCTGATTTACCTCTTCCGGAAGTTTCACCAGCTGAAGGTCAGCAATGAAGAATATGCCTGCATGAAGACCATCAACTTCCTTAACCAAGGTAAAATTATGCTGACGGACAGAAAAATGTTATACTAGACGTAATTAATAGAGTAAACCAGTAACAGCGCAATGTACTGTATTGATCTGGAGCCATACGTTTTCATAGTCTAACTCTGTTGACTACAAAGGCCACGATACACTTGAGAATGTTATTAAATGACTTAATGTTATACAGGTTAGGTGTTGAAGACTAGCAATGAAAAAAATCTGTGTAATTATGAAATTGTGAGAAGTAGCACATTAGTTTTTATAGATGGTCTACACAACGGTGCCAGTAAGTCCGTGTAACATTTGTTTTTGTCTTAAAAACCCACAAAATCTTGTTGATTCCAGCTGTTTTTGCAAAGTAACACAAAGCATCTATGTTCACAGGCACTGTAAAGAAACACAATGTTTCCGGAAATGCAGTTTGTTTCCTCTGTCTTCCTGATGCAAGTCCCTAAACTGTTCCTTCTGCAACGGAATAAAATCTACGAGTTGTCTCTGATAAACAGGGATTTTTCTTTAAAAAGTATTCATTAATACATAATACAATTCGATTTTGGAGCATTCTCTGCTTGTTTTCTGCATGCAATTCACATTAATTGCCACTTGCTCAGACAACTCATATGCTCAAGTGTCAATCATTATTAGTGGGCGGGCCCAAAGGAGCTTTTTTTTTATTGTTTGTCAAGCTGATTTCCCTAAACTGGGAACAGCCGAAAGAAGAAGAAGAAGTCAAGCTGATTTAGGGTGAAAATACGCTATTGGAATATTAGTTTGGGAAATATACAGTAGGACAAAAGTTTTCTTTTAAAAAGACTTTTTTTTGTGACCTTTTTTTTTGTGACCAAATGTGACCTATTTGTTTGTTTATTTGTTGTTTGCTCCTGAACGTTCTGTAGATATCCGTGGTCTGACTAACGTGACGCCGCTGGAGCAGTTGAACAAGCGTTACTGGTACGTGTGTCAGGATTACGCCGAGTACAAGTATCCTCACCAACCCAAACGCTTCCCTGAAATCATGATGTGTCTGCCTGAGATCCGCTGCATCGCAGGTAACCCCTGAGTTATTCATTTTTATATTAAGTTCATGAATCTAGAATTAATCTTGAACTTATTAATCCTGTACATTAATACATCATTCAGTACCTTAAATAACAATTGGTTTCTGCTAGTTAATTAATGCATTAATTGACACTTTGAGGTAAAGTTTTAAATAAAGAGATGATGCGTTAATGGTTATGTGCCTCTCCGTAAGTAACTACTTTCTAATGAACTAATCATGAAGTTTTGTTATTTGATTTTGTATATTTCTCATTGATGATGCGCTGGGAATAGAAACCTTTATAACGCAACAATTAGTTATCAGTTCATGATTAGATAATTATTATTATTAGGAGGGGAGGGCCAAAACATCATTAATTCATCATTATTTACTCATAACTTAACATGAGTTATTAAGTTATTACAAGTTCGTGCTTTATTTGGTTTATTTTAAAGGGCAGGTTTATTTTATTTTATTAATTCATATCACTAATATACAGGATTAATGAGTTCCTGATTACATGTTAGCGCACCATTAATCAATTAGTAACTCATCATAAATGAATGGTTAATTTTTAGCATTAACTAATGATGATTCATGTCATCTTTTTGTAAAGTGTTGTCGAAAAGTCCCAAAAGTAGACATGAACAAACTGAACCTGAATGAAAGAAGTCTAGAATTTAAATAATTTAGTTTGGCATTTTAATATTTAATTTAAACTTTTGGCATCTAATTTCCACTGAACACTAGTAGTTTCTGCTTTACACAATATTGCAATTTCAAGGTGTTGCAGAAGAATAGCCTTAAGGTCAAAAGGTTATTCAATCAGTCTACACGTTGTAAAAATTATAAGAAGAAAAAGGTAAAACTGATCAAATTGATCAAAATATATAAAAGAAGGTGTAAATTTGACAATAGTTGGTCAAATGTTCTAGAACAGGGATGTCAAAGTCAAATATCAAGGAGGCAAAAAAATGACCTTGCTACCAACTGTTTTTTTTCCGGTCTGTTTCAATGTTTATATAAACATGTTAAAACAAATGACTGCACATAGCCTATTAATCTAATCAATAAATGAGTAAAGCAATACTCATGGCTCTGTCAGAAATTTCAAGAAAAAACATGTTCAACAGGAAAATAGCAAAAAAGTAAACATACTTTATAAACAAAATATGTTCCTTAATATCAAGATACTTGCATAAATATAATTAAATGCATTGTAAACTGAAAGTGTGCTGTTCTGTGATCCTACCAATTCCTGCTCTCAAATGAAAGGAGGAAAAAAATCAGTTCTCGAGTTACTGTTGCATTTTTGGAAATGTAGTGTTGGAGTGTCCAAAACAGCGGCTCGCGGCTGCAGGCCGATTTTAATAGTAACGGAATATCATCCCAGGGGCCATAGACAATACACTTGCAGGCCTGATCTGGTCCCCGGCCCTTGACTTTGACATATGTGGTTTAGAATGATTCTGAAAATAAAACAAGTAAAAATACATTTTAGTAAACCGCTTGGTTAAAATTACAAATTAAAACTGCCTGGCTATTAATTGCATTGGGTCTAGCAGTTGTGATGTAGTTTGTGGTGTAATAATAGTATTTTTGTGTGTGCTTTTACTCCTGAGATAATTTTATCATATTTGATCAGATTTGAACAGCAACTCTTCACATAGTGTTAGTGATTCCTGTATTGCTAGAAGTAAGGTAAAAACCTATCAAATAACTACAAATTGTGCTGAACTCGAAATATAAATATGTGTTTCAAAGCAGTAATATATCTATATAAACTGATACAAAAATAAATGTTTATCAAGACGCTCAAATCTCTTTACTGCTCAAAGAGGGGTCTCCTGATCCACCTCAAACTGTAACTTTGACCTGGGTGGCATGACTACTGCCATGTTAAAAGCCTTCTATTTCCTCCCAATGTGAAAGTCTCGGATGATCGTTCCTGACTGTGTTTTCTGGTTTCAGGGAAGCTGGTAAATATTCCCCTGGAGCAGCTTCCTCTGCTGTTCAAGGCAGTATTGCACTCCTGTAAATCCATTCTAGGCAGCTACCGAATGAGCTCCTCCCCCACTGTGAAGGGTTCTGCTCCGGCTAATTAGCCAAAAGTCTTCAACACACCCTCCCCATCAATTGCACGGGGGTTGGGTGTTGTTTTGTGGGCGGGGCTTCTGGTTTCACCTCCCGTCTTTATTCTTCACCTCTCTTGAATGTGACAAACTATTTTATGCATTTTTGCTTCAGTGTAGTGTTGTTTTTCTCTATTTATTACCAGACAGAGCTGAATGTATGTTAATTCACACTGTGCACATGTTCCTTTGCGAATGAAAATGCACAAAATGTGCAGTGGGCTTGACATCCTTCAGTCCGACTGTGCTATCAAGGGTCAGATGTAATGCTTGGGTTTTAGAACTCACTCTCGTCAGGGACAGAGATGTATTGTTTTTATTGAAAAACTACCTCAGGAAGAATCGTTTTCATGAATTCTCTCTCTGTTTTGTGAAGCTCAGGCGGTTCGTAAATGAACGTTAACAGTGTGCCTTCAGTTTGAATCAGTTGTCTTTTTAAGGCATTTTTAGGTATTCATGTGACCTCTTAAAGGGACAGCTCATCCCAAATGGAAATGTGATCCTACCTTTTTGGGACTATTTGGTGCTTAACCTACACTTTTTAACAATATGAAAAATCATAGCAGGAGAAAAGGACTACAAGGAATTTCACCTTTCGAAGTTTACATGCCTTTTGTAGGTAACCAGTGATTTCAACTCTATTTATTTTCAATTATAAAAATAAATGGTAATCTTCCAAATGTTTTATTTAAGGTGGAAAAATCTATTTGAGAAGACTTTACATCTTAAAAAGGGCATTTATGATGTGTGGTAAAGATACGACTAAGTTATGGCTTTCTCTTTTTATGGTTGAACATAGTATTGAACTCCATGCTAAGCCTTAAAGGGACTGTTCATTCATGACTTCTCATGTCCTGTGATAACAAGCTGAACATTTTTCTGCTGAACAGGAAAACGATGATATTGAAGAACTTTGAAAACAGTTGCCACTGACCTCAAATGTTCAACGGATTCTTCAAAATGTCTAAAAGTAGTTCAAAACATTTGCATCCGTTTCCAATTTTGAGTGATCTGTCCCTTTCGCACCACATGTGATCCATCAAAAACTCTCAACGTAGTTTTGTTCATGTTCAAATGTGGAAAAATTGGATTTCCTCAGGATCTAGCTCCCCTTAAATATTGTAAACAGGGTATAGATGCTGTTTTTATGATTTGATTGCTCCTCTCTGATTTTTGCCGTGGTGATGTATTTGTAGCTTTCGTAGTTTGTAGTGTTCAGGACATCGTAGGTCCTTTTTGAACTGTAGGTTTTTTTTTTAAGGCATCAGGGAGGAGGGAGTGTGCTTTCCGTTTCGACTTCCGAGAATTAAATGCAATGTGTTTTATTGTAAGCTGGCAGCATTATTATGCTAGCTAGTCAAAGTTGCTAATGTTATTAGTTTTGCTTTCTGGTGTTTGAACCAGCTCATCATTTCTGACATTCCAGACATTTTGGATAAGCGTCGTGTAATGTTTACAAATTTGCACCAGACAATGAGAAAGAGGCTGATGCCAAAGACGCCAACCTTTACCTTTTTAAGTATGTCATTAATCTTTCATTACATTTCATTCCTCTTCCATCCATTTGCCGTCGAATCTTTTAGATGTTTTTGGCTGATTTTGAAAGTTGAGGCACTTTAGAATTCCTTACAGGTGGAAATAATAAAATATGTTGAGTTCATCTTTTAGGACAGTTTATTACAAAACAAAGAATGGTTGACCTACCCACTCCCTATCAAACTCTTTCTTTCTGTCTTAGTTTGGTCATATTTTTCCGTTTTTTATTGAAACTACCTGTTGTGTGTCATCATGCTGCATGCGTTCACTGAGGTAAAGGTGTTGATTGTTATTTATTGGTTAGAAAGCACCAGCTTCCCTTGTTCATGTTCTCATTTGTCATTTCGAAAGACCACCATTTCATTTTCCGCCTCATTTTAATTCTGCTTGTCTTTCAATTTGGGGAATTTCATAAGATGATTGTTTGTGTACGTTTACCTCACTCTTCAATGAAGACCGTTTCTCAGTGCAATTATGAGATGTGAAATCAACAGTATTATAGTTGTTAACACTGTTTGTGAATTGTTTTCTTGAAGAATGTATTTTTGTGTATGTATGACTTGATTTTTTCTGAACTGTTTACATGTTTTCGTGTCAGAATACAACGTTCAGGTTTAAAGGGGAAAATTCACCAAACAATGTAAAATCTACTACAACTTTCAATTATCACAGACCTCCTGAGGCTTGTGTTCAATATAAAAGATAGTTATAAAAATATTCTTTATGAAGTATTATGTTTTGGAGGGAAAATAAAGGTGTAGATTTTATTTCTTTTTTGTTTGAAACACCTCGTACATTTTTAAATCAGCTTTCTTTCACTTGATTGTTACGGGTATGCTGATTTGCTAATGGAAGACTATCAAAGTGCTGACATATTTTTTTTAACGTAGCCTGAGAATCTCTTTTAGTCTCCTAGAGTTCTCTGTCCTTTTAAATTGTTAAATGAAGAAACACTGGTGAATGTTGGTGCTTGGGCGAGTCAGTTGGGGGCACTGGAACCGTGGGTGAGATCTCAGGGAATAGACACACTCCTCTGAAACTTGAAGCTAATGTTGCTGAATGCAAAGCGTCAGGTCATTTTAGGGTGAGTGATGTCTGGGATGCTTTTCCTAACTCACGGAACCAAGCTCTTCTCCTGCTTCTCTGACTGTTACTACCTCTGAAGAATGTGAGCCCGTATGTGTTACTAAAGCATGTTTAGAATCTTCTAGAACTTGAAACCAAATAAATGTGAATCTTATGCAACTGTGAAACCGTCTTGAGCTCATCATTGTGAGATTTTAAAATGCCACTAAGTACCTACCTTGCTTCTGAAAGTTAAAAATCATTGACCAAAATGTAAGAATTGACATAAAAACATAGGTCAACAATTATCAGAACTTAATTTGTCGTAGAAGAGGTCCTGAAACACCAAGATGGCACTGTTCCATTAGGGTCAGAGGGAGAGAGAAGCTTCTGGGCCAGGAATTGTTTCACTACAGCATAAACCAGTGTCTGTTAAAGCACCTGTTCATCTAAATTATCATCTAAATTTTTACATATTTTTAAATTGGTAACAAAATTCTATGACATCACGTATGTGTGTTCAACATATAGCTTTCTCTACTCATCAATGTCTTCTATAAAACACACCCAACAATTTAGAAGAGATTGAACACAACTAAACATATAAACTGACAGAAAAAGAAATTTTTTCCTAAACCTCATGACCTAACGTTTTTCATATATACTTTTATCCAAACCTGACTTTTCTACAGTAAGCAAGCCTGCAATTAAAAGCCTTATTTGGGTGCCATTGTCACTGCTGCTCCCTTTCTTAAGCCACTTAAAGCGATATAGACACCTGCTACATTTTCTTACTCACATTGCAGTTGCGTGCCGGTACCAAGTAAGCTCCAGCTTGGATCCCTAGTGTGGGTGTCCTTGACATGCGTAGCTTCATCTGTTTAAAACACAAGTCATAACTTTTATTATAACGTTTTAAAAAGCCAAATTCTGAGGGAGTGCCCTTTGCACAATTTCAATGGGGCGTGTTCCTCATAAGAAAGGCAGTACAGTGACTCACTTGCTTTTTGAAGATATTAAATGAATAGTTACTCTGTGGAGTAAAGCAGAGTCAGAGATGGTTGGATTATTTGACCAGAAGCTTCTATACAATTAGGCCAGTAAGTTGTCTTAAAAACTCACAAAATGGTGTTTTCAAATTCATCAACACAAAACAATAAACATCTACATTTCAGGTACTTTAAAGAAATATAATCGGGCTTCCTGATTCAAAGCTGTGAATTAAACCCCTCTTATAAATGTGCATTTATGAGAAAGTCATTTTATGTAAACTGGTCAGGTTTCCATTCACGGCAGCGGTTTAGAAAGTGTGCTAGCTAAATGTTGGGCAGTTAAAGCACAGTACGTGCATGTGCGCGCGTCCACTGTCAAGGTATGCTGCATAAAATAAAAATAAGTTCAGGGTAATGTAAACAATATTAAAAAGTTGAAGAAGAAATAAATTGTGTTGAAAAATGTAATGTAAATACATTTTCCCCTGCTCAGTGGTATTGACAGCCTTGTGGCACTTGCAAAATTACGGAGTGAACAAAAGACGAGCATATAATCAGAATCAGACTCAAAATCAGAATCAGCTTTATATTATATTTTAGTTTATAATCCAGAACATTTACAAGAACACTCTTCTGCAAGTGTTCTGCTCTCTATTTATCTGAGTCTGATAAATAATGTGACCATTATTTCAACCCTGTTGCTGTAGAGCTTTGGTGCCAAATTCATTCATTCATTCATCTTCATGTCGGCTTTCTTCCCTTTCGGGGTCGCCACAGCAGAATGAACCACCAACTCTCTGGCATGTGTTTTACACAGCGGATGCCCTTCCCTGCCGCAACCCATCACTGGGAAACATTCACACACTCATTCACACTTTAACACTATGGGCAATCGTTCTTATTCAATTCTCTTATTATCTTATTCCGCATGTCTTTGTTCTTGTGGGGGAAACCGGAGCACCCGGAGAAAACCCACGCGATCACGGGGAGAACATGCAAACTCCACACAGAAATGCCACCTGCCCCAGCCGAGCCTAGAACCAGCGACCTTCTTGCTGTGAGACGACCGTGCTACCCACTGCGCCACCGTGACGCTGCCAAATTAATAAAACAAATAGGTTTTTCATATACACTGATGGATCATTCGCTTAATTAACCCATTGTTGCTTGCTTTTAGTTTTCGATATACTGCATCCACCCACAACATTGTGATTGCACGGCATAAATTTTTCAACTTCAAGACTCGTTGTGCACCTGAATCTACAAACTATTAATAATTTTAAAGGTACAAAATGAGAAATAGTGCGTTGGAAACCATAGTATAAATAGAAGCCACTCGAACAGTTCCTAGATGTCTACTTTTTCTGATTAGATTTCAAATTGAAGATTGATGGATGCTCAAACTGACAATAGAACTTTTCTCTTGGACCCAAACAAAGCATTCTCCGTGTAATATGACTCATTTTAATAGAATAAGCACACAAACAAGTAATGGCAATATCGAGAGGGTTGTGCGTATTTTTATAATATTTTGTAATGAATGAATGGGAAAGAAGAAGTAAAGTTCAAAACCACTTCTCCCACATAAAATTTACAGACAAAAAAGTGTGTACATTCTTTTCAGGAGAGTATTTTAAGGCTGCGGCAGCGTATACGTATTTATGTTTTCAAAAGTATAACCATGGAAGTTATTTATCCCATCACGTTTGTGACTCATCTTTATTTTGGTTTTCTCCTCCTTTCGGGTTGAGCTGACAGTATTTTGACCTGTCCTTTAGCAGTCAGCAGATTCATAGTTTTCGGGGGGTTGTTTGGGGGTTTATCATACAAACACAAACAGCAGCTGAAGGCTCTTCTCCTCATCAATCTGTGATTGTCTTAGTGAGGGGATACTGCATCTCTGCAGAATGAAGGTGATTAATAGTCTGATAGTTCTGCTTGGCTGAACTGTACAGGTCAAGCAAACACACTTGACAGAGAGAAAAGATGGCCATGAGTTTCACCTCCTGACTCAGCGAGATGTTAATGTAGCTAATATTGCTGCTCTTGCACTCATGTCAAAGACAACCAGCTTTGTGATTGCATTAAATAATTTTTATACACTATAAATCTATGTATGGAGTTGAACACTTTATGTAAAAAGTCAGGTTTTCGTCGTCTTCACAGTGTGGAAAATGCTTTAGTGAAGATTTTAATCAATCTCTGATGCTGGTCTCTTCGACTTGCAGTCGACTCTAACTCCATCCAGTCAGGTGAAGAGTCTCTGGTTCATCTTTTTTTCCACGCTGTCGTTTGATGCTCATATCAGCTCCACCACCCGCACAGCGTTCTTCCCCATTAGAAACATTCACTGCCATTCGTCTCTCTCCCAGAAATCTATTGCTGTTCTAGTTCACGATCTCGTGACCTCGCGCGTAGACTTCTGCAACACACTACTGTTTAAACTTCATGCCAAATTTCTCCTAAAATATCAAACGTTCAAAACACCATACGCTGAGCACATTACTCCAGTCTTGCAACACCTCCACTGGTTACCTATAAAATATTGAGTTCATTTCAAAGTGCTCTTACTAACATACAAATCTCTTAACAAAACTCCATCTTATCTCACTGAACTCATTTCTACTCATACACCCGTCCCTTAGATCTGCAGCCTCACAGTCTCTGGTTGTACCCAAAGCCTCCAGATCATCACTAGGTTCTCATGCTTTTAGCTCAGCTGCCACCCATCCTCTGGAACAAACTGCCTTGGGATGTACGGAATAGTCTTGATGTTAATCATTTTAAAATTAGTCTTAAAACTTTCATTTTTAGACAGGTCTACAGTGAGTAATGTTCTTTGATGTTTTGCCTGTTTAACCTGCTTGGATTTATTTGCTGTTTTGTACTTTGTTTAAAGACACCCCAAAAAATTTATTATTATTATTATTAGTATTATTATTATTATTATTATTATTAAATAGACCAGCCTTTAACATATAAGCCTCTGAGGACAATGCTTAGTGAGACGATGTAAAAAGCAGTGCTTTTAGGGTAAGTGAGCAGATTTCGTTTGTTAATTCTTTAGCAGAGCTGTCTCTGTACAGTGAAGAGTTCAGAGACTAGAGTGAGAAATATCCAAAGATCATTTAATCTCAATAACTGGTTAACGTTTATTAGTATAACCTTTTCAATAATTTCTGGGATCTGTGAGATTGCCCTGTAGCTGCTCAGTATAATGCTGTCAAAAAAAAAATTTCTCAGCAGTGGTTTTACTGCTGCAGTTTTTAGAGCCTTTGGAAAGGTGTCTGAAAGAAGAGGGACATTTACAATCTATAGAAATCTATTACTCGACTTTTAGACACTGTTTTAAAAAGGTGTAATGTACATTCTGCATAATAAGCTAAAACAAAAGTATGGTATCACGTTAAAAGAAAATCTCACAAATCAACAGTACAAGTAGTTGTCTGAGGCTCCGTGAGAATAGCGACACCAGGAAGTAAACAACTCTCTTTACCGGTTCCTTGATGTCATGCTCGCCATATTCCCCAGCACTGCATTGTCCATACATAAATATTAGTGTCTTTTAAAGGTCCCTGGAATGGCAAATTTAAATCAATAGAGCATGTTCAGTGTGCACTGAAATGACACATGATAATCATTTTGCCACCTAAAAACTCAAAGATATGATTAAAAACCACTGAAGATGTGTCCCTGTATTTGGAGGATGCTTTATAGGGAAACTTTTTGTTTCACTCAATGCCTGGAAGGGCACCTGCTCAGTTTTTAAAAAGCAATGAACTCCCCTTAGACAGTCACACAGACTCAAAGAGACCAGGGATGTGGGAGGTGTAATTCAAATAGCTTGGAATTTCACCGAATGCTGGGGAAAGATGCTGCCCTGTTTTGAATCCAAATTATTTTTAGGTTTATGATAGTTTTGTGATTCCAGTGATGGGACTTCTTCACAAACTCTTATGCTGGAGACCTCATAGGCAGCTGTGGCTATTTGGATTGCACTTTGTAAGCCATCCTTTATTGGTGAATGCAGATTTTTCTCTCGTTTCCCCCATTTGAAACATAGACAGATTATTCCATTCATGCAAATTCAATGATTTCCAATGTTTTAAGATAAGTTCTTCTAAGTTGACCCTGTCTAGAGAGCTTGTAACGCACACAAAAAAAACCTTTCTCATTTATATCAAAATGCACTCCTTTAATATTCAGTCATTTCAGCAAGTGTAACCTGTGTATTATACACATTCATTACATACAGACATATCACACACCGTTCATCAAAGTTCTTAAACTCCTATTACACTGAACTGATTTCAGGCAAAAGACAACATTCACAGTCACTGTGTGTTCCAGTTTTGATGATGCTTTGGCACATTTTAGACTTTAGCATCTTCATGCATGTTGGGTAAAGGAGAGACTTGCGATGATGGTGCTTAGTACAGCATGCCGAGCAGGATGGAGTATAGCTTAGATGAGGAAGGCTTGCTTGCAAGGTTGAATCTGTTGGAATGCTGGAGTCTGTCTGTCTTTTTGATGAAGAGTATGTGTGTTAGCAGTTGGATACTGTTGTGTGGAATGGTGTGTTCGCCTGTTATCGGTTTGGCGTGTGTCAGGGTCGAGGGGTAAGGACATGCATGTGTGAGGCTTCAGATCCAGCCAGAGAGCATGTGTGTGTGGTGTGATGGCGGGCGCCCGGCGTGTGTCAGGTTGAAGGGAATTAGACAGAAGAAGCAAGCAAGATCTGGAGAGGACCACACCTGGTGCCGACACTCTTCAGAACTGTGTGTGTTGAGAATAGTTTAAAGCGATGAAAGGAAAAAACAGCTGTTTTACCTCTCTAAATAAATTAATCATTTTAATTTTTCATTTGAGGCTTCCATTAACTTCTCCCACTCAAAAATTAGGGTCATGGGTGTCTGAGCCATTGTTATGAATTTGACTGGAACTTAATAGAAGTTGATCAATGGACTCTCGATGGTAAAACTTTCAACAAAAAAAGGTTTTATACAGCTAGTCTCACCCTTCATATCAACAAATCGATAGAGAATAGATTCCTCAATTGCAACATTCATGTAAGTAATGGTTGTCCAAGTTGTTGAAGTCCTGCAGAGTTTCGTTCCAATCACAGCACAAAACACAGTTCTGTAGCTTTCAAACAGGCCTTTCATTAAGTGAACGAGTAAGTTTAATCTTAGGTGTAGCAAAGTGTGCTCTATAGGAATTAAATTCTACACCAAAGTTTTAGTTATATTGAATTTCAAATATTATGTATAAAAAGGGACCATTCAATAAAAAGAATAACACTTCTTGGCTGAAAACTAGAGTTGAGTTGTGTGGCTTTAGGTTATAGGACCTCACAGTAAAAATTGGCCTGATGGCAATGAGTAGAGCACGAACAGATCCGGTCAGTCCGTATGAGCAAATATAAATCCAATTCTGGTATGAACACCGAACGTCCCTCACTTCTAGAAAAAGACCTGGATGAACAGTCCAAAAATAAATGATATTCAATGGAAAGTTCATGCTTACATTTGTCAATGGTTTCCTTTATTAATCTTATTTTCTCTTTGGGGATTCTAGGTTATCATTTGAAACCCTTATGAAATTTGTAAAGACGGTCTGGTAAAACTTAACAGAATTGGAAGGTCTTTACTAATCAGATATTAATTTTTTATTATGTTTCATGGATGCCAAAGACTATTAAAAGGTTTAAATAACATACAAATTCAGCAAATTAACATCCAGGAATTTCCCAGCGATAGGTTGCGGCTGGAAGGGCATCCGCTGCATAAAACATATGTCAGAGAGTTGGCGGTTCATTCCGCTGTGGCGACCCCGAAAGGGAAGAAAGCCAACATGAAGATGAATGAATGAATGAATGAACATCCAGGAAAGGACATATTTGCACGGCTTTAGAAACCTCCTAAAACAACATTGGTTGCACTGCAAAAGATGCAAATGAAGTCTTTTTAACCTTCATTGGGGCACTTTATTTTGAACGAGACGGGCCATGAACTTCTTTTCAATGTTAAAAAATTAGTTGGGCTCCTCCACAAAACACACCTTTCCTCCATTTTTGTCGTTTGGTTATGAAGCAAGGCTTAGATGTGGAGAGGACCTGTGTGTATGTAGTTTTTTTTCTTTAGCATCATTTTTGCTAACCATCAATCTATAGCATTTCTCGTTCTGTTTATTACTTAAAGGCTAGGTGTCATTTGCAGAAGTGATTATTTATTTTGTACTGTGTTATTTAAGTTGCTTAATTCATTCATTCAAGTTTTTATTTATATAATTGATGTATTTTATCTTACATATTTTAACGTTATGACAGATGGTTGGGATTATTTTCTCAACATCCAATGTAATTGTCATTATATATGATGGTACACAAAGCCAAAAATAAAATGGTTTTATTGTTGTTTGTTGTCAAATACAAATACAGTGATAACTCAACATACGAAATGAATCTGTTCCGGGATGGCCTTTGTATGCTGGATTTTACAAATGTTGAAGCAAGTTTTACATTTAGGCACACAGAAACAACACAAAAAAAATGGAAAATAACATGGAAAACCAAGGAAAAGTAAACTATGATTCTTCAATCATTAAAATTACACATAAACATTCATCTTCATGTCGCCTTTCTTTCCTTTCGGGGTCGCCACAGCGGAATGAACCGCCAACTCTCTGGCATATGTTTTACACACCGGATATCTTCACAGCGGTTTTTCACTTATACCGCATGTCTTTGGACTTGTGGGGGAAACCGGAGCACCCGGAGAAAACCCACGCGATCACAGGGAGAACATGAGAACTCCACACAGAGATATCAACTGACCCAGCCGAGGCTCGAACCAGCGACCTTCTTGCTGTGAGACGACCGTGCTACCCACTGCGCCACCGTGACACACACATAAACATAATAAATAATAATTAAGCAATGAAAAAAGAATAAAGTAAATGAAAAATAACCCTTACCTTTCGAGTGAGGCGATTTGGCAAAGTGTCAAAGAAGGAGGAAGTGGAAGAGAATGGATGGTAGCAGAGGAAAGCCATAGCCATAAAAATAAGTTTTACCAAAAAATATTCAAATATATTCACAAATTTAGGACACCAACATGAAACCAAAAGCATACCTTTTTTTTTTTTTTTTTTACACCTGTCCTGTCCTACTTCAAAGCAGCCCCATGAGAAGGGAGGTGCTTCGTATGAGTTGGTCAGTTTTGCTCTTTCCAGAGAATTGAAGATATTATATATTGAGTATTCCTCTGGATAGAAGCTTTTAATTTATTTCATTCGCATTCATCACAATAATTACATTAATCAATCATATAAACATACATCAGGACAGGACGGTGTTAATAAAAAAAAAGGGGAATGAGGAGAGAAGTAATTGAGGGGGAAACAGAGGTAGAGAAGTTTTGGAGGGGGAAAGAGAAGGTGAGAGGTAATTGTGGGGGAAGGAGTCAAGATTCAGTTGAAAATGAGAATAAGTAAAATAAATAATATTAGATACCTACCTTATTACATCCAAGTAGTTCGCATCTTTCTACAGATATGCATACAAATAAAATATACATACATACAAGCAGATAAACACGCAGAAGAATAATAATAATAATAAATAGAATTAGTAATCATATAAATAGAATATATATATATATATAATAGATATATAATATATATATATATATATATATATATATACATATATACATACATACATACATACATACATACATACACATACATACACCTATACATACATACATACATACATACATACACACACACATACATATACACATATATATATACACATACACATAAGTAATTGAGTGTTACAGGACAGGTGACCTAAACCTCAAGCATCTAGCAGCGACCAAACATCCCAGGTGTCGTGACTAACCTTCTATGTCCCAAATGAAATGTGGGATCTGCCTCAAGCCAAGTCCCATATATGGTCAGGAACTACCCAGATATCCAGCCCACCCCCCACAGAACGACAAGTTTTGGGGCCTGGGACCCGGACCGGACCCGCCCCACCTCCCCTGGCAAAGTCGGCAACCCCAGAGAGCAATGCCCGGGGCCCCAGTGGGCCCGCTGCAGCAGGAGGTCGACCAGCCCAAAGCTAGGCGGGAATGCAGCCCCTGACCGTGCGGGCAGAGACTGGGAGGCCCCACCCACAAGCACCGCCATGCCCATATCCCCCCGCGGTAGGCCCCCAGTCCCAGGCACCTCCGTGGACCCGCAAGAAAAAAGGGAGGACGGCCAAGGGACCAGATGGGTGCGGGTAGGGACACCACTCCAGACGCGGCAGGACCCCCCCCCGGCCACACCCCGACCCCATGCACACATCAACCAGCAGTCCCCCAACACACACTCACCCCTACCAGCAGCCCCCCAAACCTAACCCCACGCACACCCCTACCAGCAACCCCCCCCACTAAATCAACCCCATCCAGTCATCCAATCATCCATCCATCCATCTACCCACTCATTCAGTCTTCCAGTCCCGGGAAGTAGCCAGTCACTCACCTGCAGCCCGCACCCGCCCCCGCAGCTACCCACCCCCCCACGATGGTGGGCCCTTACCCCCCAAGAGGGAAGACGGGGGCAGTCGTCCACCCATTCCCCAACATCTGCTCCCATTTGTCATGTTATGCAGGTATATGTGGGTGTGTTGGAGAGATAAAAAGCATACCTTAAGAGAGGGAAAGCTTTCCATTTAGACATCATGGGGTGTCAGGTGACCAATATGAGAGTAAGATACTATGAACAAACACGCAGCATCGGGCCTGGAACTGACCAATAGAAGAGCAGAACATTTGGTGGCACATAGAATGATTGATGCCCAGTATTGTCTTCCACCCAAATTTCAAAAGTTGAATATGTTTTCTCGTGTGCGTTGAAAACTTTTTCATATGATGAAGCAAAATATTCTTCATGTGGCCTTTTCAATTTTTAATTTTCCATAACGTGATTCATATCGCAAGTTACCAATGTACTGTAGATAAAATTTCCCCAAAACGTGACCTAAGATCAAGTATGGGTAATAGGGCTGGCCGCTACACCAGTATGAAAGTGAATACCGGTATTGTATTGAGCCATGATATGGATTTTGCAATACTGTCACATTTATAAATTGCAAGATAAAGAGCTTGATCTTTCGCTTGCACACGTTCAATTTATTTGATGTTTAGACGAGGAGATGTAAGTACTGATATGTCCTGACACAAGCACTTGTTCTCAGAGCAAAGGGGGAGGCTAGTCAGGTACAGATTGCATCAGCACTACTCTGAAAAAACAGTTAAAAGTTGCCAGCAACAGCAGAGGAGAGAGAGAGAATCAAGACTCGGGTTATTCATGAAAATGTGTAAATAAAGATTTACAGTCTGTGTTTGGATCCAGTTCAAGCAAACTGAGAGAGCGAGAAATGAAGTACAAAACAGCCTGGACAGTAGGTAAAAACTGCACGAGGGATATAAATATATGTAATGTTTAAAACATGATGGCGAAAGTGTTAAACAGTCTCATTTGCAGTTAATTATATCATGAAAATATTCAAGCAGGCTCTGGGTTCACAACTAATCTCTGTCTAATTTCTCACTTTATATAGGGTTAAAATGCAAATGTTTTTATTTCGCTAATTTCTAATGTTAGTAAAGGTCTACTAAAATGTGATATTACATTTTTTCCCATCATATCGCAATATAATACCGATACCTTCTGAACAGTGGAAAATACCGTGATATGAATTTCAACCCACATCGCCTAATGGGTAGCAACTTGAATAAAAACTGATGTACATTTACATATTCAAAGGCATCAATTCTCTTACGGATACCTAGCACTGAATTTATTTGGTCTGTTTCTAGTCTATATAAATAGGCACCCCGCATTATGGAGCGTCCTAACCATGTGGTGTAGAAGACGTGAAAGCTGCGGAGTGATTGATGAGAGTGATGAGGCACGGTAAACCGGACAGATTGGTTGAGTAGAAAATTTTTAACCAAAAAAAACTTTAGGCGCACGGCAACCAATCAGGGACTTGCTTTTGTAGTGGCATGATTTTACATCAAACAAGAACATTTGAAACAACAATGGAGGAGACATTATATCATAGCAGTTAGTGGCCTACCAGAACTGTATGACGATGTTGTATTATTATACAGTTCAGGCCAGCTCCCTAAGCACTTCTGGGAAAAATGGTATTGGGGCGGCTCTTCACTCACAGGACCCCACAGGACAGAGGGGCGGCCACCTCTAATCCAATCTCCCAGGCTGCAGTGATGGGAAGTTCGCTTCATTTTACCGACTCGGATCTTTGAATCCCTTTCAGCAAGATGAACGAATCTTTTTTCGAGTCATTTTGTTCATTTCATTTATTTTAGTAAATTACCAATAAAATGTGTGTTTCTTCCCTAACACATTTATTATATACACAAACGTGAATCACACTATTAAAAAGGGCCTTCTTTCACATGACCACTCCCTAATATTTACCAACACAATATGAGCCGGAATCCTAAAAGATTCGTTCTTTACCAGAGTCCTCCTGGTCCATTTGTTCTTTTGTCATTAATGATGAGTGTGTGTTACACTCGGAAAACCAGAAGAATGTTGCGCATGCACCACTGAACAAAACCCTCTCTGACATGATTCGTTCCTATGGAGTCACATTAAAGAGTCGTTCAAAAAGAACGAATCCTTCATAAGCAACTCTGCAAATCTCCTCCACAGCACAATCTGACCACATCCCAGATGGGGAGAGCGCTGTACTGTTTTTTCCTCTGCTACTCTTACACTTCCGGGTCAGGCAGCCGGTTCGTTTTGCATTGTGATGAGCTGCATTGGCAGATTGAGAGGAACTGTATAGGAAATTTACTTCAATGAAAGTTAACTTTTTTTTTAAACCAAACACTTTAACAACTACTTTAAAAAGTAGAAGTAAACCAAAACTACTCAATTACAGTAATTATAATACAGTAGGGATACAGTAACAGTAATTTCCAGTTTTGCTAGAGATGAATGAGAAGAGAAAGACAGTGTGTGGGTGTGCACGCCTGTTTGTATGTGCGTAGTGTACCTACATGCTAGTGGCCTTGAAGTGTGGGGGATGAAGAGGGGTTTCTGGCAGTCGATCTTTACAGCTGCTGGAGTCCAGATAGCTTGGCCAAAAACCACTGTCTTGCAAAAACCAAAATCTCATTTAAAAATGTTGTTTGTGATTTTTAAGAAAGCCTTATATGTGTAAAGAAGATCGCTCCATTAAAAGGCTGTAGTCATTTAAAAAATTCAACACCATAGTGTATTTTTAACATATTATGCTATTGAAGATTCTAAAAAACTTTTTCTTAAAAGAAAATATATGTTGATTAATAATATCAGGGATGTCAGGATCATACAGGACTGACTAAAAGATAATTTTTTTTCTCTGGGTAGATGGCCACCAGACTGTACATTAGCAGTAAACATCCAGTTCAGTTATTTCTATTTCAACTATGCATTTACCCACATTCAGGTGACATGTCTTCATTGACTTTCGGAGCATTTAATAAATATGTTTATAAAATAGTGTTTATAAAACACAGATTAAACACACGCTGGCTGTGGATCAAAAAATTATGCCGTCCATATGCAGGTTACGTATCTGTGTCAGAGTACTTGGTTTATGTAAAGTTAATTTATTAGTGGACTGAATTTAACAGTATGCATTCACTAAACTTCCTCTGTCAATTTTTATTTACAATGAAAGCTAGTCCAGCAATTGAGTCTTTTTTGTATCTCTGTGGCGTCCCCGAAAGGGAAGAAAGCCAACATGAAGATGAATGAATGAATGAATGGTAAATAGTTATAAGTATTATCTACTGTTGTACTTTTTCAATATAACCAGGTAGAGGGAAAGAGAGGCTGTCAGGTGAAAAGTGGGTTTCACTGCACATACATGAGGAGATCGATAATTACAGCAGTAATCATAATTGTGTCAGGGAATATCAAAGAGACCTAAAGGATGTAGTATAAAACGCTATAAAAATAGACTATAGCTTGACTGTACAGTGTTTACATGCAATAACCTTCTCAGAGCAGTGTCAGCGCCATAGAGCTCTAAAATCCTGCCTACGTCCAAGTAACAGAGACACAATTTAGCTCCAAAAATTGCTAAGCAGAGTGCTGAATTCTTTTCTATGGATTTATCAGATGAGCAATTCAGAGACTGTTAAGAGTTCCATATAAATATATAAAATATATTTTTCACCAGTGAATTTAGCACTATATGTATCTGGAAGATAGATACATTTATATATGTATCTATAACAATGGTAAGTAATTTAATACATAAGTTACTTAAAAATTGTAAAATAAAAACTGTATTTTGGCTATTAACTATGCTAAATGCAAATAAGGTGAACATTTATAGAGATGTAGCTAATTAACAGCCAATCCCTGGCCCTTCAAGGTCGAACAGCTGCGCAGAGTCTGTGTAATGACTCCATTCTTCTCTCTTTCTATCTGCGTAAGATATTGAGACTTTCTCATGGCAAAAGCCAAGAAGCTAATCATTTGAATGTGAAACACCAATAGCCTTATGCTAAACTTGTGAGCATACTGTATTGTAATATTTAGTTATTTATTAAATGTTACTTATTTACAGCCATTGAGCTATACAGAAATGCTAATTCACATATTGTTTTATCATTGTGAGTTTCTAAGTATTTCTAAGTCAGGTTTCAATGAAGTGTGAAACTTTTAGCATGATCTAGTAAATAAAAAAATAAACTTAAACAAAACGTTATGTTAGTATGTCTGAGTTATATTATAACTAATAAAATGTATCTAAAACCAAATATCTGGGTTTGGTGACAGATTCCGATTTTGAAACTCTGCACTCCTATTCCTTTTTGCTCTTCTTATTCAGGAAGCCAAATTTGTAACTGACACCCATCACCCGAAAGCTGTGTAAAAAAAAAAAACCCTGCATTTAACCTCTCTCATTGTTTAAATAATAATGTATTGTGTTAGTCTGCTCTTGATTTTTTCAAAGTTAAAAAAAAATAGAAAAGTGTTAGGGATTAAAGAAAGTATATATAAGGAGGATTTAAAACTGATTATTGTAGGCGTATGGGCCTGGCCTAAGTGAACTTCCTGTCAGGAAAGAAAAAGCAGCACTTCTTCAGTAAATATATTTTTACACCAGGTCCAAGGTTTTTACAGAATTGGCCTTGTGGCTGTCATAATGCACGTGCCTTACTTTATGGATGGAGTTTTAATCTGGTGGTCGGCCATAGACGGGAAAAGAGCAAAGAGTGGTTTCAGAAACATTCAAGGGCAAGAAACAACATGAAAATATCCACAATTGAATATTTCAGTCTGCTTAAATATTCTGTTGCCTATTGTTTGAATGGTTTTAGTACATTGGGTGATGTAATGTTATAAAGTTGCACACCGAAGGCTGGGTGTAAAAGTTTTTTTAATTTTAAGAAACATTTATTTAAACAAACATTTATTTAAACACAAAATGTTACTCACACAACTGTAGATGATAATGATATGTGTTAAAAGGTAATTTGGTAATACAATCAAATACACCAGTCACAGAATAACTAAAAAGCACATCAACTTTTTAGTTGTAACACTTATTAAACACAAAATAAAAACCCAGATTGTATACCAGAGGAAACTACATAGAATAGCACAGTTCAGAGAAAAGATCCCAAGACTTCAAAAAGAAAGAATAAACATCGCTGCACTGGTGGAGTAACAATCACCAACAGCACAATATTACAAAAACAGAGCTTCTAGAAATCCCTAGATGACCTTCAAAGACCACATCGCCAAGACAACCCGAGGTTGTAGATTTGCACAGAAAAATCATGCCCTTCTTAACTGAGCAACTCCTAGTTCAGGTTCTGGTCCTATTTCGACAGGACTACTGCAATGAGCAGATGATCCAGAACTCTACAGCTCTTCTAAGCTTCAAAGAACTTAAGTGAGTTCATGTTACGCCCCCCTTCATCTCTCTCCACTGGCTCCCCATTGACACTGTTAAATTCAAACCACTGATGCTTGTTTATAAATCAGTTACCCCAAATATTCCCCTCAAACTACCTTCACAAGCTTCTACAATCCACAGGCCCTCCAGAAGCTTCTGTTCAGAGAAAAAATAGCGTCTTGTGGTTTCTTCCCACAAAGGCAGAAGATCTCTCAGCAGAACCTTCTCTCTCACTGTCCCTGGCTGGTGGAACAAACTCCTGATCCAGTCATGAAAGCAGCAACCTAACAGCTTTCAAAAAGCAACTAAAACTCTTTTCTAGCAAAACTTAGAAGTTTGAAATCCCTTTTCTTCTGATTATTCCTTCCTCTGATCACTTCTATGTTTGCTTTATCAGCTAAGACGACCTCTGTTGTTAACTGCTAAATTGCATTTTGTATCTCCCTTGTTAAAGTTACTAGTTACCTAATCAAAAAAGCAACTAAATTACTTTACTTATTTCTTACACTAAAAAGTAAGTAGTTACTTTTAAACGTAACTCATTAGTTACTTTTATTGAACATGTTTTGATGCCCCATTAATGCCCTTATTATTTAATTTCAATGTTGTGTGTAAAACAATGCTTTTATTGATCAACATAACAATGTTTATTTAACTGTTTAATGACTTGTTTTATATTTTATGCTAAGCATTATGTTCAATATAAACTGAAAAACCCTGTTAGGTCTGTCTCTCGGTCTTGTCTGCTTGTTAAGCTTGCCTTCCTCTCTTCCTGCTGTCACCTCCTGACTCACTCCTGTCTCACTCATGTCTCACTCCTGTCCCACTCTTGTCACCTCCTGTCTCACTCATGTCTCACTCATGTCTCACTCCTGTCCCACTCTTGTCACCTCCTGTCTCACTCCTGTCTCACTCATGTTTCACTCCTGTCCCACTCTTGTCACCTCCTGTCTCACTCTTGTCACCTCCTGTCTCACTCCTTTCTCACTCCTGTCCCACTCTTGTCACCTCCTGTCTCACTCCTCTCTCACTCTTGTCACCTTCTGTCTCACTCCTTTCTCACTCCTGTCCCACTCTTGTCACCTCCTGTCTCACTCCTCTCTCACTCTTGTCACCTTCTGTCTCACTCCTTTCTCACTCCTGTCCCACTCTTGTCACCTCCTGTCTCACTCCTCTCTCACTCTTGTCACCTTCTGTCTCACTCCTTTCTCACTCCTGTCTCACTCTTGTCACCTCCTTTCTCACTTCTGTCACCTCCTTACTCACTCCTGTCACCTCCTGTCTCACTCCTGTCACCTCCTGTCTCACTCCTGTCACCTCCTGTCTCAATCCTGTCACCTCCTGTCTCAATCCTGTCTCACTCCCGTCACCTCCTGTCTCACTCCCGTCACCTCCTGTCTCATTCCCGTCACCTCCTGTCTCACTCCTGTCTCATTCCTGTCACCTCCTGTCTCACTCCTGTCTCACTCCTGTCACCTCCTCTCTCACATCTTAACATATCTTAAACAAACAAATTAAAGTGTTCATGAGTCAATTATCTGAACCAAAAAAAACCTAATGGAGCCAGGGGTGGAATTTTTTTTTTTTTCAGCTTCAAATTTGGTCAGTTTTCAACATTAGAGTGAATTGCGAACCTGCAAACTTCTGGAGTCACGCTCCAGTGGCTGCTCAAGGAACTGCAGTTCAGTCACTTCCTGTTACCCATCGAGAGGAACAGCAGGGTGAACCACAAGACGTTGACATCAAGGTGTGACAGTGTTTAGTGCTGGTTAAAGACAAAGAAGATGAAGAGGGACCTAGTGCTTGGTGTCAGGTAAGAAGTTTAGGTGGAGATAGCAGGAGATTCAGCGCAGAAGGAGGTGAGTAAGGCTTACAAAGCAAGAAGTGCATTGGAATAAATAACAGAAGGGACAAGGGAGGTTTTTAAGTAGGGGGAGTGACAGAGGTAATTGGATAACAGGTTTATCAATGGCAGGTGCAAATCAATGCATACATATGGGAAAGCAGAAGTATTTACAATCAACCGTTCACAATTTAATGCAACATAAACAAAATAGGTATCTACATAATGTAGAAGAATAATAAAATCTGTATGGAATTACTTTTTAAATTACTTGCCATTACTTTTCATATGTGTTTAAAAGAAAGATTGTGTGAGATGCATTTACACTGTTAGGCCATTTTAGATTCAACATATGTCCCTGAATGGATTAAGTAAAGATTGAAACTACTTAATCTTCTGTTAGAATAGTTACTATAATAATGCAACTGTTTAGGCAACTCTAACGTAAAATGTATATAACATTATGAATGCTAAGCTTTCAGTTAAACATATTAATAGTATATATCAATAAGGCACAGACAACAACACAATTTTCTATTATCAAGGCAGAACAAAAAAAAGACAACAACAACAAAAAAATCGGTGACTCGACGTACAGTTGTCAAACAAAACTTTCACAGAAATATTGCATTGTCAGGTTTTTTTTTCAAAATTGACAAACATTTTTATTTGCTCAAAACATTACTCTGACACAACATTGATTGATTATATATTTTTTAATTGCGTCAACAAAAGCCACTGAAAATTTGAACTCAATTAAACAATATTAATTTAGTTAATAATTCTTTAACAAAAAATGAGTACAAATAATTTTTTAATAATAATGTGGCTTTCAGGTCAAAATGACGTTCTAATTTTACGAGAAGAAAAATGTTACACGTGTATATTCTTTTCTAGTAGGGACTGGTTGCAATAATTCAAGATATGTTCTGTATATTGTTTGAATTTGAGATAAGTAATATATGTTAATGTGTTATGGAGTAAAATTTAGATTTTTAATTGCATTTAAAATGGGAATACCCCACAACAGTTAACTTGTCTGAAAGCATCCCTTCTGTGAATCCATTTCTCCCCCTTGAATTAGGAACTCCAGAATTATTTCTTTATAGATTTGTTCATTCATTGTTCACTCGTTTATTTAAATTCGAATCTAACATGTTACGTATTTATTACACATGCTTTTTACTAACCCGACATTATTGGACAGTTGAAAAGAATGATTTTAGTTTTGCACGCTTTATCTCGACTGTTCACTTGTTTTGTAGAACTTCATGTGATTTTGTGAACAGCAGATGTTAAAAGCTTAGGAATATCTCGTGCTATGTTCTTACAGTGTTTTACAGGCTGTTTATGGTGTAGGTTGTGGTGCGCATGTCTCTCGCAGGCTGTGCTTGGAATGTTAGAAGCGCAGCTGTAGTCAAAGCATGGCGGATCGCTTGATATCAGCCAGAGAAAGTCAAAACCAGAGCGGAGCGTGGAGCGGCGGCGCAGCGGCGCAGGGGCGCAGCGGCGCAGGGGCTGACCTTGACTGCTGACTGTTAGACTTTACCACACACACTTTCCCTGCAGCGCTCACAACAGAACACATGGACGAAGACATCTTCGCTCTTCAGTCAACCGTCTTAATATTTATTAGAATCATATCTAATTTTTTATAATTCTTTATTTCACTCGTAGCTTTAGACTTAAATATGCTTGTATACTTCTGTTTGTATTATAATGTTGCCGGATCCATTTGATTTTCTTGCGTCTACGATTTCACGATTCATTTCAGCGATATTCTTGAAGACTTTTTAATCGAATGTTCAAATATACAGTTATTGTTAGAATCATTTTAAAATTCCAGAATTACTTCAACCGTTGTATTAGTATACCTAAAAGAAGTCGTTTATTTCAACTTTTACAAGCATATTTCATACATTCAATGCTTCATTTAAAGTGTCCTAACAGTGTAAACGCATTTTACTCACTCTTTCACTTTTCACATATGAAAAGTGATGCCAAGTAATAAATATCAAGCCCTAATAGAGGACTTTAAACGTTTATTGACCTTCATGTATAATTGATTTTACGTATGGTGTAAGTAATGTATGTATTTATTAATGTATTTATGCTTATTTTGATGTGTGCGTAACCCCCGATTTAACGATGACTCATAAATACCCTAAAAACACAAATCCCGACTTTTCAAATTTGGTATCTTCGCCAATTAAGTGGTAACAATGAAATTGCAAAGATGGTTATAATATGCCCTTTATTAAAGCAACCATAAATGCGACAACAATAACTGTACTCTTACGCTTCATCTTTATATTGTTATTGGTTTTGTCCCTTCATAAAAGCGAATCGCAATCAGTTTTTCGCTGGACTGAAGAAAAAGGATTTTTTTTTTGGATCAAGCACGTGCGCGCGCAAACACAGACTGCAACTATCCAATGAAGAATGGCGAGCTCTTCTGCACATCCTACAAAAGAGCCCCGGACCCAGCTCGGGAACATCCCGGGCTCCTGGAGCAGCCACCGCGCGCTGCAGAGGGGCCATTTATTCCTCGACTCGAGCGAAACATCTGCGGAGCATCCTCCGGACCCTCGAGGCCCCTCGGCCCGCTGCTGCACGAGCTTCACGGTGAGAGACGCCCGAGCGACATCACAGAGAAGCGCGCCGCGTTGCTTCCGGTCGGTTACTCTTTCAGCGTTTGTTGGGGCTTTTATTAACTTCGTTAAAACTTTTCATTCGTTTTATGGCTACAGCTTTGTGTCACTTCACCAGGATCAAATATTGTTCAGCAATACAAGCAGCACCCAAACACTTTTCTTACTGTAAACATTTCGACGAATTCACATTTTCACAATTAACTCTAAACTAGCTGGTATTCATCTTAGAGACGTTTTCAGGCATCTTGTCAATCATTGAATTGTGCGCGATAAGTAAAAACGGAAAAAATATACACATCAAATCTCATAAATTAGAGTTCTTTTTTTTTAGCTTCGTAATTTAGCCGGTTCCAAACTGAAAGCAAGAATGATCAGTTGTATGCTCACAAAAATAGCTTCAATAAAAGTTCACAAGCAAATTCACACAAAGAGGGTAAATACAAAACGTTTCCGTTATTGTAAACATAATATGACAAAAAAAAGTTTGACGCATTTGCTGAATAAAAAAACCCCAACATGAACATTTGACAGAAATTCGAAATAAAATAAAATAACAGCAGCTAGATTCGAATATCAGCTTGTCCGAAATGCATAAAATATAAGTAAAATGGCAGCATTTTAAGGTTTAAAACGTGTTTGTCATTTCCTAAATCTTTGTTCTTATTTATTGTTAGTTTGTTTGAGTAGTGAATGTAAAACAGTTTGAGCGCGTTCGACGGCGTACTTTTCTTCAAACCCTAATCTGATGATCAAATTGTTTCGGAGTGAAAAATGTGTAGAGAAAAAAGTTTTAAGTAATGTAAAAAAATTAAATAATAATAATAGTAATAATAATAGAAGGTAATTTGTATAAAAACAACTTTCAACATCTGGTGTAAAGGGCAACTGTTTGATGAGAGCGTTTAATCTCAACTTTTACATTATAAGCACATTAATTTCATATAAAGATGTATGCAAGTGGAATTCGTTCATTATACAAAAGTATTAGAAATAAAACAGCGGGAAGCCGTTTAGTGATTTAAATATTTTTGATCAGGTAAAAGAAAATATAGTTGTTTGCTTTCTTTCCAAGACTTTTCACGCTTCTCGAAAGAAAATATTATTTAAGCGAATTTTGAAACAATCTAATGCTGATTTCATCCATTTTATTCTAAAGCGTTGTGTAAAGATTATAAAAAATGTGCGAAATTGCCAGATAGATAAATAAGATTGGATTTCCCTTTTTCTTCTTTTTTTAATAACTAGGTTACTTAGTTTCTGCGCATCTTAATAAACATACATATCATTTAATAAGTTGGAAACTGTCCAAAGCTTATTGAATTTTCACCCAACAAATTCAGTGTGCTTCATAGAGCAGCAAGTTTTAGGCATAAGCAAAATGATAAATTGAAATAGTTTAACGATATCCATGTATTTTTGTCCTTTAATACAAATAGCATCCAGACACCATAAAGTCACACACTTCCCCAATGTTGTTTTACGTTTGATGTTAAAAGAGAGTTTGTTTTAACTAGAGAATCAGCAAGAGCAGACTCTTCCGCGGTGTTCTTCTGCAGCGCAGCATTAACCGGCGCCCGGGCTGCTCGGTGCTCGGTGCTCGGTGCTCGGGGCTCGGGGCTCGGTGCTCGGTGTCCATGGAGTTCCCGCCGGAGGAGGAGCCGGACCTGGACGAGCTCTGTCCGGTGTGTGGAGATAAAGTCTCCGGTTATCACTACGGGCTTCTGACGTGCGAAAGCTGCAAGGTAGGCTCACGCAGGCTTATTTAACTCATCAGAACTGTGCAGTAACATACACAAATATATACACAAATACATAAACAAATAATGGAGTTTCGTGGACGGTTTTGGACGGGTGAGACAGTTTTTGTGGCATTTTATTTGTATTCTGGTTTGGGACCTTTTAACAGCTGCGTTTACTGTTAAATGTATGTTTGGCACAGCGCACTCATGCTATTTAATATCAGAATTTATTTCTGAACAATGGTTGAAGTGGATTGTGTGTAACCCACCACAGGAGGAAAATGTAACACTTATATTGTGTATAAAACATTCTGCATGCTTAAAGAAAACGAGGCGTTTATTTTTAAATTTATTTTGCATATGCTATCTACAATAAACTTACTTTATTTTAAAAAGACAATGATATTTAACTACAGTCATAAATAGTATATATGTTTTGCTTCTGGTCCTTTCATTTTTTTTGGCAGCTAATGTCAAAATATTCAAAAAAGAAAGTATTCACAATTTGCCCATAAATGTGAAGTTTATGCAGTCTCAAGACTCAACGCGTTTCCTATTTTATAACTCACATGAAAAAACATGACTCGCATTTGCTTTTAAAGTACACGTTTATATGCACCTCTGAATATTTCAAGTAAACGGATAAAACGTTTTTTTAGATAGGTTTGTAAATGTGCAAAGGTTTATGCTGATGCGGAGGCGGGTCTGCACTTTTAATTGGGCGCATTATCTGTCACTCACAGACAGGGGACTTGCCATTGGTTGATTTGTGAGCGAGAACACAATTATGAGATATTTTATTGTGAAGTAAGCTGATATGTGCCACCTGGAAGAAGCCTTCAGCAATAGGCGCTGGGTCTAGAAAGAGAATCTGATATCATTTACAAGCTCTATCTGTGTGAAAAACAAAATTCATATCAACAGTGTACATATCTTTTTTATTTGTATGATGTCATGAAAGATGTTAAAATAAAATATAACATGTTTGGAATTGAAATTAAACACATTTTATGGATGATTAGTCTGAACACACTCTTTGCATTCAGTCAATGCAAAATATTAATACTATGCCAATCTGTTCTGAAGAGATGTTCAAAATGTTCTTTTCATAATGAAAGAAACATTTTAATTTACTATTTACTATTTTACAATTGTACGTAATTGTGAGTAATGGCCTTTTCTGACTTTGGAGCTGGCCGAAGATCATTTTATTTTCTCATTTGATGGAGAAGAGCTGTAGACGGTGTATGAGGGAACAGAGAAATGAATGGACTTTATTATTTCCTGAATGTAGTAAAACAGCATAATTTCTTGTATTTTACCTTTTAATAAAGCTCTCTCTTCATGCTGCAAACATATTTAGTTTGCTCCTCTCTCTCGCTCCATGAAAGGTTTTAAGTCACTGTTCAAGCTGAAAGACAGCACTTCCAAATTTTGAAGTGCTTTATTGCATTATTGTGGGTAATATCAGCTGGTTGAATGTCCACCGATCTGCACTTCAGAATCTAACCAGAACACGAATAGAGCAGGGGCACCGTTCAGGTACTCGTTTATTAATACTATGGTTTGGGAGAGATTAATTGGGATTTTGCAACCTTAAAATTAGAGATAGTATGGGGATTGGGATTGGGACGGCAGGAGCTCTATTGAGCTTTTATAACTTACAAAATGAGCTTGTGTTGTGCCTGCCCTAAAATCATATTTTCCAGAAATGCTTCTTCTTCTAAAATTTTAGATGTTCATTTGAGATGGCATATGACTTAGTAAAGTGGACAGTTTTTCCAGCATTTACCAAATTCTGAAAGTCTTTATGGATGGTTAAGTGAATAGTGTCCAGAGCGTCCAGTGTTTGCCTGTTTTAGTTGTTGGAATCCCTGATTTTCCCTGACAATTTAGTTATCACTAATGTTTAATGGCAAAGAGCTCCATCTCCAACTTTCATTCACATATCAAGTCAGCAGGAACATTGCTTTCATTGATGAGGTATGAAACAACTTTTCATGACAAATAGGCCAACATGTAACCAGATGTTAAATTCTGTGATTGAGTGTTTTTTTCAGACTTTATTTAAAAGAAGATTCCAATCATATGTTTTTATATCTGCAGGGATTTTTCAAGAGGACTGTTCAGAATAATAAAAGATACACATGCACTCAAAACCAGGACTGCGGGATTGATAAAACCCAGAGGAAGAGATGCCCCTTCTGCCGCTTCCAGAAGTGTTTGAGTGTGGGCATGAGGCTTGAAGGTAACAAACAACACTATTGGAACCAGATCTTTCTAACAAAAAGTAGAGCTAATGTGGTGCTTAATAAAGCTTAAATGGGTATTTGCACTTAAAACAATATGTTTAAAAAAATTCCAGTCAATTCTAAATAAATTCTTAACAAACAATAGTTCACATTTTTACCCTCTTTATAAAATGTTTCAGTTCTGTTGTTGAGTAACTGAATGTATTTTTTTTTTCTTCAGATGTTTCTGTGTTTCTATTTCCTGTAAGACAGTAAAACGCAGTTTGTTGGACAAATAAAAAAAAGTAACAGTTAATTTTAAGAATCATTATTTAAGTAATAATACTAATAACTTCTTGTGTAAATGACCAGTTATTGATTTTTAAGTTATTCTCTTGATTTATGCAAAATGATTTGATTCATAAGAGTGAAATTAATTTAAAAGCAAAATTTGAGCTAAGAATTAAACATTAGAAAATAAAGGACATAATTTTCTTGAATTTATTAATGACTAACAAGTGTGCTTTACTATAGTAACTGCAGTTTATTTTCAATTTCCTAAAGTAAACACGTTCTTGTCTCTGACGACTATAGAATATTTGTAAATCAGCAGAAATTTCCTGGAAATTAGGAAGGTCTACAGTTGCTTTCATAAGTCAAATAAAATAACCCAAATAAAAACATGACTCAACTTTGGGAATTTGTAAAGCAGACGTCGTTGAACTTCACAACTACAACAGGCCAATAAGAACTATCCTAATTCGCAGGGAAAATGCATATCATCCCTTATATGAGCGGAAGTAGTTTTTTTCTGTGGTGTTTAGAGCCGGAACACACTAATCTATGGGCTTACTTAGGGCTTACTCACTTGACCTTGAGGTTGTGGCAAGGGAAATGTAGGTTAAATAAATAACCAGGATGATCCCTTTCAATAACTCAGCTTTAGGAACATCCATGTAAGGCACACTACGACCTTGTCTGGGACGTAGTCTTTGATTTTTGGGAAGTCGTCTTTGATTGGACACAAGCAAACCAGTAGAGGACAGGTCAATACGCAGTATTCATATTTACCCCCAAAGAGGTTATTTAGACATTCTGCAGTTTATTGTGCAGCTTCAGTGAACTGCACCTATTGACTGAAAGTGTCTAGCACCAAATGGTGTAAGTTCAGAATCAGGAAAAATAGCCAAGGACCAAGTTTCCTAAAGTGAACTTATCATGTAGTTGAATCAACCACTTGGCAAGCTTCTTTGTCCTTCTCTTGCCCAGGAATAGCACCTTTAAGGAAGCAGAACTGGGTAGTCCCCCTACAAGGATGGCTCACACAGGAGTTAGGCGTAAGACTCCTATGCACTCAGGTCAAAGGAGCCATAAATTCCTGTAGGAGAATTTCATGTCCCACCACAGTGAAATCTACTGCAAAACAGATCCCATAGGAAATCCGATGTCTGGTATCCATGCAAATTATAGTATATGGCTAAATATATTGGATGTTAAACAACCTGCAGCATTGCAGTGATCTGCCAGCAGAGTTTTTTTTGTCAACAAGTAACCAAAAATCAGCAAAGGACCTCAATGCTGTGTAAAGTGTGTGCAGGTGGCTTCTACTGCTCAGGTATCCAACCTCTGCTTGGACACAGCTTTCCCGATGTTCTGGCCTCCATAGCATACAAAGAATAGATCGGAAGAACTCAGGTTCCAGGTCAAATCCACATTTAGCATGACGCTCCAATTGATGTTTTTCTAAAGGAAGTGTCTTTACTTTACTTTTTTTTTGATCGTTGGTCACACACACTCTTAGAAAAACACTATTGATTGCTGTCTGAAAGAAAGACAGCTTACAAAGAATAGATCGGAAGAACTCAGGTTCCAGGTCAAATCCACATTTAGCATGACGCTCCAATTGATGTTTTTCTAAAGGAAGTGTCTTTACTTTACTTTTTTTTTGATCGTTGGTCACACACACTCTTAGAAAAACACTATTGATTGCTGTCTGAAAGAAAGACAGCTATAATGTAGCATTTCACTGATGAGAACAGCATAGTGCACACACCATCCCCTAAACCGCTATTGCAATTTCAATTTCTCAACATCATGACCGTGGCTGTCCTTCAAGGATACGGTGCTCTCGCAGAGAAGAACTCCATGAAAGAGGCATCGTCTTTTAAACAGACGGTTCTTCATCATGGAAGAATGTTGTTTGCTCTTTAAAAGAAAACGTGCTCTTGATGGAGGAAAACATAGTGATTAGAAGTCTGGGACGTTCTGTCTGAGCAGGAAAACAACACCTTCAACACTTTCTTTAGCATATCGCTCACTCTTCCAGGTGCAAAGCTAAAACTGAAATATATTAAGAATAAAATGTTTTTTGTAAAGCAGATAAATGATAATCCCGTGCCCAGGTGAATGCATAAAATCTTCCAAAAATCCGCCCAAACCGCACACCAAAGTAGGCGTGTGCATGGAGGAGGGGCTACAGAATTTATCAGTATTTTCCAAGTTCACTTAAAAAAAATCGGCCTTTGAATAAATGACATATATTTTTGGATGAGTGAGTTGTCTGATTTCAGAAGTGGACTGTTAAATGTCAGTTAAATGATGGTTACTAAGATTGTTTAATGATATGAAAATGACAATGAGACTATTTACAATGTGAATATTTAGGGAATTTGTTGTCTGCTCAACGTTCTCTTTGACAACAGTAACTTTCGTTTTTGTTTCATTCAGCTTCTAGGCCTGCTTATTCCTAGTTACTGAGAGCATTCAGCTGTAGAGCTTCTCAGAACTGAACCTGACAATAACCCAAAGGAACCCTGTAACTTTTCTGTTGATTTAAACCAGGATACTCCTTCTATAGAGGCAGTCGTTTGGCCACTATGCTAATCTTTCAAAAAAAAAAAAATTTTTTTAAGCAGTTTTATCTAACAAGGAATATCCTCATGGCTCTTTAATGCTTGTGTGTGTGGTTCACATAGGCAGTGCAGAAAAACACCTGTTTCCGCATGTGACACATTCCTCACACGCTGATAAGCCTCCACTCTTCATCAGAGCCTCAATATGAAGAGAAACACACTCACAGTAGCTTCATAGTCAGGAAAGCATGCACTCATTATATCTCAATATGAAGGAAAGCATGCGCTCATGAATCACATATGAAACAGACTTTTGGGATAGCTCATTTTGAATAGAAAGAACAACTAGCACACTTTTTGTATGGAGAGGACATTTTTTAGGGGTCTCTGTTAGCGAATCAGAATAATGCTGGTGATTTAGCATTAGATGTCATGCAATCATGACATATTTCTTTAAAACACACAATTTATTTTATTTGAGTAAGAGATTAGCAACTATATCTATTCTTATATGAGTCATAATTCAGTCAAGTAGAGCAGACTTTTCAGTTGGAATTTTTCAACTGAGCTTTCAAAAAGCAACTGAAAACTTTTCTCTTCAGGGAACACCTACTATATATAAAAAAAACTACTTTATTTTTTCCTCCTCTGTCTTTATCTTCTTCCTCTACTTCCTCACTGCTTTGGTTTATTGATCAGTTGATACAATTTCTATTATGAGAAGCTGAGATAGACTTTGACGGTGTAAAAGATCTCATATTGTCTCTCCCTTAATGTAAGTCGCTTTGGACAAAAGCGTCTACCAAATGCATAAATGTAAATTTTATGAAAACAAATAAAAGTAAATCTTCTTATCTGGTAATCTATACATTTGATGGGCTTTTATATGCCAGCACTTACAAAGTTAAAAATGCTTTATTAAAACAACACATTCATTAGATTCCTAAAATGTCGATCTTATTTTTGTTGTTCTGTGTTATTATATGTCAAAAATCTGATTTTGGTTTTTGAATTTATGTATAATTTAAAAAATATTTTTAACTAGATTTTAGTCTAGATTTCTGAACTTATTTCAATGAAATATACTTTGATTTGAAAAGTTAATACATCTCATTGTCATTATCTCTTCAGCTGTACGAGCAGACAGAATGCGTGGTGGCAGGAACAAGTTTGGCCCAATGTACAAACGTGACCGAGCAATGAAGCAGCAGAAACGGGCTCTGATTAGAGCAACCAGGTTCAGGCTAGAAGGAGCCATGGGTGGGTTTAAGCTGGAGGGGGGACAAGTGGACTACAGCTCCATCTCAGCTCATTACAGCTCAGTGTCAGCTCAGTTTGGCTGTGTTCCAGCACTGGGAGTCACTCTTCAGAGTTTTGGATCCTTTTCGAACGAATACCAGTACAACACTACTCCAGTCTTGACAGGAAGCTGTGGCGAGGATAAGAACAGGTGAGACACTCACATAAACACATTGTTTGTTGTTTGGTTGAAACTGACTCTAGCAAATCCATGCTGAAATGGGGTTTTGGAAAGACATTAATTTTACCCCATTAAAATTTTCTTTGAATCAGATCAGGGCACTGGATTTACCAGGGATCTCTTGCAGTTGATACCAGCAGTCACATTTGATCATTATCTAAGCACTGTCATCTTCTCTTCACAAAAAAGGCAGCTTACTCTGCGAAGGGGAAAGCCTATTTGGCCATGCATTCCATGTTTTCCACATGCGCTTCAAGCCAAAATATCGAAAGAATTTAAATAAAACACTTGTTCACTGACCTAAATAAATAAATAAAATTTTCATTTATTTACCAGTCTGATCAAAAGAATCATTCAAATGATTCCCTTAACACCATCATTCAAACTTTCCCTAGCACCCAATTATTTCAACTTTTTTCAAGTCAGCGGAACTTCCCCTAACACCCAAGTCAGCGGAACTTCCCCTAACACCCAAGTCAGCGGACCCTCCCCTAACACCCAAGTCAGCAGACCCTCCCCTAACACCCAAGTCAGTGGACCTTCCCCTAACACCCAAGTCAGCGGACCCTCCACTAACACCCAACTCAGCGGACCTTCCCCTAACACCCAAGTCAGCAGACCCTCCCCTAACACCCAAGTCAGTGGACCTTCCCCTAACACCTAAGTCAGCGGAACTTCCCCTAACACCCAAGTCAGCGGAACTTCCCCTAACACCCAAGTCAGCGGACCCTCCCCTAACACCCAAGTCAGCAGACCCTCCCCTAACACCCAAGTCAGTGGACCTTCCCCTAACACCTAAGTCAGCGGACCTTCCCCTAACACCCAAGTCAGCGGACCCTCCCCTAACACCCAAGTCAGTGGACCTTCCCCTAACACCCAAGTCAGCGGACCCTCCACTAACACCCAACTCAGCGGACCTTCCCCTAACACCCTAGTCAGCGGACCCTCCCCTAACACCCAAGTCAGCGGACCATCCCCTAACACGCAAGTCAGCGGACCCTCCCCTAACACCCAAGTCAGCGGACCCTCCCCTAACACCCTAGTCAGCGGACCCTCCCCTAACACCCTAGTCAGCGGACCCTCCCCTAACACCCAAGTCAGCGGACCTTACCCGAACACCCAAGTCAGCGGACCCTCCCCTAACACCCAAGTCAGCGGAACTTCCCCTAACACCCAAGTCAGCGGAACTTCCCCTAACACCCAAGTCAGCGGAACTTCCCCTAACACCCAAGTCAGCGGAACTTCCCCTAACACCCAAGTCAGCGGACCCTCCCCTAACACCCAAGTCAGCGGACCTTCCCCTAACACCCAAGTCAGCGGACCCTCCCCTAACACCTAAGTCAGCGGACCTTCCCCTAACACCCAAGTCAGCGGACCTTCCCCTAACACCCAAGTCAGCGGACCCTCCCCTAACACCCAAGTCAGCGGACCCTCCCCTAACACCCAAGTCAGCGGACCCTCCCCTAACACCTAAGTCAGCGGACCTTCCCCTAACACCCAAGTCAGCGGACCTTCCCCTAACACCCAAGTCAGCGGACCCTCCCCTAACACCCAACTCAGCGGACCTTCCTCTAACACCCAAGTCAGCGGACCCTCCCCTAACACCCAAGTCAGCGGACCCTCCCCTAACACCCAAGTCAGCGGACCCTCCCCTAACACCCAAGTCAGCGGACCCTCCCCTAACACCCAAGTCAGCGGACCCTCCCCTAACACCCAAGTCAGCGGACCTTACCCTAACACCCAAGTCAGCGGACCCTCCCCTAACACCCAAGTCAGCGGACCCTCCCCTAACACCCAACTCAGCGGACCTTCCCCTAACACCCAAGTCAGCGGACCCTCCCCTAACACCCAAGTCAGCGGACCCTCCCCTAACACCCAAGTCAGCGGACCCTCCCCTAACACCCAAGTCAGCGGACCTTACCCTAACACCCAAGTCAGCGGACCCTCCCCTAACACCCAAGTCAGCGGACCCTCCTCTAACACCCAAGTCAGCGGAACTTCCCCTAACACCCAAGTCAGCGGACCCTCCCCTAACACCCAAGTCAGCGGACCCTCCCCTAACACCCAAGTCGGCGGACCCTCCCCTGACACCCAAGTCAGCGGACCCTCCCCTAACACCCAAGTCAGCGGACCCTCCCCTAACACCCAAGTCGGCGGACCCTCCCCTGACACCCAAGTCAGCAGAACTTCCCCTAACACCCAAGTCAGCGGAACTTCCCCTAACACCCAAGTCAGCGGACCCTCCCCTAACACTCAAGTCAGCGGAACTTCCCCTAAAACCCAAGTCAGCGGAACTTCCCCTAACACCCAAGTCAGCAGACCCTCCCCTAACACCCAAGTCAGCGGACCTTCCCCTAACACCCAAGTCAGCGGAACTTCCCCTAACACCCAAGTCAGCGGAACTTCCCCTAACACCCAAGTCAGCGGAACTTCCCCTAACACCCAAGTCAGCGGACCCTCCCCTAACACCCATGTCAGCGGACCTTCCCCTAACACCCAAGTCAGCGGACCCTCCCCTAACACCTAAGTCAGCGGACCTTCCCCTAACACCCAAGTCAGCGGACCTTCCCCTAACACCCAAGTCAGCGGACCCTCCCCTAACACCCAAGTCAGCGGACCCTCCCCTAACACCCAAGTCAGCGGACCCTCCCCTAACACCTAAGTCAGCGGACCTTCCCCTAACACCCAAGTCAGCGGACCTTCCCCTAACACCCAAGTCAGCGGACCCTCCCCTAACACCCAACTCAGCGGACCTTCCCCTAACACCCAAGTCAGCGGACCCTCCCCTAACACCCAAGTCAGCGGACCATCCCCTAACACCCAAGTCAGCGGACCCTCCCCTAACACCCAAGTCAGCGGACCCTCCCCTAACACCCAAGTCAGCGGACCTTACCCTAACACCCAAGTCAGCGGACCCTCCCCTAACACCCAAGTCAGCGGACCCTCCCCTAACACCCAACTCAGCGGACCTTCCCCTAACACCCAAGTCAGCGGACCCTCCCCTAACACCCAAGTCAGCGGACCCTCCCCTAACACCCAAGTCAGCGGACCCTCCCCTAACACCCAAGTCAGCGGACCTTACCCTAACACCCAAGTCAGCGGACCCTCCCCTAACACCCAAGTCAGCGGACCCTCCCCTAACACCCAAGTCAGCGGAACTTCCCCTAACACCCAAGTCAGCGGACCCTCCCCTAACACCCAAGTCAGCGGACCCTCCCCTAACACCCAAGTCGGCGGACCCTCCCCTGACACCCAAGTCAGCGGACCCTCCCCTAACACCCAAGTCAGCGGACCCTCCCCTAACACCCAAGTCGGCGGACCCTCCCCTGACACCCAAGTCAGCAGAACTTCCCCTAACACCCAAGTCAGCGGAACTTCCCCTAACACCCAAGTCAGCGGACCCTCCCCTAACACTCAAGTCAGCGGAACTTCCCCTAAAACCCAAGTCAGCGGAACTTCCCCTAACACCCAAGTCAGCAGACCCTCCCCTAACACCCAAGTCAGCGGACCTTCCCCTAACACCCAAGTCAGCGGACCCTCCCCTAACACCCAAGTCAGCGGAACTTCCCCTAACACCCAAGTCAGCGGACCCTCCCCTAACACCCAAGTCAGCGGACCCTCCCCTAACAGCCAAGTCAGCGGACCCTCCCCTAACACCCAAGTCAGCAGACCCTCCCCTAACACTCAGGTCAGCGGACCCTCCTCTAACACCCAAGTCAGCGGACCTTCCCCTAACACCTAAGTCAGCGGACCTTCCCCTAACACCCAAGTCAGCGGACCCTCCCCTAACACCCAAGTCAGCGGACCCTCCCCTAACACCCAAGTCAGCGGACCCTCCCCTAACACCCAAGTCAGCGGACCCTCCCCTAACACCCAAGTCAGCGGAGCGGACCCTCCCCTAACACCCAAGTCAGCGGACCCTCCCCTAACACCCAAGTCAGCGGACCCTCCCCTAACACCCAAGTCAGCGGACCCTCCCCTAACACCTAAGTCAGCGGACCTTCCCCTAACACCCAAGTCAGCAGACCTTCCCCTAACACCCAAGTCAGCGGACCCTCCCCTAACACCCAACTCAGCGGACCTTCCCCTAACACCCAAGTCAGCGGACCCTCCCCTAACACCCAAGTCAGCGGACCTTCCCCTAACACCCAAGTCAGCGGACCCTCCCCTAACACCCAAGTCAGCGGACCCTCCCCTAACACCCAAGTCAGCGGAACTTCCCCTAACACCCAAGTCAGCGGACCCTCCCCTAACACCCAAGTCAGCGGACCCTCCCCTAACACCCAAGTCAGCGGAACTTCCCCTAACACCCAAGTCAGCGGACCCTCCCCTAACACCCAAGTCAGCGGAACTTCCCCTAACACCCAAGTCAGCGGACCTTCCCCTAACACCCAAGTCAGCTGAACTTCCCCTAACACCCAAGTCAGCGGACCCTCCCCTAACACCCAAGTCAGCGGACCCTCCCCTAACACCTAAGTCAGCGAACCTTCCCCTAACACCCAAGTCAGCGGACCTTCCCCTAACACCCAAGTCAGCGGACCCTCCCCTAACACCCAACTCAGCGGACCTTCCCCTAACACCCAAGTCAGCGGACCCTCCCCTAACACCCAAGTCAGCGGACCTTCCCCTAACACCCAAGTCAGCGGACCTTCCCCTAACACCCAAGTCAGCGGACCCTCCCCTAACACCCAAGTCAGCGGACCTTCCCCTAACACCCAAGTCAGCGGACCTTCTCCTAACACCCAAGTCAGCGGACCCTCCCCTAACACCCAAGTCAGCGGACCCTCCCCTAACACCCAAGTCAGCGGACCCTCCCCTAACACCCAAGTCAGCGGACCCTCCCCTAACACCCAAGTCAGCGGACCCTCCCCTAACACCCAAGTCAGCGGACCTTCCCCTAACACCCAAGTCAGCGGACCTTCCCCTAACACCCAAGTCAGCGGACCTTCCCCTAACACCCAAGTCAGCGGACCCTCCCCTAACACCCAAGTCAGCGGACCCTCCCCTAACACCCAAGTCAGCGGACCCTCCCCTAACACCCAAGTCAGCGGACCCTCCCCTAACACCCAAGTCAGCGGACCCTCCCCTAACACCCAGGTCAGCGAACCCTCCCCTAACACCCAAGTCAGCAGACCTTCCCCTAACACCCAAGTCAGCGGACCCTCCCCTAACACCCAAGTCAGCGGACTCTCCCCTAACACCCAAGTCAGCGGACCCTCCCCTAACACCCAAGTCAGCGGACCTTCCCCTAACACCCAAGTCAGCGGACCTTCCCCTAACACCCAAGTCAGCGGACCTTCCCCTAACACCCAAGTCAGCGGACCTTCCCCTAACACCCAAGTCAGCGGACCTTCCCCTAACACCCAAGTCAGCGGACCTTCCCCTAACACCCAAGTCAGCGGACCTTCCCCTAACACCCAAGTCAGCGGACCCTCCCCTAACACCCAAGTCAGCGGACCTTCTCCTAACACCCAAGTCAGCGGACCCTCCCCTAACACCCAAGTCAGCGGACCTTCCCCTAACACCCAAGTCAGCGGACCTTCCCCTAACACCCAAGTCAGCGGACCTTCCCCTAACACCCAAGTCAGCGGACCTTCCCCTAACACCCAAGTCAGCGGACCTTCCCCTAACACCCAAGTCAGCGGACCTTCCCCTAATACCCAAGTCAGCGGACCCTCCCCTAACACCCAAGTCAGCGGACCTTCTCCTAACACCCAAGTCAGCGGACCCTCCCCTAACACCCAAGTCAGCGGACCTTCCCCTAACACCCAAGTCAGCGGACCTTCCCCTAACACCCAAGTCAGCGGACCTTCCCCTAACACCCAAGTCAGCGGACCCTCCCCTAACACCCAAGTCAGCGGACCCTCCCCTAACACCCAGGTCAGCGGACCCTCCCCTAACACCCAAGTCAGCGGACCCTCCCCTAACACCCAAGTCAGCGGACCCTCCCCTAACACCCAAGTCAGCGGACCCTCCCCTAACACCCAGGTCAGCGGGCCCTCCCCTAACACCCAAGTCAGCGGACCTTCCCCTAACACCTAAGTCAGCGGACCCTCCCCTAACACCCAAGTCAGCGGACCCTCCCCTAACACCCAAGTCAGCGGATTTTCCCCTAACACCCAAGTCAGCGGACCCTCCCCTAACACCCAAGTCAGCGGACCTTCCCCTAACACCTACGTCAGCGGACCTTCCCCTAACACCCAAGTCAGCGGACCCTCCCCTAACACCCAAGTCAGCGGACCCTCCCCTAACACCCAAGTCAGCGGACCCTCCCCTAACACCCAAGTCAGCGGACCCTCCCCTAACACCCAAGTCAGAGGACCCTCCCCTAACACCCAAGTCAGCGGACCTTCCCCTAACACCCAAGTCAGCGGACCCTCCCCTAACACCCAAGTCAGCGGACCCTCCCCTAACACCCAAGTCAGCGGACCCTCCCCTAACACCCAAGTCAGCGGACCCTCCCCTAACACCCAAGTCAGCGGACCTTCCCCTAACACCCAAGTCATTTTGTTACACATTCAATGTTTTTCCCCAAAAGTGTTTCAATCCAAGACATTGTAAGAATTAAAATAATAACTTGAATAAAAAATTAAATAAATCCACACTTTGGCATTGATTTGTCAGTCTGATCAACAGTATCATTGCTTTTATTTGACTGATTTGTTTTAACACTGAAAGAAATAAAAGGGGTAAATGAGAGGTACCTTTTCTCTGTTCTATCCATAGTAAGTACATTAAAGCAGAGTATCCAGATTTTTACTCAAGCTCTCCAGACTCCTCTCTGAGTTTCTCGTACCCTGATGGATGCATCCCCTCTTCACCACCCTATCCACCCAGCAGCAGCCTGACACCTGGACTAAACCCTATACTGCTAGAGCTGGCACGCTGTGACCTAGATGAAGATCAGGTACATGGGATGTCAATTAGATATTTTTTTAATTGGAATGTATCTTGAAAATAATTGTCATAATTACACTCATCTTAGAACATTCAGTGTCTAAGCTTTACTTCACATCTATGCTTGCTTTTGCAGGTGAGAATGAAGATCTGCTCCTTCCTTCAGCAGGAGCAGAAGGAGGAAAAGCTTTGCTTTTTCACCCTACTCTGTCTCGTGGCTGATCAGACGCTCTTCTCTATTGTCGAATGGGCCAGAAGTTGTGTCTTTTTCAAAGAGCTCAAGGTAACAATGTACAATAGCTCTTGGAGCTTATGCGTGGTCTTTAGCTGGACATAAGGTGGATTTATGCAGGACTATATCCAGGGGCAGTTGTAAATATGGGCGAAGTAGGGATTTGCCCAGGGCGGCATTGTTGGGAGGGTTGTATCCGGCATTTGCATTCTTTTTATGCTCTCATGCGCCCAATTTATAAATTGTGATTTATAAAAGATTTTTTTTTTGTCTGTAATGTTATTCCTAGACATTGAAAGAAAGCACTTCTTCCCAGTGTGAAAGCACTCTACCCAGTGTAAAAGATACTCCATCTGCTCTCCTCATTACCTCATTATTGATGACTGGACTATATTCAATCAGCTACAATAATAAATAGGGCTGAACTGAAGCAGAGACTGTTGTAGTTTAACACTCTGTAAATCTAAATGAAATGCAAAGAGCAGATAAGTGTAAGTGTTTGTAACAACAAAAACTGAAGTGTTTATTCACTTGAAACTGTTACGTGTTTTCTCTTAGAAAAGCGTCTAATTCTTAGAAAAATTTGCTTTCTTTCTCCAAATCATGTATCGTCACCAGATAACAGTGAGACGCCATGGCATTCAGATACTTAGGACGTGTTTTTGTTGCCTAAATTTGTCAGGCAGATTAGGAGTGATTGTTTTGATTTCACTACTTGTATTGTGATATCTGTTGGAGACTAAATTAATTTCAGTTTCCCTTATTGAGGGTTTGTACAGGTCACACTCTTGTCATGCTAATGAATGTGATTTTTTAAACTTTGTTATTCTTTTCAACATGTTTAGAAGTTTTATGTAAAGAAAATTGGGAATGACTTTGGAATTATCCTGTGTTGAGGTGGGTGATCAGATGCGTCTGCTGCACAACTGCTGGAGTGAGCTTTTACTGCTGGATCACATCTGCAGGCAACTGCATCATGGGAAGGAAAACAGCGTGCTGTTGATCACTGGAGAGGAGGTCAGTGTGAAAAGCAAAGTTTGGGAGAAGCTTGTCTTATAAATGATACTAACCACCAGATGTCTGCACTGTAGCTCATTACTAATCCAGTATAAAAATAAGCACAAACCAACTAGAAACTATCAACATTTTTGCAAGCTATCGTATTTCCACCCCGAGCATGTAGCTTCACAGAAGGGAGTCTGACCGGGCCATTTGGTGCTAACCACCACAATATTGTATGCCTTGCTTTTTAAAATTGAGGTCTCTTTGAAGAGCAGGTAACTGTACAAGGCTAGAACAGCAAAAAGTAGTTTTTCACAGTAACTTTTACTACTGTGCTTTTAGCGCAGAGCCTCTGCCATCATTTTATTTTTGTAATCTATTGAGGCACTTTCATTATTGTGCTGATTTCATTATGATTAGATGTTATCAAATTTTACTGGAATGTTTTATTATTACTGCATTATTGTTATCACTTATATTTTGTTCGTTTGAGGACAGAGACAGTGGCAAGCACAAATTTGAGTTTTTGATATTTAGTGAATGTATAATAATTTATTGCTGTAATAAAGTTTCCTACTATGTTGCTACTCACGCTAACCAAACTCCTCCTTTTGGCTTCATCCAGCTAAGTGTCCTTTAATTCTAAATAGTCACATGGCTTTTCCTGGGTGGCATAGTCGCACAGTTCTAAAATATTTCAAATTGAATAAATCTCCAATTTAAAAAATTCTGTGATTTTTGAAAGATGCTCCACACTACAACATAAGCCACGTAAGCATGATTATTTAAGCACAAACTGTTGCTCAGATAGACATTGAGAAGTCAAAGTTTAATTAAGATGTTTTTTAATTATAATCACAAAAAATATTAAATTAAACTATTAATTAAACTAAATTAAATTATGTTTAAATAACTGCAGCAACTGTAAATGACATCAAATGTATATTTGTATGATGTACAATTTTAAGATTGTAGATGAGAGTGAGTGAGCAACAAAAATGTACTGTGAACTTAAAATCTAAAAGCTATCCAAATTGTGTAACTGAACTTGTTTGTTTGTTTGTTTGTTTTAGCTTTTATTAGGTTACTGACAGTTTCTTAGTTCTCTCAAAAGGATGACATCATATATATATTTAAAAATTTAACATATTTTCAATTTTTGCATGATAAAGTTATCACATGAGCATTTGTGCCAATTAATGCCACAATTAAGCAGCTGTGGCTGATAAAAAGCAAAGTTGCTATTTATAAATAAACAAACAAAAACGTTTTAAACATGTTTTTACATTTCTACCATTATATGGAACCCCTGCCATGAACTATCCCTACAAAGTCAAGTAGCAAAAAAATTTTTAACAAAAGACATTTTAAACATTTTCCTCTGAGAGAAACAAATCATCTCAACAAGTTATAGGTATAAGTTTGAGGGTTCCAGTTGAGCATTTCTCATCTGAATTCCTCACTTTTTCACATCATATATTATGATTTAAAACATCTAACTTAATCTATCAAGACATCTCTAGGAGAGCATCGAATATACTGCCACATTGACATGCTTTATCACAGATAAGGAGGAGATTTTGTACAAAACTTTGGTTGAAAACATCTGGGACCTTTTAGCAGACATAATTGTCACCTTGTGTAGAGTTTGAGTTAACTACATGTGTGTAATTATTATCATTCGGGAATTTAGTTTTTTGCATTGTAACAAATTTAGCAAACTTGGTATTTGTGTAACAGATTGTCTGTTCTGCAGGTGGCATTGTCCTGTGTGTGGCAGGTGGATCCTACCATGCACAGTTTGGTTCAGGGGGCGCAGGATCTGTCTCGGAGGTTTCGGCTGCTGCAGGTGGACAGAAGAGAGATGACTTGCCTTAAGTTCCTCATCCTCTTTGACTCAAGTGAGTTTCTTATCAAACAGTTTTAAACCTCATTGCTCTGAAAATATATCATTTAATAGTACAACTCTCTAAGCAATTTAGAGGGAATGTATTTATTTATGTATGTATAATTATCATACATGTGCAGAGATGGTTCAACACACTCTTCGAGCCCTAAGCAAAAATGTTTTTATTTCTTGGAGAAGCAGGTGTTACGTTTGTTTTCATTAAGTTTAGCCATGTAATAAATGATTTTACTAGCTCATTTGTTAATTGAAAATTGTTGTTCTATTCTTGTAACTGCATTGTCTCTCGTGTTCTCTGACTTTTTTCCATGACTAACTTGTTGCATGTCGGTCAGTTGATGTAATGACATTTTCACACTACAAAACATCGGATTGGTTGCCATGTCAGTCAAACGGCCTCATAAGCGAGTCTTGACCAAAACCACCAGACCTTCCCTAAAGCTCTGGCTATAAGAGACAACAAGAAGGATAACTATTTTACTGGTCTCCCTCTCACATGTTCAATATTGATGCATGAACGTCTCATATGTTGCTGGGGGATTGGGATTGGGAAGGCTGCGTGATTGCATCTACGCAACAGTGTCATTGCAAACTACTCATTACCAAAATACTATTTAAAAATTGCCCACAAAATTTTTACGTTGCTTGTCAACTGGAAGAGGAGTAGCATTAGGGCCCTTGGATATATATGTGCTAAGGTGCCCTATTTGGTTCACCAACCGACAGTGATGGTGCTGAAAATAATCGCCACTTAGTTGGCCCTTGTTTGCGTTATTTAAGTTCCCTGTGTCCATTTATCTGTTGAGCAGTTTAGTTCATGCTCATCTTTTGGTCTACCTATTTAAGAATTGAGTTGGTATTTTATCATTCTTCCTGAAATGAAGGTTTTAGTCTTCTTTTCCTCTAGATTGGAATGATCAAACCTTGTAACATATCCATGTGCATGGGTCTTTGTGCAGCAGTGAAGCTCCTGGAGAACCAGACGATGGTGGAGAGTGTGCGGGAACGGGTGACAGAGGCTCTGCTGGAGTACACACTGCTCTGGTACCCACAGTGTGTGGATCGCTTCAACCAGCTGCTGCTGGGTCTAGCAGAGCTACAGGCACTCAGCTGCCAGGCAGAGGAATTCCTCTACCACTCACACACCAGTGGAGAGATGCAATGCCACAACCTGCTGATCGAGATGCTCCATGCCAAGAGAGCAAGCAGCCTTTGAGAGACAGACTGAGAGAGTTAGAATTGTGTAATGGCAGAACATTCATTCATCTTCATGTCGGCTTTATTCCCTTTCGGGGTCGCCACAGCGGAATGAACCGCCTACTCACTGGCATATGTTTTACACAGTGGATGCCCTTCCCTGCCGCAACCCATCGCTGGGAAACATTCACACACACATTCACACTTTAACACTATGGGCAATTGTTCTTATTCAATTCAATTTGGACTTGTGGGGAAACCGGAGCACCCGGAGAAAACCCACGCGATCACGGGGAGAACATGCAAACTCCACACAGAAATGCCACCTGCCCCAGCCGAGCCTAGAACCAGCGACCTTCTTGCTGTGAGACGACCGTGCTACCCACTGCGCCACCGTGACGCTCTAATGGCAGAACAAGGAGAGTTTAAAGTCCTTCCTGCAGGGCGATACCTACAGGTGTTTGTTTCAACCCTTTTTCATTGCACATATCAGTCTACTTAGAAATGACAGTAGTTAAGACTTGTTTATACTGCAGGCCTTTATGCTCAATTGAGTGTTTACACAATTGTTAAATTGTGGCCCATATCTGATACATGTGGTTACACAAAGATTTTGAGACTGAGAAAAAATATTGCTGCCTGTGGATATGCATCCATTATTATGACCATTCACATGCACATCAGCGTTGTCCTCTGTTGCTTGCAACAGATGCGGGTTACCACACATCAGCACATCTTTTTGGAATCAGCTGTGCATCTGTGTGATAGTTGAATTCCCTTAAGCCATGCAATGCGAGCTATGATGTGAGGCCAGCCAGCTTCCGCACAATGATCTGTAAACAATATCCAGAAAATATTCCACGCGCACCATGTGTGGCACCATTAAACCACAGAGAACTTACTGATTTGAACGTATTGAATTGACTCGTTTTAATGACAAGGAGTTTGCAATGAACCAGAAAGTCCGTTTACAGCCTGTTTCCCTGACAGTCATGTTGACTCGAATTTGATCTAATTCCACTGTCATGGGGTATTTCCAAAAATGGGGGTGAATATAAATCCCTGGAGGGCAGTTTATTGAACACAAAAATGGATAACCAACAACCAAACTGTGATAAATAGGGTTGTGAAAGGGATAATCTGGGCTTTCTCGTGCTGGGGACATGTCCAAATGATGTGCAGGGCAATCGGTGCAACAGGGGATGGGGTAATGAGGGCTGAAGACCGGGCCCTTGGCAGCGGAGGCTACCAGAATTTCCCACAGTCCCCCTCTCGACTTGGGAGTTCATCTGACTCCATTTGTAGTACTCCTTGTCTGGCCCTCCGGTCCCTGCCGTTGGTTTCCCCCCTTCAACTCATCGAGGAGCCGAGTTCTCTTTCCTCTGTCTTGGTGAGCTCTTTATGCTCTCTGTAGGTGGTACCTCTGGATCTAGTTGCCCGAGCAGCGTTTCTAGGGCGACACTTTTGATCGGCGTGATTACCCACCGCACCACACACGGATGAGGCTTGAGTTCGATCTGGAATATCCTGATTTCTGTATTTTTTCGCTTGTTTAAGTCCAAGAGAAAACTCCTCCTGTATAAATACAGTGGATTGTGGGTAATCTCAGTCGGCTGAGCATTCATTGATCTGCACTTTAAAATGTAACCAGAAAAAGTACACATCCATGCACTGCTGGGATACTGTTTATTTATACTATGGTTTGGGACACACTAATTCTCATTTAGACCGCAAATGAAAACCAAACACTCTAGATCAAATCATTCTTTTGTTTGTAGTATCAGCATGGCAATCGTTAATAGAGAAAAAAGAACATTTTTATCCATTTCATGGTGTACTTTAAGTTTTTTTTTCTCTTAAGCTTTCAAATTTTTACTAAAGCAATTGGCATTTACCAAATGTTTTTCAAAAATATGATATTAAAAAAAAGATCTGTATTACTTAACTTGGGAATGGATGATGCGTTTTCTGTTTTTCAATGGCATTTGTCCTCTAACTATTTCAAAGGTAAAAAGATTCAGAGTTGAATCAAATGACCCCAAACCTATTTATTGAACCAGGTTCGGGATGAAGAATTATAAATTATGTGTTTTTCACAGTCTTATCTCTTTGTCTTCAAGCAAACTTTAAAAAAACGGTTGGAATAAACTGTAACGCAAACAAAGTCTGCAATTGTTTCTTGGATATAACTTTGAATTTGTGAATAGATGTTTGTTAGAATGTGCTTGTGTGTGGTGTTATTGTTGTAGTCAGAATATTGAATAATTTGAATGAGAAAAAAAAGAATTAAATGTTTAAAGCAGAAGGTTGTAGGATACTTTTCTTTAAAAAACATTATTGTTATATAAGTAATGCTCAAATCAAATAGTGCATGCAAATAAAATACTTAAGGACAGGCTTATTGTCACAATCTTTCAGTTAGAGTTGTAGGACGTCAGAGCCTATCATTCATTAGGCTCACCTCTGGTAAAGACATAAGTCCCATCAACTAATAGATTTGTATTTTGAAAAATACAAAAGAGCAAAAGAGAAGAGATCGTTTTAGCTAATTAGTAGGGCTTTACCCATCATAAAGTTAGGCCCAAAAGTATTGGACAGTGACACAAGTTTTGTTAGTTTAGCTATGTACAAAAACATTTTCAGGAAACAGTCACATAATAAATCAATAAGGGCTAAAGTGCAGAGAGGTTTGCATGAGCTCTTCCCTCACGCACCTGTCAGCGAGGGTTAGGGTTAGGGTTAGTTAAGAGGTCTGGAGATGATTCCAGGTGTGGCGTTTGTATCTGGAAGCTGTTACTGTGAATACTGTACACAACATTCAGTTCTCTCAAAAGAGATGAAACAGAGCATCCTGGTTCACCTCAACAAGGCCTGGATGTCCTGAGAGAATGTTTCTGACACTGAGGAGTCACTATCATTTCCAAACAATTGTGTAAAAAACACGTGTTTAATAAATTGTCATCAATCTTAATGATTCAGTGAAAAGTGAAAATCTGTGAAACTTGTCCATACGTTGTGTTTAACGCCATGTATAGATTTATGATTGAGACATAGACAGAGGTTAGTAAAAAAATATACATATTTGACAGAGTTGTTTAGTTACATAACTGTGAACTGCATGATCATTTGAAATCAACGTTTTTTTTTGGCCTCAAGTTGTGGAAAAAACTTAACCAAGGCATCGCCTTGGCTGGTGACGTAAGACACAGTATTTAAAAAGAAACACACATTAAAAATTCTCAAATAGATTACATCTTTACACACAAGAGGAATTAGTTAACCTGGAATGTATGCAAACAAATTAAATACTGTGTGGTTTAAACGATATGCTAATGTTTTCATAAGAAAGCGCTGATGTTTTTTGTTCGTTGTCCCATCTCACCCGGTGGACAGTGTTGACAGATGAAACCTATTATTTGAGCATCCATCCTCTGTTTATAAGCCTCTAAAGTTCTCGCAGCCGGTCGTTGTTCTGCCATGTTTTTCTTCCCTGACCCAAACCAGACTGAACTCTGGAGTGTTGTGGAGTTTCTATTCACTCTGCCATCATCATCATTCTTCATCCCGTCTTCATGAGGAATTCTAGAATAGTTTCCCTTCAACACCCTGTGGGACACAAGGAGGTTTAAAAGTACCAAACATCACATCCACCATGCATTCAACAAACTAAAATGTGATGTAACACGGTTAGGGCTGCTCTCAGGGAAAAGCAATTCTATTTTTTGCCAGTGAAAAAGCTTTCGCAGCTTTTGGAAGCTGGGTTGAGATAGTTTACATAGAGGTGAAGTCAGACCCTGTGCTTCTCACTAATCATCAATCAAACGTTTCGGGAGATGTGACCAAACCATAAACTGTATAAACAGCCAAAATGAAACGCCTGGTAACATGCACCGAAGTTTCGGTCATGTGACTCAAGTGGCTGGAAACGCTTGAAGCTTCATTTGGCCAAAATCACATGACTTGGCAGCTTTTAATGAAGCTTCGCATCAATGCTTTGACTCGTCTGAGCTTTGAAATCTCAGCACAGTGTCGACACTTCCATTTCGCTGCAACCATACCTAGTATAAAGTTGATTTAATTTATATGTATAATTATTGTGTTCTTTGATCTTCATTTTTGGTTTGTGAAACTTTGTTTAAATTTTGTATTATTTATTTATGTCTTGTGTTTAATACGTATTATTTAGTCAGGTTTTGCCACACGGGGCGTTTTCTTAGTTTTGGAATTTCAATAATAAAGTGTCGTTGATCTTGGGTCTCTGGATGAACTGAGTTTTACTTCTACACAATTTACAAACAGGTCTGCACAGCTGTAGGCATGTATACATTAATACCCAAGATTCAACACACAACACAAAAAGCACTTTGATACAATATCAAGACATATTTGTGAAAAATTCCTGCCCTATAATCGAGTTAATCAAATAATGCCATCAGGTGTGACTCAAACACTCAATTGGGCATCTGAAAGCCATCAGGTTTAAGCAAGGTTAAAATAGCTTGAGTACATTTTCTCATCTGCAATAAAAATCTTCGGCAATTTATTAATTTATTAACTGAAAAAGCCTTGATCTTTTGACATTGCACCGATACCTATTTTGGAAGGAAAATGTTTTCCATGTTTTGCCGATCCCAATACTAAAGGAAGAAAGTAACATTTTTACAAATAATGACAAAAAGACTAATCATTTTAGCACAGCTTCTCTGTATTTAATAGCAACTGGAACGCGTTGAAAATTCTCCCTTGTGTGTTTACGTTTCACATTGTAAGCCTTGTATTGTAACCACACCTCCTCTTTACACTTACAAAGTTGTCATAAATGTGTTAATGTCAATAATCAAAGTATTATCATTAATATATTTTTTACCCCCCCGAGCCAGACGTTTTCCTCCTGCTGTCCTCAAACTTTTGTTGTTGATCGGCAGGAGTTTATCAGTACAAGAATAAGTACTTGAGCTAATGGGCTATAAAATGTTGCACTAATGTTATTTTTAGAATTTTCATTGGAGCCAGCTGAACTGAGATACTTTGTGACTTAAGAATTTGTTTGTTGTGCTGTTTTATTTTCATACAGATAGGAAAACTATGAACATTACATTTTTACAGACAATGTAACAAATATAGCTACTTTCATAAAAATTTGATGTGCAGAAGCCAAATCAGATGTAGTTTTCTCTATCAATGTACATGGCTACAAAATAATAAAGGTAAAATAAATACAGCGATAAAAGGTATTTAATTTTAAAACTATGTATTTAGGTATACAAATTCAATAGATGGGGATGAAGAAAGAAGGCCAATCTACTTAAGTATGCTTAAAACCCATTGACTGCATAGAACATGGAAGAAGCATATGCATCATTTAATATAGTCAGTGAACCAAGCTAAAATTGGGCGTAGCCAATCATCGCCTTCGTGGAAGTGCATCACTTCCCAGCAACCATATATGGGGTCAGAAAGGAGGGACATAGGCGTAGCACAGATTTTAAAATACATTTAAATTTTAAAAATTATTCACCCCTCTCTGAGTGTTCATGAAGGTTAAATTGTCCCTTGATAAAACTACAGGAGAGGGCTGCCAAAAAAAACTGCATCGGTTGCTGCAAATAATTGAAATGTTGCAGAAGCTAGTTAATTCTTTGAAAAGTTGGAGAGAGTTACAATAATGAATGTCTGCAAGCAACAGTGAAGCCTGGTGTACGTTCTTGTTTTGAGCCGCAAGAGCATAGAGTTGGAGATTTTAAAAGAGTTAATAGTGTTCTCAAATAATTGGACTTTTGGTTAACATTTTTCCAGGTGCTTAAGTGCTCTTTTACTCATGGCATTTTCAAATTAATAACTGATACAACGGCTTACATGTGAAGACAATTGAATTTGGTAGACATTTCGAAACGCTCTTCACAAGGCATTTTAAAGAATTGCTAAACTTCTATAAAGAATAATTAAAAACAGATAGAAGGAATGATTAAAACAAAAAACAAAACAGCATTTTTAAAGAAATGAACATATTTCACAGATGTTGGTTTGTAGTAATGTGGAAATAAATCATCACCTGATGGTTTGAAGGCTGTTAGCTGAACCTCCTGAAACTACAAAAAAACATCAGTTTAGTTTTATTTCACGAGGCAGTATCTTTATGTGCTATATTAGATTAGTTATTCATGTAAAACTATATGCCTGTGTTCTCACCTGACTCTTGTTTGCTCCTTTTAATGGGAAACTGATAGCATGGTCCTCTTTAAAACGTTCTGAAAGATAGAGAGAGCAGACAGGAGTTTTAGAGTTTGAGTCACGTTTTGGATATAGAACTAACTCCGCTCCAAAACTGGGAAATCTATAGATATCTACCAAAATAAAACAATACTCTTTTAAAGATCCTTTTATTAAAAATAAAAATAACATGTCAAGAACAACAACATTTTAACAAACATTGTCACCAAAAAACATTTATTTACTTCCATTTTTCATACATTTTTACAGACAATTATACTATTGTATACTATTTAATTTTTTATAAAAGTATAATTGAAATATATAATAGTATCAACTAATAGTATCAACTAGTAATACTAGTTCATCACAAGGCGTTCAATCTTATATCCAGTCTATTTAAAACTTTTTTATATTAACCATTTAGCTCCAATTTTACTTCCTGTAATGATGTCTTAGAGAGCACAGCACAGAGGGAACTGTTCATTCCATCACAGCTTTGTAGATTAATGAGAGAATACAGATGAAAGGTTTTGGTTTGAAGTCATTGCGTCTATAGAACAACAAAGAAAAAACGTGAACTGTAATACGGTGTATAAACAATTCTGTGCTTATTATATGCCTTAATTCTAAGTTGTTGAAATTGATTATTGCAACAGATCTCTCTGCAAATGTCCATGGATGTTGAAGCTTGAGAAGCTTGTGTTTGATTGGTTACTTTAATGTTAAAGGTGTTTTTGACTGCCAATCACTGTTTGCTTTTGCACAGCAAAGTATGAGCGCACAGAATTCACTTGCTTCCTCAAGTGTTGTTTAGTGTATCCCCTGCTTGTGCATTAGAAATCTAGAGTCTGGTGTGTGAAAACGTCAAAATGCTTGAGACTCCCTGTAATTATATAATACAGGACAACGGCAGGATGAAGATAAGATCATAAACAGAACTAATATATAGAGCAAAGAATACAAAAATAAGAGCACTCACGATTCTTGTAGACAAGTGAGCTGCTGAAGGCCATTGAGCCTTCGCTACTGTCGCGGCTGGACTGAGTCTGCAGGCTGTTCGCCCATGATGCACTTGGGGATTTTTGTGAACCCAAGAAGCTGATTGGCTGTGAGCAGTTCTGTAAAAGAAAGATCTGATAAGTGCCGATAATTTAATGTTCCATTTTCAAATAGTTAGCTGCTGCATGTCGTGAACAGCTGAGGCCCCCATCTTGACAGTAAAGCTATGGACACTGTTGGCCCTGCATGCCAAGGCAACCTTTCAAGTGTTTCAAGCTAAGTCCCTGAAAGAAACGCAGAAAAGGAGTTGCCGCCCAGGTCTTACAGAAGACCTGAGAGCAGCCACAGACATTGTGCTTAAGACGCGGCCCAGACGCGGTCCCAGTTGATTCGCCACAGAGACAGGTTCCTATGTCACC
>UELW01000074.1:0-54405 GCA_900490495.1 Danionella dracula
TCTCTCTCTCCTCTCTCTCTCTCTCTCCGTCTCTTCCTCTCTCTCTCTCTCCTCTCTCTCTCTCTCTCTCCTCTCTCCTCTCTCTCTCACTTTTTCCTCTTCGTCTTTCCCTCTCTTTCCCTCTCTCTCTCTTTGTCTCTCTCTCTCCTCCTCTATCCCTCTCTCTCTCTTTTTTTACCCTATCTCCACTCACTTACTCTCTCTCTCTCTCTCTATATATATATATATATATATATATAAATATATCCCTCTATCTCTCTCCCCCTCTCCTCTCTATCTCCCTAACTCTCTCTCTATCTCTCTCTCTCTCTCTATCTCCCCTCACTCTCTCTCTCTCTACCTCCTCTCTCTCTCTCTCTCTCGCTCTCTCTCTCTCTCTCTCTATATATATATATATATATATCCCTCTATCTCTCTCCCCCTCTCTCTCTATCTCCCTCACTCTCACTCTCTATCTCCCTCACTCTCTCTCTCTCTATCTCCCTCACTCTCTCTCTCTCTCTCTCTCTCTCTCTCTACCTCACTCTCTCTCTCTACCTCTCTCTCTCTCTCTCTACCTCTCTCTCTCTCTCTCTACACTCTCTCTCTCTCTCTCTCTCTCTCTACCTCTCTCTCTCTCTCTCTCTCTACCTCTCTCTCTCTCTCTCTCTACCTCTCTCTACTCTCTCTCTCTCTCTCTCCCTCTCTCTCTCTCTCTCTATATATATATATATACATATATATCTCCCTCTCCCTTTCTCTCTCCCTCTCTCTTGCTCTCTCGCTCGCAGTCTTTCCCCAGAGTCGAGGCTAAAAGGCTCAAAAGGGTGGAAAGGCAAATATTAGTTTAAGGCTCCTGGACGCCAGGTTGCATAAAAGGTTCCACAGGCGTTTGCATCAAAACTCAACCCTGCAAACCACAAATTCTGTTTTTGCAGCCATAAAGCGGCCCCCACCGAGCCGAAGAAAAAGATTTCCATTCGCTCGATTCTTATACATTTAAATGAAGTTTTAAAAAAAAGTCAGGGTTTACTCCCAGAAGGAAAATATTGTGTTAACGATATTTCTCGATCCGCGGGGGACGGACTCGTACGAGACGACGCTGATCTGATTTGGACGCACGCGGTTCATCAGTGGTGGATTGTTTAGCGCACGCAGTTCCTGCGTTCTGCTGCTTTTAGGACTCGTGAACACTGATGCGCGCTCTTCAGTAGATGTTCCTCTGAGAAGGCGTTGATCAGATCGTCCCGGTGGAGTTCTTTCGGTGTTCAGAGCGGTTCTGATGAAAGGTTTTATCGATTTACGCAGCAGAGAGGCGATATTGAGCTCCTCTCTTTCACATGTGAACGGAACAGACTCTCTAGATATGCTCCGAGGTTTGTTGCGAATGCACTAATCATGAATTGTGGACGAGCTAAAAGATCTGCTGAGCCCGATCCGATCCCTTCTTTTACATATATATATATATATATAGTACTTTTATAGTCAAAGAAAATGTAACAAAAAAAGGGAAAAAATCTAAATGTCAGAAATGAAATCAACAAATGTAAGAGTTATTTAACAATGTACAAATAATCTCTTACAAATAACGTAAAAGACAGATAAAATAAATGACAGTATTTAGAATGCGACCATACATTTTGTATGTATAAACATAACAAAATTCTACATTTTTATATTTAAAGAATGTTCAAAAGCAGATGTCGAGAGAGAGAGAGAGAGAGACAATCAAAACCTCAAAAACAAATTGAATATTGTGATCAATTAATAAAATATATATATTTTTTTAAAGAAATATTACACACGCGAGTTGCATTTAGAGAATCGACAGCGCATTATTCTCAAAGATCTTCATCTGCTAGATCACACGAATAATTAAAGTAGAAAATAGTAATGACTGCTTGAAGAGATCGGAAGACAGTGAAAATTAGATTTTAATAGAAACAGCAGAATAAAATTGCAGTAACAGGATAATGATGAGTTAAATACAGTTTTCCTCTGCTTGAAATAAATGTGAAAATGACAGACTTTGCTTCAAACTAGTTTCATCTTTAACCTTTGTCCAGATTCAATCCTAGAGCAGAAAGTCTATATCAATAAAAAATAAGAATGTGTATATATAAAGAAAAAAGAGAATATAAAGCCTCAGACATCTTTAGTTTGGTGCTCGTGGGTTAAAACGGAGCCAGATTTAGTTCCTATTTTTGAGCATTTTAAGAGCAAACGTCTGAAAGATTCCTGAAACTGATATTTTGATCATTTCCTGGTTACATTTTGAATCACTTTTATCATCTAATACGTGTTTGTCGTCTCTCTGTAACGAGAGGAACATCAGCTGATCCTGAAGCCTCAAAATAAACTTTTTTCTGATACTAACTTTCCTTATAATATGTTTACAAATTTCAAGTAAATAATGTGTTCAGGGCGAAGAGCCTCTTAGTGTTTTCAGAATAAAGTTAAAAAAAGAGAGTATTAATGAGGTAAAATTGTGTGTCCTCAAGCGTGTTTCAGTTAAGTGTGTGGATCTAGAGCAAACATATCAAGAAAATAGTTTTTTTTTTTAGAAATATATTCATTTTTAGAAATTTATTTATTTTAAGAAATATATTCTTTTTTTTTTTTTTAGAAATGTAGCTATTTTTAGGCTAATTTTTGGACATCTGTCGGTCTTTATCACGTTCATGAACTTGTTTTTAAGGCTCTTTGTTTGTTTGTTTGTTGGTTTGTTTGTTTTAAAGCCGTGCAGAACGTTCTTATTCGGATTTTCTGTAGTAATTCCAAGGTTCTCTGCACATCACTTAAAGTCTATTTTATTTAAAGTCTATAAAATTAATTTAGGAGAAAATCAAAGATCTTATTGAAATCATTTGTGACAAAACATAACATTAAATTGTTATTACATCAGCACATTTCTGGTGCACGCCTCATACAAACCATCGATTGAGGATAAAATGTTGAAAAAGGGAAAAGCAGGTGTCTGTGCAGAGAACCGGTTCTGAAAGCTGCGCCACAGCCAAAACAAAGACTTCTTTATTGTGACCCTCAGGATGCAACAGAACCTGGTGTTTTAACGTTAAAATACTGCTATTTTAACTTTATGATACTGCTGGTTTACCTTTAAAATACACAGCATTTTAACTTCAAAATACACAGCATTTAGATGTTAAACCTTAATTACTTTTTTTAATCCTAAATTGCTGCAGATTGAACTATTTGCATCCTAAAAGTGCACTAAAATCATCCATCTTCATCCAAACCTGAGCATTTAGCCAAAACTGTCCCTTATATCCCCTAAATACAGCTCTCCCTAAAACACGATATAAACAGAAACATTCTATACGCTAAGGAACGAAGAAAAGAAGCGTAAAATGTTTGAGTTGGTTTCAGGATGCAACGGAACCTGCCGTTTTAACTTTAAAATAGTGCTTTTTTAACTTTAAAATACGCCGCATTTAGACGTTTAACCTTTTTTATCTTATATTGCTGCATTTAGCTTGTGATTTTTACATTATCTTCCTTATATCCCCTAAATACAGCTCTCCCTAAAACACGATATAAACAGAAACATTCTACACGTTAAGGAACGAAGAAAAGAAGCGTAAAATGTTTGAGTTGGTTTCAGGATGCAACAGAACCTGCCGTTTTAACTTTAAAATAGTGCTTTTTTAACTTTAAAATACGCCGCATTTAGACGTTTAACCTTTTTTATCTTATATTGCTGCATTTAGCTTGTGATTTTTACATTATCTTCCTTATATCTCCTAAATACAGCTCTCCCTAAAACACGATATAAACAGAAACATTCTACACGTTAAGGAACGAAGAAAAGAAGCGTAAAATGTTTGAGTTGGTTTCAGGATGCAACAGAACCTGCCGTTTTAACTTTAAAATAGTGCTTTTTTAACTTTAAAATACGCCGCATTTAGACGTTTAACCTTTTTTATCTTATATTGCTGCATTTAGCTTGTGATTTTTACATTATCTTCCTTATATCTCCTAAATACAGCTCTCCCTAAAACACGATATAAACAGAAACATTCTACACGTTAAGGAACGAAGAAAAGAAGCGTAAAATGTTTGAGTTGGTTTCAGGATGCAACAGAACCTGCCGTTTTAACTTTAAAATAGTGCTTTTTTAACTTTAAAATACGCCGCATTTAGACGTTTAACCTTTTTTATCTTATATTGCTCCATTTAGCTTGTGATTTTTACATTATCTTCCTTATATCTCCTAAATACAGCTCTCCCTAAAACACGATATAAACAGAAACATTCTACACGTTAAGGAACGAAGAAAAGAAGCGTAAAATGTTTGAGTTGGTTGCAGCAGCTGATGGTCCGCTCTGGAGGTGCTTCAGGACCGAGATCTCTGATCAGGTCCTCAGCAGAGGTCAGACGGAGGTCAGAGGTCAGGGGTCAGCGTGTTTCGGTGCGTCATGAGGACAAAGAGCTGCTGTTCACGGCGTCTCGTCGTGATCTTTGATGCAGCTCTCCCTCGGACGCACAGAGCTGCAGATCACCACGCTTAAGCTCTTTAAACTTTAGTTTTTACTAAATATATATAAAAAAAAAAAAAGAGTTCCATAAATAACCTTATATAAAATGCCACATTCAGAAAAACCCTTCTCTGAAGATAAAGTAGAAGCCATGTCGTTGATGCTCGATGTTGCGCTCACTTGATTTTTGAAACAGATTTGACGAGATTCCACAAAAGCGGAGGAGAAAAGGTCTTGTTTTTTGATTCTCTGAGACTTTATTTTAGGAGATATTTTCTCCATCGGTGCGATGAATCGTGGTTATTAACCTTAACTAAACAAGTGGATCATTATATAACGCTTCATCTAGTTTATAAATGCCTTTGTCTCTTAGTTATAGAAGTCCAAACATAACTCAGCAGCTAAACACCTCACAGAGAAGATCAGTGAATACACACCAAACAGAGAGCTGAGATCCCTCGGAGCAAATAACTGGGATCTCCCCCGGGTTAATTCCACTCAGGGTGAATCCTCCTTTAGTTCTCCTGCGGCTCACAGAGGAACCAGCTCCAGAGGAGACCAGGGGTGCCAACACTTTAGTTCTCCTGCGGCTCACAGAGGAACCAGCTCCAGAGGAGACCAGGGGTGCCAACACTTTAGTCACGTTTCAATCCAGGATAAAGACTCTCCTGTTTTGTTGAGCTTTTGTCCACTGAGCACCAACGTCCAACAACTATTTTATCTCTACACTTCACATCTTAATCTATGTTTTAATCAACGTTTTTAAATTTTCAGTTGTTAATATGACTTTTTTTATGCTTGATTTTCTTAGATGTACTTTCTTTTTATTCTTTGTTTCCAATGTAAAGCACTTAGAATTTCCATGTGTACGAAATGTGCTACACAAATAAACTTGCCTCGACTTAGTTTTAAGTGATATTCTGCGCACGTTTAACTCCGGGTTACTCTTGAACTTTTACTAAGTGAACGATATATTTGATTATATTTGAACGATAAATTACTGACTAGCAATGAAGCAGTTGTGATGAGTGAAAGTATATAAATATTTCATTTTGACCTTTTGTGAAGCCAAGTTTGCATTTTGTTCTCGTGATTGAAGCGTATTGCTGACGTTTAAAACAATTGGGTTTATTATAACCATTAATCACTTTGCTATCGTTCTCATGCGACATAATTTTATTTCCTCTTAGGAGACATTTTTAAAGATTTTCTAAAAAGTTGGGAGTCATAACAATATTTTGTTAAAGTAGAACTTTTTCCCTTTTTATTAAAATAATTTTACTATAAGTAATGGGGGGAGAAAAGAGGGAGAAAAGAGTGAGAGAGAAAAGAGAGGGAGATGGGGAAAGGAGAAAAGAGTGAGAGAGAAAAGAGGGAGATGAGGAAAGGAGAAAAGAGTGAGAGAGAAAAGAGAGGGAGATGGGGAAAGGAGAAAAGAGTGAGAGAGAAAAGAGAGGAGGAATGGGGAAAGGAGAAAAGAGTGAGAGAGAAAAGAGAGGGAGATGGGGAAAGGAGAAAAGAGAGGGAGATGGGGAAAGGAGAAAAGAGAGGGAGAGAAAAGAGAGGGAGATGGGGAAAGGAGAAAAGAGGGAGAGATGGAGAAAGGAGAAAAGAGGGAGAGATGGGGAAAGGAGAAAAGAGAGGGAGAGAAAAGAGAGGGAGATGGGGAAAGGAGAAAAGAGTGAGAGAGAAAAGAGAGGGAGAGGGGAAGAGGAAAGAAAAGAGAGGGAGATGGGGAAAGGAGAAAGAGAGGGAGAGAAAAGAGAGGGAGATGGGGAAGGAGAGAGAAAAGAGGGACAGATGGAGAAAGGAGAAAAGAGGGAGAGATGGGGAAAGGAGAAAAGAGGGAGAGGGGGAGATGGGGAAAGGAGAAAAGAGTGAGAGAGAAAAGAGGGAGATGAGGAAAGGAGAAAAGAGGGGGAGGAGAGAAAGAGAGGGAGATGGGGAAAGGAGAAAAGAGTGAGAGAGAAAAGAGAGGGAGAGAGAGGGGAACGATTGGAGGTGGAAAAGAGAGGGGATGAGCGTGAGAGATAGAGAGGGGGAGTAAAAGTAAAGAGAGAAGGAGAAAAGAGAGGGAGACAAAAGGGGAGAGAAAGAGAAGGATAGAAGTGGAAAAGAGAAGGTGAGAGAGATAATGTGAAGGAGAGATAGAGGGGGAGTACTTGTAGGGGAAGAAGGAGAAAAGGGAGAGAAGGATAGAAGGGGAAAAGAGAGAGGGGGTTAGAGAGAAAGAGAAGGGAACAAGAAAAGAGGAGTGAAAGAGATGGTCAGAGGGAAGGCTTTTGTGGGACAGCAGCTCGATCTGTGAACTGAGATGTTTGAGATGTTTTCCCTCGTTCTCGTTCACCTCACTTTTCAAGCTTCTTCTCAATCGATCGCACACGTCGAGCGCAGGAGGATCTCCGCTGGGTTCGTGGCTTCGAGGAGCGCTTCATGCGCAGCGTCTCGGCTCTGATTGAGTCGTGGAGTGTGCAGCAGCGCTCCAGAATCCAGCGCTGACATCTTTACAGTCGCCCACACGCAAGAGTGAGAGAGTCAACACAGAGCTCTCTCTCTCTTTGTCTTTCGCTCTCTGTCTCTCTCTCTCCTGGATCACTGTAAATCAGTGGTTCTCAAATAGTGGGGCGTGTTTGACCTCAGGGAACATGCTTTTTTTATTAAAATTTTTTTTTTAACAGTTCTAGAATAAAGTGCAATACCACTCCACTACATTAGGGGGCAGTGGCGCTCTCATTGGTAGAGTATGAAGTGTAGACAGGAAGTGTAGAAGACCGGCGGAGAGAGAATGAGATAAAGAGACAAACGAAAGTCTCCCGAAAGCTAAGACGAGGAAATATGACGCGTATGTAGCGCTTGGCTTCACTGTGACTGCGGTGGGAGACGAGGAGAGACAGGTGTGCTTACTGAGTCTAAACATGTTGGCAGCGGACAGCATGAAGCCAAATAAATGAAGGCATCACTTAAAGACGTTACACCTCAATCACGCTGATAAACTGCTTGAGTTTTTTCAGCGAAAATGTGAAAATATCACAATCAGTCAAACAATGTTTATAGTTTTATTAAGGATTTAATGTTTTTTTTACATTTCAGATGCACCTTAACTCTTTTCTGCTGCAGTTAATAAAACTATTCTTTGTTGTAAGTTGCTCCATATTTCTCTTTTTTTCTCTTATACGTTAATAAGGATACTGTGTTATGCAGAGGTGTACTTATAACACATTTAAAGACAAATAATACTATTTATAGTTGCGCGGGGGGGATGCGAGATGTTTTTTTCTTCCTGGGGGAGGAGACAGGGGACATAAAATAATAGAGTAACACTGCTGTGAATCCTGTTCGTCAGCGCACCGGTTCAGGCCAGCGTCTCGCTCCGGAAGCTCTGGTTTGGCTGCGGTTGGCTCACTGTAACGCCGCTCTCGGGATCTGAACAGCGTTTTTGGATGCGAGGCCTGCTCGAGGTCCTCCTCTCTGCTGACGGGGAACGAAAGCCCTCCATCAGAGGCTGTAATTAGCTCGCGTGTAATTATGGCCTCCAGCTGCAGATGAATGAAGCGGAGTTACGGGTGACCTTTGACCCCTGGAGCTGTGATCAAGCTGCTCGTGACAGAGAGTCTCTGTCAGCGGGGATCCGCAGCTGAGCGGAGAACGGGTTTATGTGAAGCCATCCATCAGGAGCGTGAGGAGCACCCCCACCAGCTCTCATCTTCACATGCTAATGATCCCAACACAGAGCTCGAGCGCTGTAGAACGCTACATTTTTTAATCGGGATAAACTCTTTTTGTAGTCTGAAAATGCAACTTTTCTCAAGAGGCTCCTGAACTTGTTTTTACTCGTAAAAGGCAACAGTTTAAGCATTTAACTACAAAAAAAATAATTGAATTTTTTTTTTCTCCTCAGGATGTTGTGGAGCTCATCGTTTGAAGGGTCGAAGGAGGCAGAGGGACCTGGTGGTGCCAGCTCATACTGCCTGGAAGGCCGCGGTACGCTATGGTAAGGTCACCATTCACTCGTAGCTTCCTCAGAATCTGGAGGAGATCTCCAGATAAATATCTCAGCTAGAAGCGGAGATCTGGACCTCTAACGTGTGACTGAATTAAGCCCGTCAGTATTGGTCAAAGTAATGTCGTATGTCAGGTTCTGGAGCAGATATCAGACTGAAAACCACATCGTTCTACTCGTCTCAACTTCTCCTTCATTCAGTTTTAAAACTGAATGAGTTTTAAGAGATTAAAAAATTGTACCTAAAATGCAAATACGTAAGTGGTTAGTTTGTCGTTTTTGCTCAAAACGTAAAAAACAAAAACATTAAAGCAAAAAGCGTGTGCAGACTAGAAGAATCCAGGAGTTATCATGTTGATATCTCATGAAAAAGGGGAGATCTGAACCTCTAATGCGGGATGAAATGTGAATGAATTTGAAATTTTGACCCAAAAAAAAACGTATGCCATAGTTGGTCAAAATGTCGACAATTTCAAAACTCTTGAAACTCAGGCAGCTGAAAGAGTGTGTGAGAACTAGAAGAATCCTGGAGTTTTCATGTTCAGATCTCATCTAGAAGCAAAGATCTAGAACTTTATCTAAAATTAAGCCCCGCCCCTAGACCCTTATTGGTCAAAAGTAAAACGTTCATAACTCAGGTTCTGGAGCAGATATCAAACTGAAAATAGTATCGTTTGACTCGACTCATCTCCTTTCAACTGAATGAGTTTTAAAGAATTAGAAACTGTGACCAAAAATATAAAAATGTAAGTATGTTGATTTTTGTCAAAATGTCGACATTTTCAAAACTCCTCAAACTCATGCAGTTCAAAGAGTGTTTGCAGACTAGAAGAATCAAGTAGCTTTCATGTTCAGATCTCATCTAGAAGCGGAGATCTAGATGTGAAAGAATTTGACATTTTGACCAAAAAATAAGAAATAAAAAACCTTTGGTTTTATGTCAAAATGTTCTAAATGCAAACATCATAAACTCTTAAACTGGTTTCATTGTTAAGTTGGCTTGTTTAGCACGCATGAAAACCAAGAAGAATTCTAAGTAGAGTATAATTTGTATCAAATACAACGGATTAGAATAGTGTTTTACCCAGAAATCCTCACTGCATCACCGCTCTTCATCCCTCGACGAGTTTTCACAGTGCTCTCATTTTCAGGAGTGCATACATGTGGCGACCGCCTCGCCGTTTATCCAGGTATAATTGGAACTGGGCTCTACGTTTTATTTTTGTTTTTAGAGCAGATCCCCTCTCGGTGTCTCCACATGACCCTGATTAACCTTGCGCCTGCGCCAGACAGAAACGACGCAGTGTTAGCACCAGCGCATGAGCGAGGAGACATTTTTAAACCCCAGCAGGTATTTCCAGAAACGGCCTCTAATTGCGTAAGTCTTAAATGATGTGTAATTGTCCGTCGTTCGAGGGTGAAGGTAATAGAGGGAGGTGAGAAGTGAAAGGCTCTAGTCTTCTCCAGCTGTTTAATAACAGGCCAAAGTGAGCAAACCACGGCCGCGTGCGTCTCCACAGCCCCAATGTTGGCTCACGGAGAAGTTTATTTTCGTAAACGGCCAAAACAGAGCGGAGATTGTGAGGAAGTGTGGCGAGGCTTGGCGTCAGGGTGCTGTCGCGTCTGAGGGATGGAGCTCACCTTGACACAAATCATTCCTGAGACGCGTCACATGTTCAGTCGCTAACGTGTGGTGTTCTAGGCGTGCTGCTCAGAAATAAATCAGATCGTGAGTGATATCGAGTGCTACAGGTAAGAGGAAGCTCATTTTCCACCTTCTCAGGCAGACTTTTTCCAGAATTTAAGTCCAAAATTAACGTTGCATATGAGCCAAGCTCAAGACTAATGTTGCTCTGCAGATGGAAAGATTTTATTACGTGTTTAAATATAAATGCAAACTATAAAAATTAGCTGAACAAGTTTACTGCGTGAACTTAAATCATGCACCGTGCTCCTAAAGATCCTCGTGCACATTTCAACCTTGTATTTTCAGCTTAAAATGCGCTGGTTTCAAGTCTAGAAAATTTTATTTCAAGTCTTGAAATCAAAGCACAGGTTTAATTAAGGTAGAACTTGATATTGAGGGACTTGCTCACTGTTTGGACCTTGTCCCACACAGAAAACATGTTTGAGAAATGACACTTAAGTTACCAATTATGGTCAAAATCTTTTAAAATGCGTGTAGTTGAGATGCGTCGAATGATGTGGTTTTCAGTTTGATATCTGCTCCAGAACCTGAGATATGAACGTTTTACATTTGACCAATAGGAGTCTGGGGGTGGAGCTTAGCTAGTTACACGTGATAGGTCCAGATCTTCACTTCTAGATGAGATCTGAACATGAAACCTCCAGGATTCTTCTAGTCTGCACACGCTCTTTCAGCTGCGTGAGTTTCAAGAGTTTTGAAAATCTCGACATTTTGAGCAAAAACATCATACTTACCACTTATGTTTTTATATTTTTTGGTCAAAATTTTTAATTCTTTAAAACTCATTCAGTTGAAAGGAGAAGTTAAGTCGAGTGGAACGATACTATTTTCAGTTTGATATCTGCTCCAGAACCTGAGATATGAACGTTTTACTTTTGACCAATAGGAGTCTGGGGGTGGAGCTTAGCTAGTTACACGTGATAGGTCCAGATCTTCACTTCTAGATGAGATCTGAACATGAAACCTCCAGGATTCTTCTAGTCTGCACACGCTCTTTCAGCTGCGTGAGTTTCAAGAGTTTTGAAATTGTCGACATTTTGAGCAAAAACATCATACTTACCACTTATGTTTTTATATTTTTTGGTCAAAATTTCGAATTCTTTAAAACTCATTCAGTTGAAAGGAGAAGTTAAGTCGAGTGGAACGATACTATTTTCAGTTTGATATCTGCTCCAGAACCTGAGATATGAACGTTTTACTTTGACCAATAGGAGTCTGGGGTGGAGCTTAGCTAGTTACACGTGATAGGTCCAGATCTTCGCTTCTAGATGAGATCTGAACATGAAACCTCCAGGATTCTTCTAGTCTGCACACGCTCTTTCAGCTGCGTGAGTTTCAAGAGTTTTGAAAATCTCGACATTTTGAGCAAAAACATCATACTTACCACTTACGTTTTTATATTTTTTGGTAAAAGTTTTGAATTCTTTAAAACTCATTCAGTTGAAAGGAGAAGTTAAGTCGAGTGGAACGATACTATTTTCAGTTTGATATCTGCTCCAGAACCTGAGTTATGAACGTTTTACTTTTGACCAATAGGAGTCTGGGGGTGGAGCTTAGCTAGTTACACGTGATAGGTCCAGATCTTCACTTCTAGATGAGATCTGAACATGAAACCTCCAGGATTCTTCTAGTCTGCACACGCTCTTTCAGCTGCGTGAGTTTCAAGAGTTTTGAAAATCTCGACATTTTGAGAAAAACATCATACTTACCACTTACGTTTTTATATTTTTTGGTCAAAATTTCGAATTCTTTAAAACTCATTCAGTTGAAAGGAGAAGTTAAGTCGAGTGGAACGATACTATTTTCAGTTTGATATCTGCTCCAGAACCTGAGATATGAACGTTTTACTTTTGACCAATAGGAGTCTGGAGGTGGAGCTTAGCTAGTTACACGTGATAGGTCCAGATCTTCGCTTCTAGATGAGATCTGAACATGAAACCTCCAGGATTCTTCTAGTCTGCACACGCTCTTTCAGCTGCGTGAGTTTCAAGAGTTTTGAAAATGTCGACATTTTGAGCAAAAACATCATACTTACCACTTACGTTTTTATATTTTTTGGTCAAAATTTTGAATTCTTTAAAACTCATTCAGTTGAAAGGAGAAGTTAAGTCGAGTAGAACGATACTATTTTCAGTTTGATATCTGCTCCAGAACCTGAGATATGAACGTTTTACTTTTGACCAATAGGAGTCTGGAGGTGGAGCTTAGCTAGTTACACGTGATAGGTCCAGATCTTCGCTTCTAGATGAGATCTGAACATGAAACCTCCAGGATTCTTCTAGTCTGCACACGCTCTTTCAGCTGCGTGAGTTTCAAGAGTTTTGAAAATCTCGACATTTTGAGCAAAAACATCATACTTACCACTTATGTTTTTATATTTTTTGGTCAAAATTTTTAATTCTTTAAAACTCATTCAGTTGAAAGGAGAAGTTAAGTCGAGTGGAACGATACTATTTTCAGTTTGATATCTGCTCCAGAACCTGAGTTATGAACGTTTTACTTTTGACCAATAGGAGTCTGGGGGTGGAGCTTAGCTAGTTACATGTGATAGGTCCAGATCTTCGCTTCTAGATGAGATCTGAACATGAAACCTCCAGGATTCTTCTAGTCTGCACACGCTCTTTCAGCTGCGTGAGTTTCAAGAGTTTTGAAATTGTCGACATTTTGAGCAAAAACATCATACTTACCACTTATGTTTTTATATTTTTTGGTCAAAATTTCGAATTCTTTAAAACTCATTCAGTTGAAAGGAGAAGTTAAGTCGAGTGGAACGATACTATTTTCAGTTTGATATCTGCTCCAGAACCTGAGATATGAACGTTTTACTTTTGACCAATAGGAGTCTGGGGTGGAGCTTAGCTAGTTACACGTGATAGGTCCAGATCTTCGCTTCTAGATGAGATCTGAACATGAAACCTCCAGGATTCTTCTAGTCTGCACACGCTCTTTCAGCTGCGTGAGTTTCAAGAGTTTTGAAAATGTCGACATTTTGAGCAAAAACATCATACTTACCACTTACGTTTTTATATTTTTTGGTAAAAATTTTGAATTCTTTAAAACTCATTCAGTTGAAAGGAGAAGTTAAGTCGAGTGGAACGATACTATTTTCAGTTTGATATCTGCTCCAGAACCTGAGTTATGAATGTTTTACTTTTGACCAATAGGAGTCTGGGGGTGGAGCTTAGCTAGTTACACGTGATAGGTCCAGATCTTCGCTTCTAGATGAGATCTGAACATGAAACCTCCAGGATTCTTCTAGTCTGCACACGCTCTTTCAGCTGCGTGAGTTTCAAGAGTTTTGAAATTGTCGACATTTTGAGCAAAAACATCATACTTACCACTTATGTTTTTATATTTTTTGGTCAAAATTTTGAATTCTTTAAAACTCATTCAGTTGAAAGGAGAAGTTAAGTCGAGTGGAACGATACTATTTTCAGTTTGATATCTGCTCCAGAACCTGAGTTATGAACGTTTTACTTTTGACCAATAGGAGTCTGGGGGTGGAGCTTAGCTAGTTACACGTGATAGGTCCAGATCTTCGCTTCTAGATGAGATCTGAACATGAAACCTCCAGGATTCTTCTAGTCTGCACACGCTCTTTCAGCTGCGTGAGTTTCAAGAGTTTTGAAATTGTCGACATTTTGAGCAAAAACATCATACTTACCACTTATGTTTTTATATTTTTTGGTCAAAATTTCGAATTCTTTAAAACTCATTCAGTTGAAAGGAGAAGTTAAGTCGAGTGGAACGATACTATTTTCAGTTTGATATCTGCTCCAGAACCTGAGATATGAACGTTTTACTTTTGACCAATAGGAGTCTGGGGGTGGAGCTTAGCTAGTTTACACGTGATAGGTCCAGATCTTCACTTCTAGATGAGATCTGAACATGAAACCTCCAGGATTCTTCTAGTCTGCACACGCTCTTTCAGCTGCGTGAGTTTCAAGAGTTTTGAAAATGTCGACATTTTGAGCAAAAACATCATACTTACCACTTACGTTTTTATATTTTTTGGTCAAAATTTTGAATTCTTTAAAACTCATTCAGTTGAAAGGAGAAGTTAAGTCGAGTGGAACGATACTATTTTCAGTTTGATATCTGCTCCAGAACCTGAGATATGAACGTTTTACTTTTGACCAATAGGAGTCTGGGGGTGGAGCTTAGCTAGTTACACGTGATAGGTCCAGATCTTCACTTCTAGATGAGATCTGAACATGAAACCTCCAGGATTCTTCTAGTCTGCACACGCTCTTTCAGCTGCGTGAGTTTCAAGAGTTTTGAAAATGTCGACATTTTGAGCAAAAACATCATACTTACCACTTACGTTTTTATATTTTTTGGTAAAAATTTTGAATTCTTTAAAACTCATTCAGTTGAAAGGAGAAGTTAAGTCGAGTGGAACGATACTATTTTCAGTTTGATATCTGCTCCAGAACATGAGATATGAACGTTTTACTTTTGACCAATAGGAGTCTGGGGGTGGAGCTTAGCTAGTTACACGTGATAGGTCCAGATCTTCGCTTCTAGATGAGATCTGAACATGAAACCTCCAGGATTCTTCTAGTCTGCACACGCTCTTTCAGCTGCGTGAGTTTCAAGAGTTTTGAAATTGTCGACATTTTGAGCAAAAACATCATACTTACCACTTACTTTTTTCTTCTTCTAATTTCTTAAAACTCAATCAGTTGAAAGCAGAGCTTGAGACTAGTCGGCGGGGTTTAATTTTAGATAAAGTTCTAGATGAGTGTTTAGTTGAAGGCAGATGAGATTTTAAGAGCTATGCAGTAGTCGTTTTGATATCTGCTCCAGATATGGAGTTTGGATTTCAACCAATAGCGCGGGGTTATTTTTCAGCACACATAAACGCAGATTTTCATTTAAACATAACAATAGTGGATTCTTCTAGTCTGCACACGCTCCTTCAATGATTAGGCCACAAAATGTGAATAATTACACACAACAATATTATACAGATAATTTATTAACCCAACGTTTTAAACAAGAAAACACTTTCTTGATCACATCTGGCAACATCTTCTCCTCCCGACTCGACCTGAAAAGAAAATAGAATAGTTTAGATAATTAAAAAAGCAAGCAATACTCTATTATATGTTCACATTTTCTTAGTTTAGTTTAAATTAAACCTTTTCCATCTGACGATATTAGAACTAATCTCTGTACAGAAACACCTTGGCATAAAAATGTTTCTCCTTATGAAAAGTCCAAGATGTGAAAACACTAAGAAAATTGTGTTCTATCATGAGACAAAAGTTATTACGTCTACACGAAGTGTTGCAGAGAGTGTGTCTACCCATTAGAGGGCAGCAGACAGCTCACTTAAGAACAGAACAGCATCTTTTATTTATGAAAATTCTCTCGCCAGTGTTTACTAACAACTGTTTACCTGACGCTTAAATGGTTCTTTTTCAAATATGGTTTGGTGTGAGGTGAACGCATCTGCAGCAATAACACACACAGACTGCAGCGGTCTGTTCTGTGATTGAACGTGTTAATAAATATGTTGTGTTTATGTAGTCCTGAACATCTCAGATAATCTGCTATAGCTCAGCGAGCCGGAGGGCAAACCCTCACTCCATCTCTTTTAACGCAAAAAAAAAAATTGACTTTGGCTGGCGTTAGCAAATTAACTCTGTAACAGTGAAATCATTGCTACGTTTATGCGAGGACGCACTGCGTAAAAAAGCGTGGGAACAAAATAACCGTGTACTCGTAACATTCACATTTGAAATTCGCGAGGCTGAAAACACTGGGCTGCATTCTACTCGTCAATTGTTCTGCTCTGCTATTGGTCAGTTCCTGCCCTGATGCTGTATGTTCCTGCTTCGTATCCTGCTCTCCTATTGGTCAGTTCCCGCCCTGATGCTGTGTGTTCCTGCGTCGTAACCTGCTCTCCTATTGGTCAGTTCCAGCCCTGATGCTGTGTGTTCATGCGTAGTATCCTGCTCTCCTATTGGTCAGTTCCAGTCCTGATGCTGTGTGTTCATGCGTAGTATCCTGCTCTCCTATTGGTCAGTTCCAGTCCTGATGCTGTGTGTTCATGCGTAGTATCCTGCTCTCCTATTGGTCAGTTCCAGCCCTGATGCTGTGTGTTCATGCGTAGTATCCTGCTCTCCTATTGGTCAGTTCCAGCCCTGATGCTGTGTGTTCCTGCGTCGTATCCTGCTCTCCTATTGGTCACTTTACATAAAATATTATGTAAAAGTTTAGCATACAAAGGATAGGATCACAATTTCTACCGTTAAACATACAATAAAAACAGGGGTTAAAAAAAAAAGCCATAAAAATTCACTGTTCTAGGGCAATATTCTTCCCGGCTCTTATTTTCCTGATGTTAATGTAAAGTTCAATTAATACGTGTTTTAGTTGTTACTTGGGGTTTCCAGAGATCAAGAAAATGCTCCTAAATGCTTAAAAATATATTACAGTTGGCTAAGTTTAAGAAAATGTTCATAAATCTTCAAAATCATAAGTGATGTTTAACATTCCCATAATTTGAGAAGAGTCTAAAATAAACAAAGTAAATGTGATAGTAGGGGTGCCAGAGAAATATAATAAAATCCTCAAATACATAAATGTAAAGATTTTCGTTTGAAGCATGTGGTTTTAATGTTATGATAAAAGTATTTGATTCTCAAACTCAGATGAACTCTTCTTTCCGCTAAATATATATATTTTCAGTCTTGCTCAGGAAACGTAAAGGTGTTTCCATTTGGACGAGGCTTTGCCGCGTTACTCAGCCGAGAGAAAATAATAACAAAAGAATATCTCAAGTTATAAATTGAAGTCAACATTATGGGATGAATATAATATCTGCTCTTATTTAATCCAAGTGTTCATTTTTTGTATAATTTTTTATTTACGACTATAATTACTTACAATCAATACTTAAAAAAACAGCATAGTTTTCCCCCCTTGTGTGTTATTTATAGAGAGATTAATAAAGTGTAGGTCAGATCACATTATACCAGTTATTTATTTAACTACTGGAAAATGTTATTATATACTCGAAATATTTCTGGAAACAACATATAAATTACTGTTGATGCGATATATTTTCAGAGACAAAAAATAACGGATTGAAATAATTCAGTGAAGTGATTTTAATTATCACCTAAATACTCCTGATTATTTTTCCCATAATCCAGCAGCTCTAGCGCATGTTCTATCTTTATATTACACACACTATATGAGGAGGAATGAGTTCTAATGCTAATGCACAGGAATAAAGTTCAAACTAAACGCAGGGCTGTAGCTATCGAATGTTTTAGTAATCGCGTATTCTACTGAAAATGTGATCTGATAAAACGTCTCGCTGCACTCGGCCATAGACATTCGACGATAGAAGGTTATTAATACATCAAAAACAAGTTTAGCGGTGGAACGTGCTGTTCTGGAGCACAAGTCAGCGGAGAATCTTTAACTTTAGCTTTTATTTCATAACAGCAGTTTCCACTTTATAAACATAGTTTTGTCCCGGTTATGCCATGTTTTTTTTGCCAACACGATTTAAAAGTTGCTATTCCTTATTAATGTTCGCCGTGGATTATGGGGTTCATTTTTGGCCAAAATTAAAGATATTATTATTATTCGCAGTGCAGACGCAGCACGTAACGCTACGTCTATCTTTCCATAGCACGCACTTGCTGTAAAACGAAAGCTAACGCAGTCACAACTGTTACTCCACAACCATCTGTTCAATCGTTTTAACAAGAATGAAAACAGGCGAATGAGGCGTTACGGTGGCGCAGTGGGTAGCACGGTCGTCTCACAGCAAGAAAGTTGCTGGTTCGAGCTTCGGCTGGGTCAGTTGGTGTTTCTGTGTGGAGTTCTCATGTTCTCCTCGTGATCGCGTGGGTTTACTCCGGGTGCTCCGGATTACCCACAAATAATAAAACGGACAATAAGTGAATTGAGAGAAATAGAGTATGAAGGGCATCTGCTGCGTAAAACATATGCCGGAAGAGTTGTCGGTTCATTCCGCTGTGGAGACCACGAAAGGGAAAAAGCCGACAAGATAATGGATGGAAAACAGGTTAAAAATAACCGTGTAATTTAAATAATACGCTCGCTTAAAAAATCTAATCCGTGAACGATCGAACAAAGTGTGATCTCGCCTGCGCATTGAGTGACGCGTGAGCCGCAGCGTCGCGCAAGAATTGCGAGAAGAAACTGACCTGGACTAACAGCCAATCAGAATCCAGTATTCAGAGAGACCACAGCATGAACAGGATTAATAGAGACTTCGAGGCGGAGGATTTTATCTCGATCTATTTTTGTAATCTAGTTACCATTTTTTATTGTATAGTTTTTACGATCAGGAAGCCCTGAATCAATGTCGTAATCGAACTTTTATTGTACAGCTTTACTCAAACTAACGGAACAATAATTTTTTTTCTGCTTATTACCCAGCAGTGCACGAGGGTTAGAAAACCACGCAACTATAACCTTTAATAAAGTTCTCGTTTATAAATAAGACTTCTCTGTTTACTATTGGAATGTGTTAAAACCCTCGTTTTGTTTTTTCTTTAGAGAGTCTGCAGGACGGAGATTCTAGGAGGGAGCTCACCTGCCCCAGAGCTGGAGTTCCTCTGCTCCTCAGGGACCCTGAAGATCTTCTCCAGATCTTCATCCATCTCCAGCCTGAGGAAACCAGAGACACAAACTGTTAAACCCAACTTTGCAGTTACTGCTGAGGAAACATCTGCACGCAGCCATCTCATGCTTTCTCCAAAGATAGATCCCATTCGTTCATTCTTCAATAAATTCTGAAAATCGGTCTACAGGAAATCTCCGTCTCATGATTGGTGTGCTCTGGACTAACATGTGTGAAAACTAGCATTCGTCTGCTTTTCTTGAGTTGTGTTCGATTTAAAAATAAACTGCATCTATGATAAATGCAGTTAGGATGTGTATACAAGAGTGCAGTAATCAATGTCTGGCTAGCACCAACACTTTCAATTTTAAAAATGTTCCTGGACCACCAAGAAAAATCATAAAACTCCAAAATGTTATGAGAAATGAATCATATAAATGAGGGCTGAAACCGTGGATGTAACTAATGACTTTAACCCTGTGGCGCAGTGAGCGAAAGCAAGCCGAGACAATTCTGACCAATTTTTTTATCCATTTGCTCGATTAGTTTCACTAGAATACAGAATTAGTAAATTATCACAGAGCTGCAGCTCTAGCAGAAACGTTTGTAATGTTTATAAACGACAAAAAGCAATAGATGAGGACGCCTTGGTTGAGGTAAAACATGTCAAGTGCATCAGGGAGGTGCCAGAGATTACAAAAGCAGGTAAATGATACAAAAAATTAACAGATAGACAAAGTTTTTTATTCACGTTTAGCCATTTCCTTACTCCCAAAAAAAACAAATAAACTAATAATTTTGATGAACAGTAATTTACACCGTTTTAGATTTGTTTGTTTTTTCATCTCATTTCTTCAATAATTACCACTAAAATGCAAAAAAAATCACATCTTGATGTTTGGATTAGTCGTGTTACGTTAGCACCTCTGTCTTTCTGCACTCGGATGCGAGTTTGAGGCTAGTTGTGTTGAAAACTGTTTTATATCGAAGTTTAAAGCAGCAATCAACGAGCCTTCAGTGCTCGAACCTTCACAGCATTATTTCATTATTTCAATTACAAATTTTGTGGAAAAAAACTAGGTGGCGCAATGACTGGTGTGCGCTGTAACATGACCGTGTTAGGCCTCGACTTTGGTGTATTTAATGATTGTATTTTTTTTTCACTATCTTTTTGTTTTTCTGATCCCCCTGGCTTGTTCTCTCTTTTTCTGTACTGAAATGTGACTGTACGCAATCTGTTACTGACATTCTGTTAATAAAAAATAAAAAAAAGCTTCAGGACGACTGAGTGTCACTTCCTGCTCTCCGCACCGCTTCACACGTGTCTCGTGACCGCCATCTTTCATTCGGTCTAAAGCCACAGTGTTGCCAGACAGATGAATGCACTCCTTTTACCCACCAAAAATCATAATAATTTTATATTTCAACAATATGCGAGAGTCCAGCGGAAAAAGAGATTGATTGGGGATCACTTGTGTGTAACTTACATTTATGTATTTTATGTTATGTTTTGGTTATGGGTAAAGCAATGATCACCCGAGCAGGCATCAAATACTTTATTTATTATTTGAATATACACAATGCCATCGTCCATGATGCTGAGATGCCAACCCTTGACATCGCCTAACCACCTCAAAACATCATCTCACACCACTCGAAACTCGGCTGCCCAAAAATATTGATAACACTATTTTTTATATGTTTTTGTTCTGCGCTAGCGGTGGCTTTGCTAAGGAAGGGAAAGAGAGTGCTGCTGACCTGGAGATGATTCCAGCCGGCTCTCAGCGCTCGACCATCGTTCTCAGGGCTCTTCTGCCGTCCCTCCTTAAACACACAAACCATCGCGTTAAACCTCACGGCTCAAACACAACCTACAGTTTATCATTAATAATTTATGGCTTTAAATAGTAACGGGTCCTATAAAAAATAAGTCTTGTTTCTCTCATGTGATGTATTTGGAGAAAAATAAGTAGAAACAAACAATATTATATATATTTTTTTAAATCTACGGTAATCTAATAAACGTCGAAAATTAACAGTTTAGTGTGAAGTTAAACACTAATACATTTTGACCTATTTTTAACCTTTATGATGCGTCAAATGTAGATATTTGTGTAAAAATCCGGTAAAGCAGGCAATTTCACATCTTTCTGTATTTTATCAAGGAGACATTACATGTAAAAGAAATATAAAAAAACAGCAATTGTGATTAACAGTTTATCACTAACAGCATACTGAAGTATATTTTAGGAATAAAGGTGGTTTCTCAAACCCTCGTGGACGTTGAGTGTTAGAGGGCTTTGGAGGGGCTTGGGGCCCTCACTATTTTCATCCAGGAGCCCAAAATTGCATGTGTTTTACTTTAGCAGCAATTTTTTTTTTACGTTAGAGTGTTTTTAAAAACCCAATTTGTTAGAAAGTATGAGATCAGAGATAAAAAGGGTCAAAAGAAATCATATATCTTAAAAAAAAAAACTGTAATCGTAAAACATAAATAAATAAAACGCAGGTCACAAACACAAGATAAACGCATGACTTTTGATTATAAAAGCATAAAGGTTAACTCACAAACAAACAGCGCGCTCTCCCCGCGTCTCATTCTCTGTTCCTCCGTTTACACGTCTTAGATGATTGATTATGTTGATTTTCCATTTGTTTCGTCGATGTTAGCTGTTATTTAGTTTAAGTTTGTGACCCAAACTCGACATCACGTGAGGACGCCAGACGGCTAACCAGAGCGGGAGGAGGGCGCACCTATTAGACGTCATCGCGCGGCCCGCGAAACCGGAAGTGCAAGCGGTTTATTACATTTTCAGAATTCGTTTTATTTTTGCACTCTTCATTCATAACAATCCCCAAAAACAGTTAAACATCACTGATACATAGAAATGGAGAACTGAGAATTAAAGGCATAAAGGATAAAAAACCGACAAAAGCTATGGAAGGCCATTTGTGCCCATTTTAAATAATAGCTTTAAAATTAAGTGTTTTATTTTTTTAAAGTTGTAATTTTAAGATAAAAAGTTACTTAAGGATACTTACTTTTTACTCTCTTTTTTACTCTCTTTTAACTAGACTTTCCGAGTACATTTTTGTACTTTTCATCTCAATTTCGACTTTATATATAAATTTTAACCTGACGAAAATGTGTTTCCATAGAAAGCCTATATTACTCATATATATTTGTGTGTAGAATATAGTGCATTGGTACCCTGTCCTTTTAAAACAATTTTAAACTCTTACTTTTAACCAGAAAAAGCAAAAGTAACAGTATCTTTCAAGTACAAACTAGCTGCAAGCACAGACAGGACATAAAACATCCAGGCTGGCAAACGCTCACTCAGTCTACCTTCAAAGAAAGAGTTTCAGAGCTTCTTAATGATTAAAGGCTACTTTTAGAGCTTTCTACCATGTTTTAGTGTTGTTCCCCATCATTAATAACAATTCTAAATTTGCAACTAAAGTAATTAGTGGATGCTTTTGTACTCCTATATTCTCCTTCTGAGCATTCAAAATTGCTGAAGGATTCCTTCCGCACCCATTCGATATTGCATTTTCAAAAGTGCAGTGCTAGTCTAAAGGGGTCCAACGTTTATTCTTGACAAATTGTATGCTATATTGTACCTGCTTCTGCAAGACTTACATTCAGCTATCTCCATATTTCAAAAGCATTTATGCATATCTTTGTTTGTTCATCATCATTCAACATTAAGACATCATGACTAAAGTGAAGCTAAAAAAAAATCCAGCCCGTGACCCCTGTAAAGAACTAAGGAGTTGCGGCTGACTTCAGAGTCCTGATTGCACTGTTTTGCCGAGTCATGCGTGTGAAAGCCAGAGATTACGGTTTAAGCGGAGGCTTTGGGACAGAGAGACACATTTACTCTAGCGCTTGAGTAATGGTTGATGAATCAGCGCGGGGATTAGACGAGGAAATCCTGGGACAAACTCCCATCTAAACGTTACCACGAGCAAAGCCTCGTCGTGCAGGGACACGAAGAAGAGTTTACCGCATTTACAACCACAAATCTGTGCTCAAACCAGCTCTGTGTGACAACAGGGAGCTCATTCTTCACCTGAAACATCTCGAGCTCAAACCAGCTCTGTGTGACAACAGAGAGCTCGCTCTTCACCTGAAACATCTCGAGCTCAAACCAGCTCTGTGTGACAACAGAGAGCTCGCTATTCACCTGAAACATCTCGAGCTCAAACCAGCTCTGGGTGACAACAGAGAGCTCGCTATTCACCTGAAACATCTCGAGCGCAAACCAGCTCTGGGTGACAACAGAGAGCTCACTCTTCACCTGAAACATCTCGAGCTCAAACCAGCTCTGGGTGACAACAGAGAGCTCGCTATTCACCTGAAACATCTCGAGCTCAAACCAGCTCTGGATGACAACAGGGAGCTCACTCTTCACCTGAAACATCTCAAGCTCAAACCAGCTCTGGGAGACAACTGAGAGCTCACTCTTCACCTGAAACATCTCGAGCTCAAACCAGCTCTGGGTGACAACAGGGAGCTCACTCTTCACCTGAAACATCTCGAGCTCAAACCAGCTCTGGGTGACAACAGGGAGCTCACTCTTCACCTGAAACATCTCGAGCTCAAACCAGCTCTGGGAGACAACAGAGAGCTCGCTCTTCACCTGAAACATCTCGAGCTCAAACCAGCTCTGGGTGACAACAGAGAGCTCACTCTTCACCTGAAACATCTCGAGCTCAAACCAGCTCTGTGTGACAACAGAGAGCTCACTCTTCACCTGAAACATCTCGAGCTCAAACCAGCTCTGGGTGACAACAGGGAGCTCACTCTTCACCTGAAACATCTCGAGCTCAAACCAGCTCTGGGTGACAACAGGGAGCTCACTCTTCACCTGAAACATCTCGAGCTCAAACCAGCTCTGTGTGACAACAGAGAGCTCATTCTTCACCTGAAACTTCTCGAGCTCAAACCAGCTCTGGGTGACAACAGAGAGCTCACTCTTCACCTGAAACATCTCGAGCACAAACCAGCTCTGGGTGACAACAGGGAGCTCACTCTTCACCTGAAACATCTCGAGCTCAAACCAGCTCTGGGTGACAACAGGGAGCTCACTCTTCACCTGAAACATCTCGAGCTCAAACCAGCTCTGGGAGACAACAGAGAGCTCACTCTTCACCTGAAACATCTCGAGCTCAAACCAGCTCTGTGTGACAACAGAGAGCTCACTCTTCACCTGAAACATCTCGAGCTCAAACCAGCTCTGTGTGACAACAGAGAGCTCACTCTTCACCTGAAACATCTCGAGCTCAAACCAGCTCTGTGTGACAACAGAGAGCTCATTCTTCACCTGAAACATCTCGAGCTCAAACCAGCTCTGGGTGACAACAGGGAGCTCACTCTTCACCTGAAACATCTCGAGCTCAAACCAGCTCTGTGTGACAACAGAGAGCTCGCTCTTCACCTGAAACATCTCGAGCTCAAACCAGCTCTGTGTGACAACAGAGAGCTCGCTCTTCACCTGAAACATCTCGAGCTCAAACCAGCTCTGTGTGACAACAGAGAGCTCGCTCTTCACCTGAAACATCTCGAGCTCAAACCAGCTCTGTGTGACAACAGGGAGCTCGCTCTTCACCTGAAACATCTCGAGCTCAAACCAGCTCTGTGTGACAACAGGAGCTCGCTCTTCACCTGAAAACATCTCGAGCTCAAACCAGCTCTGTGTGACAACAGAGAGCTCAGCTCTTCACCTGAAACATCTCGAGCTCAAACCAGCTCTGTGTGACAACAGGGAGCTCACTCTTCACCTGAACATCTCGAGCTCAAACCAGCTCTGGGAGACAACAGAGAGCTCACTCTTCACCTGAAACATCTCGAGCTCAAACCAGCTCTGTGTGACAACAGAGAGCTCACTCTTCACCTGAACATCTCGAGCTCAAACCAGCTCTGGGTGACAACAGAGAAGCTCACTCTTCACCTGAAACATCTCGAGCTCAACCAGCTCTGGGTGACAACAGGGAGCTCACTCTTCACCTGAAACATCTCGAGCTCAAACCAGCTCTGGGAGACAACAGAGAGCTCGCTATTCACCTGAAACATCTCGAGCTCAAACCAGCTCTGTGTGACAACAGAGAGCTCGCTCTTCACCTGAAACATCTCGAGCTCAAACAGCTCTGTGTGACAACAGAGAGCTCGCTCTTCACCTGAAACATCTCAAGCTCAAACCAGCTCTGTGTGACAACAGAGAGCTCGCTATTCACCTGAAACATCTCGAGCTCAAACCAGCTCTGGATGACAACAGGGAGCTCACTCTTCACCTGAAACATCTCGAGCTCAAACCAGCTCTGTGTGACAACAGAGAGCTCGCTCTTCACCTGAAACATCTCGAGCTCAAACCAGCTCTGTGTGACAACAGGGAGCTCACTCTTCACCTGAAACATCTCGAGCTCAAACCAGCTCTGGGTGACAACAGAGAGCTCGCTCTTCATCTGAAACATCTCGAGCTCAAACCAGCTCTGTGTGACAACAGAGAGCTCTCAAAGCTGTAACTGCGGTTCCTTGTATCCTGTATTGTTCTTGCTTGCTGTCAATATCAATTTATTTTATTACTTACTTTTTAGTCATGTCTGTCTTCTTTCAGCCGCAGTCACACCAAAGGTCAAAACTCAGAGTTATTAATAAATATAAAATTATGTATTTATTGAAAAATAAAATATTAAAAACAAACAAGCAACAATGATAATTGAAAATATAAATATTTAAAATATGCGAACATCAATAAAATAACAAACATTTTATAAAAAACACATACACACACATGTAAAACAAATAAATTATGATAAAAAGCATGAACAATAAATGAATAATGATAAACAACTAATAAAGCATTTCAAATTAAAAAATCAAACATATATATATATAAAATAATAAATAAAACAGCATTAAAAATAAACAATAAAATAGCATTAAAAATGAATAAATAATGATAAATACAAAAAAACACCATTAAAATAAATAAATAGTCAAATAATAAAATAACATTACAAATCAAAACATATCTATAAATAAATGCAATAGCATTAAATATGAATAAATAAATACTTAAATAATACTAGATAAATAATTGACCACTTACATAAATTTAACATCAAAAATAAATAAGAAATAAGAACTAAAATTACAAACTAATGTAAAAAAATGTAATTAACATTTTACTTTTTTGTTTAAATGTATTTTATCATTGTCAAAATAATTTACGATTGGTAGTATGTTTTTATTGATTAAGAAGTAATTTTTGATATTTAATTACTTTACTTTGTTGACTCTCTGTGCTGTACCTTATTTATTTATTTATTTTACATGTTCAAGAGTTTAAAAAATTCTCAAAATTCAGTCGAGGGATCATCAATATCAACAAAAATAGACTATCTTAGACCAACTCATTTTTTTAAAGGTGTGTAATGGGTTTATTTATGTAAGCGTATGCTTTTTTTTATTAATTCATTCTTAAATAGTGAACAAATGCATCACAGCCATGGCCAAAACTTAGCAACATCCCCCAAAATAAACTCGTTTTGTTTGAACTGCATCATCTCTTTTTGTCTGAAGCTCTTAAAAGTAAATATAGCAGGAACACCGCAGAGGCTCCTGTGAGTCACCTGCACCGCTCGCAAACCCCCGCCATGATTACAGCTCAGGGAGCGAGGAGACCGCTGGGAGAGACAGCGGCTCGGGACCGCGCAGTGTGTTCCACCGCAGGAAGCGCTCCAGATGACACCCAGACTAACACGCAAACCGTGTTATTAAAACCCAAAGAAAACACCGAGCTCTCTGAGTCACGCTGGCTCCGGCGTTAAAGGAGCCGCATCACGTGAAGTCAACTCTTCAAATCATTCCTCACGCTTTAGAATCGTTCCTCATCAAAGACGCACCTCGAGTCATATTCAGAGCGGTTCATGTTTGCGTAATCCTCTTTTCTTTTTCTGGGAGCTCAAAACGGCTCGACGGCTGTAGCCACGCCCATCACCCGAAGCACCTCCCACTAACCAATCAGATGAAGCTCTAATGCAGCTCATTGCAATGAATAATGCTAATTAACTCGTGTGTGGTGTAGATCTGGTGGACCCATTGCATTTTGGCATTTGAATTCACCTCATAAAGACAATTTATGTTCCAATACTTAAAATATATTTACTTTAGCCAAGAAACAAGAGATATAAACAAAAATACTTTATTTAGTGTTCTTTAAACTTGTTGGTGTTCTCATTATTGTTGCTTTGACAGCGTTGAGGGGTCTTGACCCATTGCTTTTTGGATCTTTTAACTCACACAATCATATAATTTTATACTAAAATGTAAAACTTAATGATTAGGTGTGATTTATGTTTGTGCGGGAAGACAGAATAAAGGTATGGATTCTACAATTTTGACATTTTGACATGCTCCGGGAACCGTGGTAGAGCCAAACCCCTCGTATATATTATAAATGTGCAGAGGTACACAGTGTAGGATCATTAAAAAAAGATGTTTTTCACAGAAAATGAGCCATTGAATCTCAGTTTCAAAAAATAACTGCTTGTTTTTTGTTGTTGGATTTTATTATTAAAACTGAAAACGAGTCCCACAGACCAGAACACCACACATGGGTTAAATACAAACATAAACCCCTATGATATTTTTAATTAAGAAAGGAGCAATCATCCCGTTAGAACACACATTTATTTGGTAAAAACCAGTAACCATTGTAAAGTTGTGTGCATTTTCCGTCTTTGCAAAGATGTTTGGTAGCACTTTTAGATGCTGAATCCTCTCTTTTGCGTAAGATGAGACAGTGCTTTCTGGCTGGCTTTAATCGCTAATCTGGCGACGCTCTCACAGCTGCAGCGTGATGAATCCGAGCTTCTGCTCTGAATCTCCAGGATCTGCTGATGACTCAGGAGCACATGGCTGCAGGACAGGCTGTATATTTTTGTAAATTATATACATCGAAGAAAGAACACGGCTGCAGATGTGAGCGCAGCGGAGCAGGTGTGGAAGAGTGAGGGGGCTCTCGAGTCACGTTTGCACTTTAAGAAAGTTGAAGACATCTCTGCATCCGAAACTGGTTTCTTTATTCAGCTCTTAAAACATGCCCTGCTACCATAGACTGAAAATAACACGGACACCACACGTACGTTTTAGTAGAAAGCAAATGATACACATTCATTTATGACAAAGCATCACTACTGGGCAGTCAAAAACAGGAAAAAATACCTAATTTGACACATCGAAAACGACAAGAATGAGACTCGAATAACCCCGTCCTTAACTCTGCAAAACTTTTAATCTTAACAGAACTTTAACAAAACAGTAAAGGATAAATGAAACCTCTCAGAGAGGGCCAAAACGAGTGATTTAAAAAGAGTTTTGTGAGAAAGCATTAGACGTGTTTATTTTGGATGTACAAACATCAGTTTTTAACATGGAAGTCAATAAGAATCTGCTCACATCTGCAACCAGCCTCAAGTGGTCAGTCAAAAAAAAAGTTGCTGCTTACTTAGAACTTCAGACACTTGTGCATTAAAGTTATTAGTAGAATATTATAAGAGGTGATATTAATCTTCTAGCTCTCCTGAACATGCCAAGCTATACTTAAAAAAAAACATACTGATCCATTATATTTACGAGTTAAAAACTCTCAATTTGAGGAGCAGTAACGCAGTAATGCTCATTGAAAAGAAACCACTCCAAAAGGTTGTGCACGCCACATTAGTGCACACATGTTTGTCCTAACTAAATAACTATTTTGTCCTAACTAAAAAAAAAACAATTTAACATGTGATTTATTTGAAAATTATATATGATATTCTAAACAATAACTTCTCAGGACTCCTTTCCTGTCAGTGATGTATTTTTTGCGGAACGAGTGTGTTTTTTTTTTTTTTTTTGCTCCAAGATACATTTTTCATGCTTATCGCAGCGACTGCAACACATCTAACCAATCACAATGCAGAACAGAGCTCAGAAGATGAGACGAGAATCAGGAGACAGAGCTCAGAAGATGAGACGAGAATCAGGAGACAGAGCTCAGAAGATGAGACGAGAATCAGGACACAGAGCTCAGGAGATGAGAGGAGAATCAGGAGACAGAGCTCAGAAGATGAGACGAGAATCAGGAGACAGAGCTCAGAAGATGAGACGAGAATCAGGAGACAGAGCTCAGAAGATGAGACGAGAATCAGGAGACAGAGCTCAGAAGATGAGACGAGAATCAGGACACAGAGCTCAGGAGATGAGATGAAAATCAGCAGATAGAACTCAGAAGAAGATACGAGAATCAGGAGACAGAGCTCAGGAGATGAGATGAAAATCAGCAGATAGAACTCAGAAGAAGATACGAGAATCAGGAGACAGAGCTCAGAAGATGAGACGAGAATCAGGAGACAGAGCTCAGAAGATGAGACGAGAATCAGGACACAGAGCTCAGGAGATGACACGAGAATCAGGACACAGAGCTCAGGAGATGACACGAGAATCAGGAGACAGAGCTCAGGAGATGAGACGAGAATCAGGAGACAGAGCTCAGAAGATGAGACGAGAATCAGGACACAGAGCTCAGGAGATGAGATGAAAATCAGGACACAGAGCTCAGGAGATGACACGAGAATCAGGAGACAGAGCTCAGGAGATGAGACGAGAATCAGGAGACAGAGCTCAGGAGATGAGACAAGAATCAGGAGATAGAGCTCAGGAGATGACACGAGAATCAGGAGACAGAGCTCAGGAGATGAGACGAGAATCAGGACACAGAGCTCAGGAGATGAGATGAAAATCAGGACACAGAGCTCAGGAGATGACACGAGAATCAGGAGACAGAGCTCAGGAGATGAGACGAGAATCAGGAGACAGAGCTCAGAAGATGAGACGAGAATCAGGACACAGAGCTCAGGAGATGACACGAGAATCAGGAGACAGAGCTCAGAAGATGAGACGAGAATCAGGACACAGAGCTCAGGAGATGAGATGAAAATCAGGACACAGAGCTCAGGAGATGACACGAGAATCAGGAGACAGAGCTCAGGAGATGAGACGAGAATCAGGAGACAGAGCTCAGAAGATGAGACGAGAATCAGGACACAGAGCTCAGAAGATGAGACGAGAATCAGGACACAGAGCTCAGGAGATGACACGAGAATCAGGAGACAGAGCTCAGAAGATGAGACGAGAATCAGGACACAGAGCTCAGGAGATGAGATGAAAATCAGGACACAGAGCTCAGGAGATGACACGAGAATCAGGAGACAGAGCTCAGGAGATGAGACGAGAATCAGGAGATAGAGCTCAGAAGATGAGACGAGAATCAGGAGACAGAGCTCAGAAGATGAGACGAGAGTCAGGAGACAGAGCTCAGAAGATGAGACGAGAATCAGGAGACAGAGCTCAGAAGATGAGACGAGAATCAGGAGACAGAGCTCAGAAGATGAGAGGAGAATCAGGACACAGAGCTCAGAAGATGAGAGGAGAATCAGGAGACAGAGCTCAGAAGATGACACGAGAATCAGGAGACAGAGCTCAGAAGATGAGACGAGAATCAGGAGACAGAGCTCAGAAGATGAGACGAGAATCAGGAGACAGAGCTCAGAAGATGAGACGAGAATCAGGACACAGAGCTCAGGAGATGAGATGAAAATCAGCAGATAGAACTCAGAAGAAGATACGAGAATCAGGAGACAGAGCTCAGGAGATGAGATGAAAATCAGCAGATAGAACTCAGAAGAAGATACGAGAATCAGGAGACAGAGCTCAGAAGATGAGACGAGAATCAGGAGACAGAGCTCAGAAGATGAGACGAGAATCAGGACACAGAGCTCAGAGATGACACGAGAATCAGGACACAGAGCTCAGGAGATGACACGAGAATCAGGAGACAGAGCTCAGGAGATGAGACGAGAATCAGGAGACAGAGCTCAGAAGATGAGACGAGAATCAGGAGACAGAGCTCAGAAGATGAGACGAGAATCAGGACACAGAGCTCAGGAGATGACACGAGAATCAGGACACAGAGCTCAGGAGATGACACGAGAATCAGGAGACAGAGCTCAGGAGATGAGACGAGAATCAGGAGATAGAGCTCAGAAGATGAGACGAGAATCAGGAGACAGAGCTCAGAAGATGAGACGAGAGTCAGGAGACAGAGCTCAGAAGATGAGACGAGAATCAGGACACAGAGCTCAGGAGATGAGACGAGAATCAGGAGACAGAGCTCAGGAGATGAGACGAGAGTCAGGAGACAGAGCTCAGAAGATGAGACGAGAATCAGGAGACAGAGCTCAGGAGATGAGATGAAAATCAGGACACAGAGCTCAGGAGATGACACGAGAATCAGGAGACAGAGCTCAGGAGATGAGACGAGAATCAGGAGACAGAGCTCAGGAGATGAGACGAGAATCAGGAGACAGAGCTCAGGAGATGACACGAGAATCAGGAGACAGAGCTCAGGAGATGAGACGAGAATCAGGACACAGAGCTCAGGAGATGAGATGAAAATCAGGACACAGAGCTCAGGAGATGACACGAGAATCAGGAGACAGAGCTCAGGAGATGAGACGAGAATCAGGAGACAGAGCTCAGAAGATGAGACGAGAATCAGGACACAGAGCTCAGGAGATGACACGAGAATCAGGAGACAGAGCTCAGAAGATGAGACGAGAATCAGGACACAGAGCTCAGGAGATGAGATGAAAATCAGGACACAGAGCTCAGGAGATGACACGAGAATCAGGAGACAGAGCTCAGGAGATGAGACGAGAATCAGGAGACAGAGCTCAGAAGATGAGACGAGAATCAGGACACAGAGCTCAGAAGATGAGACGAGAATCAGGACACAGAGCTCAGGAGATGACACGAGAATCAGGAGACAGAGCTCAGAAGATGAGACGAGAATCAGGACACAGAGCTCAGGAGATGAGATGAAAATCAGGACACAGAGCTCAGGAGATGACACGAGAATCAGGAGACAGAGCTCAGGAGATGAGACGAGAATCAGGAGACAGAGCTCAGAAGATGAGACGAGAATCAGGACACAGAGCTCAGGAGATGACACGAGAATCAGGACACAGAGCTCAGGAGATGACACGAGAATCAGGAGACAGAGCTCAGGAGATGAGACGAGAATCAGGAGATAGAGCTCAGAAGATGAGACGAGAATCAGGAGACAGAGCTCAGAAGATGAGACGAGAGTCAGGAGACAGAGCTCAGAAGATGAGACGAGAATCAGGACACAGAGCTCAGGAGATGAGACGAGAATCAGGAGACAGAGCTCAGGAGATGAGACGAGAGTCAGGAGACAGAGCTCAGAAGATGAGACGAGAATCAGGACACAGAGCTCAGAAGATGAGACGAGAATCAGGAGACAGAGCTCAGAAGATGAGACGAGAATCAGGAGACAGAGCTCAGAAGATGAGACGAGAATCAGGAGACAGAGCTCAGAAGATGAGACGAGAATCAGGACACAGAGCTCAGGAGATGACACGAGAATCAGGAGACAGAGCTCAGAAGATGAGACGAGAATCAGGAGACAGAGCTCAGAAGATGAGACGAGAATCAGGAGACAGAGCTCAGAAGATGAGACGAGAATCAGGAGACAGAGCTCAGAAGATGAGACGAGAATCAGGAGACAGAGCTCAGGAGATGAGACGAGAATCAGGAGATAGAGCTCAGAAGATGAGACGAGAATCAGGAGATAGAGCTCAGAAGATGAGACGAGAATCAGGAGACAGAGCTCAGAAGATGAGACGAGAGTCAGGAGACAGAGCTCAGAAGATGAGACGAGAATCAGGACACAGAGCTCAGGAGATGACACGAGAATCAGGAGACAGAGCTCAGAAGATGAGACGAGAATCAGGACACAGAGCTCAGGAGATGAGATGAAAATCAGGAGATAGAGCTCAGAAGATGAGACGAGAATCAGGAGATAGAGCTCAGAAGATGAGACGAGAATCAGGAGACAGAGCTCAGAAGATGAGACGAGAGTCAGGAGACAGAGCTCAGAAGATGAGACGAGAATCAGGACACAGAGCTCAGGAGATGACACGAGAATCAGGAGATAGAGCTCAGAAGATGAGACGAGAATCAGGAGACAGAGCTCAGGAGATGAGACGAGAATCAGGAGATAGAGCTCAGAAGATGAGACGAGAATCAGGAGATAGAGCTCAGAAGATGAGACGAGAATCAGGAGACAGAGCTCAGAAGATGAGACGAGAGTCAGGAGACAGAGCTCAGTAGATGAGACGAGAATCAGGACACAGAGCTCAGGAGATGACACGAGAATCAGGAGACAGAGCTCAGGAGATGAGACGAGAATCAGGAGATAGAGCTCAAAAGATTAGACGAGAATCAGGAGACAGAGCTCAGAAGATGAGACGAGAGTCAGGAGACAGAGCTCAGAAGATGAGACGAGAATCAGGACACAGAGCTCAGGAGATGACACGAGAATCAGGAGACAGAGCTCAGAAGATGAGACGAGAATCAGGAGACAGAGCTCAGAAGATGAGACGAGAATCAGGAGACAGAGCTCAGAAGATGAGACGAGAATCAGGAGACAGAGCTCAGAGATGAGACGAATCAGGACACAGAGCTCAGGAGATGACACGAGAATCAGGAGACAGAGCTCAGAAGATGAGACAAGAATCAGGAGACAGAGCTCAGAAGATGAGACGAGAATCAGGAGACAGAGCTCAGAAGATGAGACGAGAATCAGGAGATAGAGCTCAGAAGATGAGAGGAGAATCAGGAGATAGAGCTCAGAAGATGAGAGGAGAATCAGGAGGCTTGTTACGGCCCACAGGAGGAGCAATCAGGAGTCTATCCAGCGTGTCTGTTCGTTTTTGGAAAAGCCTTGAGTGATAAATTCCTATTCTAACACACATTAATGCAAAGGATATTCTTGTGTGTGTGTGTGTGTGTGTGTGTGCGTGCGTGCGCGCATGTGTGTTTGTGAGAGAGAGCGAGAGAGAGAGGAGGGGGGTGAGAGAAAGAAAGAAAGAGAGAGAGAGAGAGAGAGAGAGGAAAGGGTGTGAGAGAGAGTGAGAGAGAGAGAGAGAGAGAGAGAGAGTAGGGGGGTGAGAGAGAGAGAAGGGTGCAACAAGGTTTTTGGTCCAAATTGAGACTGTAATATTATGAACAATGTGGAAACAATTACTGCTGGCAAGAACTGGTCTGGCAATGCTCGGCAGAAACCAGCCAGAGAGCCAGACGGAGTGTGAGTGCATGCGTGCGTGTGTGTGTGTGTGTGTGTGTGTGAGGGGTGCGTGTGTGTGTGTGAGGGCGAGATAGTGTGCGAGCGAGAGGTCAGTGCAAGCTATAGTGTGAGCATGGAGCAAGTTTTTAAGTGTTTTCACTTAGAAAGAAGACGTCCCCTTAAAAGTGATTCAAACAACAATCAAAAGTGTTGTCTTATCCCCACTCATAGATCTCTCTCTCTCTCTCTCTCTCTCTCTCTCTCTCTCTCTCTCTCTCTTCTACTCTCTCGCTCGCACTAGATCGGCTCGATCTATGATTCGATCTATCTATACGCTCTCTCGCTATATCTCTCTGCGCTCTCTCTCTCTCACACGTGCACACACACACACACACACACAGCACACACACACACGCACACGCACTCACACACACACACACGCACAGGAGCTTACGCGGTCTGGCTGATCCTGCAGAATCAGACAGCTGTGAGCGAAAGGAACGATGGGATACGCTGTCTGTCTCACTCTGCAGGACTGGAACATGTGTGTGTTTCATCTGCTATCGGGCGAAATCAAGCTGCGGATGATGTTTGGAGAAATCTGCCGTGTGCATGAACCATATTTTTTTGCCAGATAAACAGATATACGCATCCTGGAAGCATTAATTATTTCTGTGTGACAAGCGATTGGTTGGTGTGTATTAGAGTCCCCTCTTGGATAGGACGGTGACGCTGAGTGTTTCAGGTTTCAGTTTATAGAGATTAAATAACTCAAATAAGACAAATCTCTTAATTTAATTGTGCTGAAGGACTGAGATGAGAATTTTTAAATATTGCTGTGAAAAACAAGAATAATTGTGTTTATGGTATTGTGCAACCTTAGAAAGGTGTCTCTGACATACTTTTTAAACACAGTAATGACCAACATTAATTACTTAAAATTGAATATAGATCACTTAGATTGGGACAAAGTACTATTGTGTCAGGTTCATGGCTGTTTTGAAACAGTGAGTTTGTTTTTTGTAGAAGTCCCCTGTTGGTTAGCTAGCTGTCACTCAGCATCACCGTCTCATCCAATCAGGAGAAACGGGAGATTATTATATACAATATCAGTATAAAATAGCAACATTGAACAGATATACGTATCCTGGAAGTCTGAATTATTCCTTTATGTCAAGTGATTGGTTGGTGTGTATTAGAGTCCCCTCTTGGATAGGACGGTGACGCTGAGTGTGAGAAGTATTTTAATTATTAATGTGTAAAAGAAGAATAGTTGTGTTCATGTTATTGTCTCACCTTGATTCTGAGATGCTTTCTAAAGTGATGATAAACATTTATTGCCTAAACTTTAAATGTACGACACTTAGATTGGGACGAAGGGCTTTTGTGTCAGGTTCTTTCTATTGTTTCAGAAGTTCCTTTTTTAAGGAAGTCCCCTGTCAGGTCAGAGGCAGATGATTGTTGTTGTTGTTGTTGTTGTTTTTTTAAGTTAGATTTCAAACAAGATTGCAATACAAAATGTTGTATGTATTTTTATTTTTCAAAGTGAGCAGAAAAACGAGTCCCCTCTTGGTAAGGTAGGATATATGTGTTAGAGTGCTTTTAATTCCTCGAGGCGAATCAAAGTGAATGTAACCTGTCCTTTGTTAGCATCTGTGTTTTGTTTTGGTTCGCTAATAGTTAGCATTTTCAGCATTCCAATAATGACCAGAGCAAAGACAGAGAGCAGAACTATAGACGAGCCGAACAGATGATGATATGAGGCCAGTGCTGTTCCCTCAACGATGACGACAAACAACATTATTAGTTGACATACTTTTTTCTCGTGTCTCTGATATTAGAATTTGATAGTTTTTTTGTGAAAAAATTAATGATAGTTTTACTGGTTATCTTTGAAATAAATGTTAGTGTTCATGTATTTAAAATTCTGTTATTTAACTTACTTAGTTTTTATTTTTTAAAACACTTTTGAATGTACAGCATGTTTGAAAATGACTTTTAATAAATATAAATATATTTTTTCCTTAATTTGTTGAAGACCAAATGTTAGTGTCTCTCCGTATCCAACATGTGACGTCACCGAACGTTTCCATGGAAACAATCTCTCGCAGAACCGTTTTAAAGGGACAGTACTGCGTTTTGGTGGAAATAAGAACACTTCCTGAAAACAGCAATATTTTGTGTACAATTTTATATTAATATTAGTCTTACACGAACTAGTATAATGTATTTAAACTATTTGACTATTTCTTTAAGTGTGTACGTCTCAAGAGGAGTGAAAGAGATGGTCAGAGGGAAGGCTTTTGTGGGACAGCAGCTCGATCTGTGAACTGAGATGTTTGAGATGTTTTCCCTCGTTCTCGTTCACCTCACTTTTCAAGCTTCTTCTCAATCGATCGCACACGTCGAGCGCAGGAGGATCTCCGCTGGGTTCGTGGCTTCGAGGAGCGCTTCATGCGCAGCGTCTCGGCTCTGATTGAGTCGTGGAGTGTGCAGCAGCGCTCCAGAATCCAGCGCTGACATCTTTACAGTCGCCCACACGCAAGAGTGAGAGAGTCAACACAGAGCTCTCTCTCTCTTTGTCTTTCGCTCTCTGTCTCTCTCTCTCCTGGATCACTGTAAATCAGTGGTTCTCAAATAGTGGGGCGTGTTTGACCTCAGGGAACATGCTTTTTTTATTTAAAATTTTTTTTTTTAACAGTTCTAGAATAAAGTGCAATACCACTCCACTACATTAGGGGGCAGTAGCGCTCTCATTGGTAGAGTATGAAGTGTAGACAGGAAGTGTAGAAGACCGGCGGAGAGAGAATGAGATAAAGAGACAAACGAAAGTCTCCCGAAAGCTAAGACGAGGAAATATGACGCGTATGTAGCGCTTGGCTTCACTGTGACTGCGGTGGGAGACGAGGAGAGACAGGTGTGCTTACTGAGTCTAAACATGTTGGCAGCGGACAGCATGAAACCAAATAAATGAAGGCGTCACTTAAAGACGTTACACCTCAATCACGCTGATAAACTGCTTGAGTTTTTTCAGCGAAAATGTGAAAATATCACAATCAGTCAAACAATGTTTATAGTTTTATTAAGGATTTAATGTTTTTTTTACATTTCAGATGCACCTTAACTCTTTTCTGCTGCAGTTAATAAAACTATTCTTTGTTGTAAGTTGCTCCATATTTCTCTTTTTTTCTCTTATACGTTAATAAGGATACTGTGTTATGCAGAGGTGTACTTATAACACATTTAAAGACAAATAATACTATTTATAGTTGCGCGGGGGGATGCGAGATGTTTTTTTCTTCCTGGGGGAGGAGACAGGGGACATAAAATAATAGAGGAACACTGCTGTAAATCCTGTTCGTCAGCGCACCGGTTCAGGCCAGCGTCTCGCTCTGGTTTGGCTGCGGTTGGCTCACTGTAACGCCGCTCTCGGGATCTGAACAGCGTTTTTGGATGCGAGGCCTGCTCGAGGTCCTCCTCTCCGCTGACGGGGAACGAAAGCCCTCCATCAGAGGCTGTAATTAGCTCGCGTGTAATTATGGCCTCCAGCTGCAGATGAATGAAGCGGAGTTACGGGTGACCTTTGACCCCTGGAGCTGTGATCAAGCTGCTCGTGACAGAGAGTCTCTGTCAGCGGGGATCCGCAGCTGAGCGGAGAACGGGTTTATGTGAAGCCATCCATCAGGAGCGTGAGGAGCACCCCCACCAGCTCTCATCTTCACATGCTAATGATCCCAACACAGAGCTCGAGCGCTGTAGAACGCTACATTTTTTAAGCGGGATAAACTCTTTTTGTAGTCTGAAAATGCAACTTTTCTCAAGAGGCTCCTGAACTTGTTTTTACTCGTAAAAGGCAACAGTTTAAGCATTTAACTACAAAAAAATAATTGAATTTTTTTTTCTCCTCAGGATGTTGTGGAGCTCATCGTTTGAAGGGTCGAAGGAGGCAGAGGGACCTGGTGGTGCCAGCTCATACTGCCTGGAAGGCCGCGGTACGCTATGGTAAGGTCACCATTCACCTCGTAGCTTCCTCAGAATCTGGAGGAGATCTCCAGATAAATATCTCAGCTAGAAGCGGAGATCTGGACCTCTAACGTGTGACTGAATTAAGCCCGTCAGTATTGGTCAAAGTAATGTCGTATGTCAGGTTCTGGAGCAGATATCAGACTGAAAACCACATCGTTCTACTCGTCTCAACTTCTCCTTCATTCAGTTTTAAAACTGAATGAGTTTTAAGAGATTAAAAAATTGTACCTAAAATGCAAATACGTAAGTGGTTAGTTTGTCGTTTTTGCTCAAAACGTAAAAAACAAAAACATTAAAGCAAAAAGCGTGTGCAGACTAGAAGAATCCAGGAGTTATCATGTTGATATCTCATGAAAAAGGGGAGATCTGAACCTCTAATGCGGGATGAAATGTGAATGAATTTGAAATTTTGACCCAAAAATAAAAACGTATGCCATAGTTGGTCAAAATATCAACATTTTCAAAACTCTTGAAACTCAGACAGCTGAAAGAGTGTGTGAGAACTAGAAGAATCCTGGAGTTTTCATGTTCAGATCTCATCTAGAAGCAAAGATCTAGAACTTTATCTAAAATTAAGCCCCGCCCCTAGACCCTTATTGGTCAAAAGTAAAACGTTCATATCTCAGGTTTCTGGAGCAGATATCAAACTGAAAATAGTATCGTTCCACTCGACTTAACTTCTCCTTTCAACTGAATGAGTTTTAAAGAATTAGAAACTGTGACCAAAAATATAAAAATGTAAGTATGTTGATTTTTGTCAAAATGTCGACATTTTCAAAACTCCTCAAACTCATGCAGTTTCAAAGAGTGTTTGCAGACTAGAAGAATCAAGTAGCTTTCATGTTCAGATCTCATCTAGAAGCGGAGATCTAGATGTGAAAGAATTTGACATTTTGACCAAAAAATAAGAAATAAAAAACCTTTGGTTTTATGTCAAAATGTTCTAAATGCAAACATCATAAACTCTTAAACTGGTTTCATTGTTAAGTTGGCTTGTTTAGCACGCATGAAAACCAAGAAGAATTCTAAGTAGAGTATAATTTGTATCAAATACAACGGATTAGAATAGTGTTTTACCCAGAAATCCTCACTGCATCACCGCTCTTCATCCCTCGACGCGTTTTCACAGTGCTCTCATTTTCAGGAGTGCATACATGTGGCGACCGCCCTCGCCGTTTGATCCAGGTATAATTGGAACTGGGCTCTACGTTTATTTTTGTTTTTAGAGCAGATCCCCTCTCGGTGTCTCCACATGACCCTGATTAACCTTGCGGCCTGCGCCAGACAGAAACGACGCAGTGTTAGCACCAGCGCATGAGCGAGGAGACATTTTTAAACCCCAGCAGGTATTTCCAGAAACGGCCTCTAATTGCGTAAGTCTTAAATGATGTGTAATTGTCCGTCGTTCGAGGGTGAAGGTAATAGAGGGAGGTGAGAAGTGAAAGGCTCTAGTCTTCTCCAGCTGTTTAATAACAGGCCAAAGTGAGCAAACCACGGCCGCGTGCGTCTCCACAGCCCCAATGTTGGCTCACGGAGAAGTTTATTTTCGTAAACGGCCAAAACAGAGCGGAGATTGTGAGGAAGTGTGGCGAGGCTTGGCGTCAGGGTGCTGTCGCGTCTGAGGGATGGAGCTCACCTTGACACAAATCATTCCTGAGACGCGTCACATGTTCAGTCGCTAACGTGTGGTGTTCTAGGCGTGCTGCTCAGAAATAAATCAGATCGTGAGTGATATCGAGTGCTACAGGTAAGAGGAAGCTCATTTTCCACCTTCTCAGGCAGACTTTTTCCAGAATTTAAGTCCAAAATTAACGTTGCATATGAGCCAAGCTCAAGACTAATGTTGCTCTGCAGATGGAAAGATTTTATTACGTCTTTAAATATAAATGAAAACTATAAAAATTAGCTGAACAAGTTTACTGCGTGAACTTAAATCATGCACCGTGCTCCTAAAGATCCTCATGCACATTTCAACCTTGTATTTTCAGCTTAAAATGCGCTGGTTTCAAGTCTAGAAAATTTTATTTCAAGTCTTGAAATCAAAGCACAGGTTTAATTAAGGTAGAACTTGATATTGAGGGACTTGCTCACTGTTTGGACCTTGTCCCACACAGAAAACATGTTTGAGAAATGACACTTAAGTTACCAATTATGGTCAAAATCTTTTAAAATGCGTGTAGTTGAGATGCGTCGAATGATGTGGTTTTCAGTTTGATATCTGCTCCAGAACCTGAGATATGAACGTTTTACATTTGACCAATAGGAGTCTGGGGGTGGAGCTTAGCTAGTTACATGTGATAGGTCCAGATCTCTGCTTCTAGATGAGATCTGAACATGAAACCTCCAGGATTCTTCTAGTCTGCACACGCTCTTTCAGCTGCGTGAGTTTCAAGAGTTTGAAATGTCGACATTTTGAGCAAAAAACATCATACTTACCACTTATGTTTTTATATTTTTGGTAAAAATTTTGAATTCTTTAAAACTCATTCAGTTGAAAGGAGAAGTTAAGTCGAGTGGAACGATACTATTTTCAGTTTGATATCTGCTCCAGAACCTGAGATATGAACGTTTTACTTTTGGACCAATAGGAGTCTGGGGTAGAGCTTAGCTAGTTACACGTGATAGGTCCAGATCTCTGCTTCTAGATGAGATCTGAACATGAAACCTCCAGGATTCTTCTAGTCTGCACACGCTCTTTCAGCTGCGTGAGTTTCAAGAGTTTTGAAAATGTCGACATTTTGAGCAAAAACATCATACTTACCACTTACGTTTTTATATTTTTTGGTAAAATTTTGAATTCTTTAAAACTCATTCAGTTGAAAGGAGAAGTTAAGTCGAGTGGAACGATACTATTTTCAGTTTGATATCTGCTCCAGAACCTGAGATATGAACGTTTTACTTTTGACCAATAGGAGTCTGGAGGTGGAGCTTAGCTAGTTACACGTGATAGGTCCAGATCTTCGCTTCTAGATGAGATCTGAACATGAAACCTCCAGGATTCTTCTAGTCTGCACACGCTCTTTCAGCTGCGTGAGTTTCAAGAGTTTTGAAAATCTCGACATTTTGAGCAAAAACATCATACTTACCACTTATGTTTTTATATTTTTTGGTCAAAATTTCGAATTCTTTAAAACTCATTCAGTTGAAAGGAGAAGTTAAGTCGAGTGGAACGATAATATTTTCAGTTTGATATCTGCTCCAGAACCTGAGATATGAACGTTTTACTTTTGACCAATAGGAGTCTGGGGGTGGAGCTTAGCTAGTTACGTGTGATAGGTCCAGATCTTCGCTTCTAGATGAGATCTGAACATGAAACCTCCATGATTCTTCTAGTCTGCACACGCTCTTTCAGCTGCGTGAGTTTCAAGAGTTTTGAAATTGTCGACATTTTGAGCAAAAACATCATACTTACCACTTATGTTTTTATATTTTTTTGGTCAAAATTTCGAATTCTTTAAAACTCATTCAGTTGAAAGGAGAAGTTAAGTCGAGTGGAACGATACTATTTTCAGTTTGATATCTGCTCCAGAACCTGAGTTATGAACGTTTACTTTTGACCATAGGAGTCTGGAGGTGGAGCTTAGCTAGCTACATGTGATAGGTCCAGATCTTCGCTTCTAGATGAGATCTGAACATGAAACCTCCAGGATTCTTCTAGTCTGCACACGCTCTTTCAGCTGCGTGAGCTTCAAGAGTTTTGAAAATGTCGACATTTTGAGCAAAAACATCATACTTACCACTTATGTTTTTATATTTTTGGTCAAAATTTTAATTTCTTTAAAACTCATTCAGTTGAAAGGAGAAGTTAAGTCGAGTGGAACGATACTATTTTCAGTTTGATATCTGCTCCAGAACCTGAGATATGAAACGTTTTACTTTTGACCAATAGGAGTCTGGGGGTGGAGCTTAGCTAGTTACATGTGATAGGTCCAGATCTCTGCTTCTAGATGAGATCTGAACATGAAACCTCCATGATTCTTCTAGTCTGCACACGCTCTTTCAGCTGCGTGAGTTTCAAGAGTTTTGAAAATGTCGACATTTTTAGCAAAAACATCATACTTACCACTTACGTTTTTATATTTTTTGGTAAAAATTTTGAATTCTTTAAAACTCATTCAGTTGAAAGGAGAAGTTAAGTCGAGTGGAACGATACTATTTTCAGTTTGATATCTGCTCCAGAACCTGAGATATGAACGTTTTACTTTTGACAAATAGGAGTCTGGAGGTGGAGCTTAGCTAGTTACACGTGATAGGTCCAGATCTCTGCTTCTAGATGAGATCTGAACATCAAACCTCCAGGATTCTTCTAGTCTGCACACGCTCTTTCAGCTGCGTGAGTTTCAAGAGTTTTGAAAATCTCGACATTTTGAGCAAAAACATCATACTTACCACTTATGTTTTTATATTTTTTGGTCAAAATTTGAATCCTTTAAAACTCATTCAGTTGAAAGGAGAAGTTAAGTCGAGTGGAACGATACTATTTTCAGTTTGATATCTGCTCCAGAACCTGAGATATGAACGTTTTACTTTTGACCAATAGGAGTCTGGAGGTGGAGCTTAGCTAGTTACACGTGATAGGTCCAGATCTCTGCTTCTAGATGAGATCTGAACATGAAACCTCCAGGATTCTTCTAGTCTGCACACGCTCTTTCAGCTGCGTGAGTTTCAAGAGTTTTGAAATTGTCGACATTTTGAGCAAAAACATACTTACCACTTATGTTTTTATATTTTTTGGTCAAAATTTCGAATTCTTTAAAACTCATTCAGTTGAAAGGAGAAGTTAAGTCAAGTGGAACGATACTATTTTCAGTTTGATATCTGCTCCAGAACCTGAGATATGAACTTTTTACTTTTGACCAATAGGAGTCTGGAGGTGGAGCTTAGCTAGTTACACGTGATAGGTCCAGATCTTCGCTTCTAGATGAGATCTGAACATGAAACCTCCATGATTCTTCTAGTCTGCACACGCTCTTTCAGCTGCGTGAGTTTCAAGAGTTTTGAAAATCTCGACATTTTGAGCAAAAACATCATACTTACCACTTATGTTTTTATATTTTTTGGTCAAAATTTTTAATTCTTTAAAACTCATTCAGTTGAAAGGAGAAGTTAAGTCGAGTGGAACGATACTATTTTCAGTTTGATATCTGCTCCAGAACCTGAGATATGAACGTTTTACTTTTGACCAATAGGAGTCTGGGGGTGGAGCTTAGCTAGTTACATGTGATAGGTCCAGATCTCTGCTTCTAGATGAGATCTGAACATGAAACCTCCATGATTCTTTTAGTCTGCACACGCTCTTTCAGCTGCGTGAGTTTCAAGAGTTTTGAAAATGTCGACATTTTGAGCAAAAACATCATACTTACCACTTACGTTTTTATATTTTTTGGTCAAAATTTTTAATTCTTTAAAACTCATTCAGTTGAAAGGAGAAGTTAAGTCGAGTGGAACGATACTATTTTCAGTTTGATATCTGCTCCAGAACCTGAGATATGAACGTTTTACTTTTGACCAATAGGAGTCTGGGGTGGAGCTTAGCTAGCTACATGTGATAGGTCCAGATCTCTGCTTCTAGATGAGATCTGAACATCAAACCTCCAGGATTCTTCTAGTCTGCACACGCTCTTTCAGCTGCGTGAGTTTCAAGAGTTTTGAAAATCTCGACATTTTGAGCAAAAACATCATACTTACCACTTATGTTTTTATATTTTTTGGTCAAAATTTCGAATTCTTTAAAACTCATTCAGTTGAAAGGAGAAGTTAAGTCGAGTGGAACGATACTATTTTCAGTTTGATATCTGCTCCAGAACCTGAGATATGAACGTTTTACTTTTGACCAATAGGAGTCTGGAGGTGGAGCTTAGCTAGTTACATGTGATAGGTCCAGATCTCTGCTTCTAGATGAGATCTGAACATGAAACCTCCATGATTCTTCTAGTCTGCACACGCTCTTTCAGCTGCGTGAGTTTCAAGAGTTTTGAAATTGTCGACATTTTGAGCAAAAACATCATACTTACCACTTATGTTTTTATATTTTTTGGTCAAAATTTCGAATTCTTTAAAACTCATTCAGTTGAAAGGAGAAGTTAAGTCGAGTGGAACGATACTATTTTCAGTTTGATATCTGCTCCAGAACCTGAGTTATGAACGTTTTACTTTTGACCAATAGGAGTCTGGAGGTGGAGCTTAGCTAGCTACATGTGATAGGTCCAGATCTTCGCTTCTAGATGAGATCTGAACATGAAACCTCCAGGATTCTTCTAGTCTGCACACGCTCTTCAGCTGCGTGAGTTTCAAGAGTTTTGAAAATGTCGACATTTTGAGCAAAAACATCATACTTACCACTTATGTTTTATATTTTTTGGTCAAAATTTTTAATTCTTTAAAAACTCATTCAGTTGAAAGGAGAAGTTAAGTCGAGTGGAACGATACTATTTTCAGTTTGATATCTGCTCCAGAACCTGAGATATGAACGTTTTACTTTTGACCAATAGGAGTCTGGGGGTGGAGCTTAGCTAGTTACATGTGATAGGTCCAGATCTCTGCTTCTAGATGAGATCTGAACATGAAACCTCCATGATTCTTCTAGTCTGCACACGCTCTTTCAGCTGCGTGAGTTTCAAGAGTTTTGAAAATGTCGACATTTTTAGCAAAAACATCATACTTACCACTTACGTTTTTATATTTTTTGGTAAAAATTTTGAATTCTTTAAAACTCATTCAGTTGAAAGGAGAAGTTAAGTCGAGTGGAACGATACTATTTTCAGTTTGATATCTGCTCCAGAACCTGAGATATGAACGTTTTACTTTTGACCAATAGGAGTCTGGGGGTGGAGCTTAGCTAGTTACATGTGATATGTCCAGATCTTCGCTTCTAGATAAGATCTGAACATGAAACCTCCAGGATTCTTCTAGTCTGCACACGCTCTTTCAGCTGCGTGAGTTTCAAGAGTTTTGAAAATCTCGACATTTTGAGCAAAAACGTCATACTTACCACTTATGTTTTTATATTTTTTGGTCAAAATTTCGAATTCTTTAAAACTCATTCAGTTGAAAGGAGAAGTTAAGTCGAGTGGAACGATACTATTTTCAGTTTGATATCTGCTCCAGAACCTGAGATATGAACGTTTTACTTTTGACCAATAGGAGTCTGGAGGTGGAGCTTAGCTAGTTACATGTGATAGGTCCAGATCTCTGCTTCTAGATGAGATCTGAACATGAAACCTCCATGATTCTTCTAGTCTGCACACGCTCTTTCAGCTGCGTGAGTTTCAAGAGTTTTGAAATTGTCGACATTTTGAGCAAAAACATCATACTTACCACTTATGTTTTTATATTTTTTGGTCAAAATTTCGAATTCTTTAAAACTCATTCAGTTGAAAGGAGAAGTTAAGTCGAGTGGAACGATACTATTTTCAGTTTGATATCTGCTCCAGAACCTGAGTTATGAACGTTTTACTTTTGACCAATAGGAGTCTGGAGGTGGAGCTTAGCTAGTTACATGTGATAGGTCCAGATCTTCGCTTCTAGATGAGATCTGAACATGAAACCTCCAGGATTCTTCTAGTCTGCACACGCTCTTTCAGCTGCGTGAGTTTCAAGAGTTTTGAAAATCTCGACATTTTGAGCAAAAACATCATACTTACCACTTATGTTTTTATATTTTTTGGTCAAAATTTTTAATTCTTTAAAACTCATTCAGTTGAAAGGAGAAGTTAAGTCGAGTGGAACGATACTATTTTCAGTTTGATATCTGCTCCAGAACCTGAGATATGAACGTTTTACTTTTGACCAATAGGAGTCTGGGGGTGGAGCTTAGCTAGTTACATGTGATAGGTCCAGATCTTCGCTTCTAGATAAGATCTGAACATGAAACCTCCAGGATTCTTCTAGTCTGCACACGCTCTTTCAGCTGCGTGAGTTTCAAGAGTTTTGAAAATGTCGACATTTTGAGCAAAAACATCATACTTACCACTTATGTTTTTATATTTTTTGGTCAAAATTTTTAATTCTTTAAAACTCATTCAGTTGAAAGGAGAAGTTAAGTCGAGTGGAACGATACTATTTTCAGTTTGATATCTGCTCCAGAACCTGAGTTATGAACGTTTTACTTTTGACCAATAGGAGTCTGGAGGTGGAGCTTAGCTAGCTACATGTGATAGGTCCAGATCTTCACTTCTAGATGAGATCTGAACATGAAACCTCCAGGATTCTTCTAGTCTGCACACGCTCTTTCAGCTGCGTGAGTTTCAAGAGTTTTGAAAATGTCGACATTTTGAGCAAAAACATCATACTTACCACTTATGTTTTTATATTTTTTGGTAAAAATTTTGAATTCTTTAAAACTCATTCAGTTGAAAGGAGAAGTTAAGTCGAGTGGAACGATACTATTTTCAGTTTGATATCTGCTCCAGAACCTGAGATATGAACGTTTTACTTTTGACCAATAGGATTCTGGGGGTGGAGCTTAGCTAGTTACACGTGATAGGTCCAGATCTTCGCTTCTAGATGAGATCTGAACATGAAACCTCCAGGATTCTTCTAGTCTGCACACGCTCTTTCAGCTGCGTGAGTTTCAAGAGTTTTGAAAATGTCGACATTTTGAGCAAAAACATCATACTTACCACTTACGTTTTTATATTTTTTGGTAAAAATTTTTAATTCTTTAAAACTCATTCAGTTGAAAGGAGAAGTTAAGTCGAGTGGAACGATACTATTTTCAGTTTGATATCTGCTCCAGAACCTGAGATATGAACGTTTTACTTTTGACCAATAGGAGTCTGGGGGTGGAGCTTAGCTAGTTACATGTGATAGGTCCAGATCTTCGCTTCTAGATAAGATCTGAACATGAAACCTCCAGGATTCTTCTAGTCTGCACACGCTCTTTCAGCTGCGTGAGTTTCAAGAGTTTTGAAAATGTCGACATTTTGAGCAAAAACATCATACTTACCACTTATGTTTTATATTTTTTGGTCAAAATTTTTAATTCTTTAAAACTCATTCAGTTGAAAGGAGAAGTTAAGTCGAGTGGAACGATACTATTTTCAGTTTGATATCTGCTCCAGAACCTGAGTTATGAACGTTTTACTTTTGACCAATAGGAGTCTGGAGGTGGAGCTTAGCTAGCTACATGTGATAGGTCCAGATCTTCGCTTCTAGATGAGATCTGAACATGAAACCTCCAGGATTCTTCTAGTCTGCACACGCTCTTTCAGCTGCGTGAGTTTCAAGAGTTTTGAAAATGTCGACATTTTGAGCAAAAACATCATACTTACCACTTATGTTTTTATATTTTTTGGTAAAAATTTTGAATTCTTTAAAACTCATTCAGTTGAAAGGAGAAGTTAAGTCGAGTGGAACGATACTATTTTCAGTTTGATATCTGCTCCAGAACCTGAGATATGAACGTTTTACTTTTGACCAATAGGATTCTGGGGGTGGAGCTTAGCTAGTTACACGTGATAGGTCCAGATCTTCGCTTCTAGATAAGATCTGAACATGAAACCTCCAGGATTCTTCTAGTCTGCACACGCTCTTTCAGCTGCGTGAGTTTCAAGAGTTTTGAAAATCTCGACATTTTGAGCAAAAACATCATACTTACCACTTACTTTTTTCTTCTTCTAATTTCTTAAAACTCAATCAGTTGAAAGCAGAGCTTGAGACTAGTCGGCGGGGTTTAATTTTAGATAAAGTTCTAGATGAGTGTTTAGTTGAAGGCAGATGAGATTTTAAGAGCTATGCAGTAGTCGTTTTGATATCTGCTCCAGAACTTGAGATATGGAGTTTGGATTTCAACCAATAGCGCGGGGTTATTTTTCAGCACACATAAACGCAGATTTTCATTTAAACATAACAATAGTGGATTCTTCTAGTCTGCACACGCTCCTTCAATGATTAGGCCACAAAATGTGAATAATTACACACAACAATATTATACAGATAATTTATTAACCCAACGTTTTAAACAAGAAAACACTTTCTTGATCACATCTGGCAACATCTTCTCCTCCCGACTCGACCTGAAAAGAAAATAGAATAGTTTAGATAATTAAAAAAGCAAGCAATACTCTGCTATTATATGTTCACATTTTCTTAGTTTAGTTTAAATTAAACCTTTTCCATCTGACGATATTAGAACTAATCTCTGTACAGAAACACCTTGGCATAAAAATGTTTCTCCTTATGAAAAGTCCAAGATGTGAAAACACTAAGAAAATTGTGTTCTATCATGAGACAAAAGTTATTACGTCTACACGAAGTGTTGCAGAGAGTGTGTCTACCCATTAGAGGGCAGCAGACAGCTCACTTAAGAACAGCGTCTTTTATTTATGAAAATTCTCTCGCCAGTGTTTACCAACAACTGTTTACCTGATGCTTAAATGGTTCTTTTTCAAATATGGTTTGGTGTGAGGTGAACGCATCTGCAGCAATAACACACACAGACTGCAGCGGTCTGTTCTGTGATTGAACGTGTTAATAAATATGTTGTGTTTATGTAGTCCTGAACATCTCAGATAATCTGCTATAGCTCAGCGAGCCGGAGGGCAAACCCTCACTCCATCTCTTAACGCAAAAAAAAAAAATTACTTTGGCTGGCGTTAGCAAATTAACTCTGTAACAGTGAAATCATTGCTACGTTTATGCGAGGACCCACTGCGTAGCTGCATAAAAAAGCGTGGGAACAAAATAACCGTGTACTCGTAACATTCACATTGAAATTCGCGAGGCTGAAAACACTGGGCTGGCTGCATTCTACTTGTCAATTGTTCTGCTCTGCTATTGGTCAGTTCCTGTCCTGATGCTGTGTGTTCCTGCTTCGTATCCTGCTCTCCTATTGGTCAGTTCCCGCCCTGATGCTGTGTGTTCCTGCGTCGTAACCTGCTCTCCTATTGGTCAGTTCCAGCCCTGATGCTGTGTGTTCATGTGTAGTATCCTGCTCTCCTATTGGTCAGTTCCCGCCCTGATGCTGTGTGTTCCTGTGTAGTATCCTGCTCTCCTATTGGTCAGTTCCAGCCCTGATGCTGTATGTTCCTGCGTCGTAACCTGCTCTCCTATTGGTCAGTTCCAGCCCTGATGCTGTGTGTTCCTGCGTCGTAACCTGCTCTCCTATTGGTCAGTTCCAGCCCTGATGCTGTATGTTCCTGCGTCGTAACCTGCTCTCCTATTGGTCAGTTCCAGCCCTGATGCTGTGTGTTCCTGCGTCGTAACCTGCTCTCCTATTGGTCACTTTACATAAAATATTATGTAAAAGTTTAGGATACAAAGGATAGGATCACAATTTCTACCGTTAAACATACAATAAAAACAGGGGTTAAAAAAAAAGCCATAAAAATTCACTGTTCTAGGGCAATATTCTTCCCGGCTCTTATTTTCCTGATGTTAATGTAAAGTTCAATTAATACGTGTTTTAGTTGTTACTTGGGGTTTCCAGAGATCAAGAAAATGCTCCTAAATGCTTAAAAATATATTACAGTTGGCTAAGTTTAAGAAAATGTTCATAAATCTTCAAAATCATAAGTGATGTTTAACATTCCCATAATTTGAGAAGAGTCTAAAATAAACAAAGTAAATGTGATAGTAGGGGTGCCAGAGAAATATAATAAAATCCTCAAATACATAAATGTAAAGGTTTACGTTTGAAGCATGTGGTTTTAATGTTATGATAAAAGTATTTGATTCTCAAACTTAGATGAACTCTTCTTTCCGCTAAATATATATATTTTCAGTCTTGCTCAGGAAACGTAAAGGTGTTTCCATTTGGACGAGGCTTTGCCGCGTTACTCAGCCGAGAGAAAATAATAACAAAAGAATATCTCAAGTTATAAATTGACGTCAACATTATGGGATGAATATAATATCTGCTCTTATTTAATCCAAGTGTTCATTTTTTGTATAATTTTTTATTTACGACTATAATTATTTACAATCAATACTTAAAAAAACAGCATAGTTTTCCCCCCTTGTGTGTTATTTATAGAGAGATTAATAAAGTGTAGGTCAGATCACATTATACCAGTTATTTATTTAACTACTGGAAAATGTTATTATATACTCGAAATATTTCTGGAAACAACATATAAATTACTGTTGATGCGATATATTTTCAGAGACAAAAAATAACGGATTGAAATAATTCAGTGAAGTGATTGTAATTATCACCTAAATACTCCTGATCATTTTTCCCATAATCCAGCAGCTCTAGCGCATGTTCTATCTTTATATTACACACACTATATGAGGAGGAATGAGTTCTAATGCTAATGCACAGGAATAAAGTTCAAACTAAACGCAGGGCTGTAGCTATCGAATGTTTTAGTAATCGCGTATTCTACTGAAAATGTGATCTGATAAAACGTCTCGCTGCACTCGGCCATAGACATTCGACGATAGAAGGTTATTAATACATCAAAAACAAGTTTAGCGGTGGAACGTGCTGTTCTGGAGCACAAGTCAGCGGAGAATCTTTAACTTTAGCTTTTATTTCATAACAGCAGTTTCCACTTTATAAACATAGTTTTGTCCCGGTTATGCCATGTTTTTTTTTGCCAACACGATTGAAAAGTTGCTATTCCTTAATGTTCGCCGTGAATTATGGGGTTCATTTTTGGCCAAAATTAAAGATATTATTCGCAGTGCAGACGCAGCACGTAACGCTAGGTCTATCTTTCCATAGCACGCACTTGCTGTAAAACGAAAGCTAACGCAGTCACAACTGTTACTCCACAACCATCTGTTCAATTGTTTTAACAAGAATGAAAACAGGCGAATGAGGCGTTACGCTGGTGCAGTGGGTAGCACGGTCATCTCACAGCAAGAAGGTTGCTGGTTCAAGCTTCGGCTGGGTCAGTTGGTGTTTCTGTGTGGAGTTTGGTTGTTCTCCTCGTGATCACGTGGGTTTACTCCGGGTGCTCCGGATTACCCACAAATAATAAAACGGACAATAAGTGAATTGAGAGAAATAGAGTATGAAGGGCATCCGCTGCGTAAAACATATGCCGGAAGAGTTGTCGGTTCATTCCGCTGTGGAGACCACGAAAGGGAAAAAGCCGACAAGATAATGGATGGAAAACAGGTTAAAAATAACCGTGTAATTTAAATAATACGCTCGCTTAAAAAATCTAATCAGTGAACGATCGAACAAAGTGTGATCTTGCCTGCGCATTGAGTGACGTGTGAGCTGCGCAAGAATTGCAAAAAGAAACTGACCTGGACTAACAGCCAATCAGAATCCAGTATTCTGAGAGACCACAGGCATGAACAGGATTAATAGAGACTTCGAGGCGGAGGATTCTATCTCGACCTATTTTTGTTACCATTTTTTATTGTATAGTTTTTACGATCAGGAAGCCCTGAATCAATGTCGTAATCAAACTTTTATTGTACAGCTTTACTCAAACTAACGGAACAATAATTTTTTTTCTGCTTATTACCCAGCAGTGCACGAGGGTTAGAAAACCACGCAACTATAACCTTTAATAAAGTTCTCGTTTATAAATAAGACTTCTCTGTTTGCTATTGGAATGTGTTAAAACCCTCGTTTTGTTTTTTCTTTAGAGAGTCTGCAGGACGGAGATTCTAGGAGGGAGCTCACCTGCCCCAGAGCGGGAGTTCCTCTGCTCCTCAGGGACCCTGAAGATCTTCTCCAGATCTTCATCCATCTCCAGCCTGAGGAAACCAGAGACACAAACTGTTAAACCCAACTTTGCAGTTACTGCTGAGGAAACATCTGCACGCAGCCATCTCCTGCTTTTTCCAAAGATAGATCCCATTCGTTCATTCTTCAATAAATTCTGAAAATCGGTCTACAGGAAATCTCCGTCTGATGATTGGTGTGCTCTGGACTAACTTGTGTGAAAACTAGCATTCGTCTGCTTTTCTTGAGTTGTGTTCGATTTAAAAATAAACTGCATCTATGATAAATGCAGTTAGGATGTGTATACAAGAGTGCAGTAATCAATGTCTGGCTAGCACCAACACTTTCAATTTTAAAAATGTTCCTGGACAACCAAGAAAAATCATAAAACTCCAAAATGTTATGAGAAATGAATCATATAAACGAGGGCTGAAACCGTGGATGTAACTAATGACTTTAACCCTGTGGCGCAGTGAGCGAAAGCAAGCCGAGACAATTCTGACCAATTTTTTTATCCATTTGCTCGATTAGTTTCACTAGAATACAGAATTAGTAAATTATCACAGAGCTGCAGCTCTAGCAGAAACGTTTGTAATGTTTATAAACGACAAAAAGCAATAGATGAGGACGCCTTGGTTGAGGTAAAACATGTCAAGTGCATCAGGGAGGTGCCAGAGATTACAAAAGCAGGTAAATTATACAAAAAATTAACAGATAGACAAAGTTTTTTATTCACGTTTAGCCATTTCCTTACTCTCAAAAAAAACTAATAAACTAATCATTTTGATGAACAGTACTTTACACCGTTTTAGATTTTTTTTTTTCATCTAAATTCCTCCATAATTACCACCAAAATGCAAAAAAAATCACATCTTGATGTTTGGATTATTCGTGTTACGTTAGCAGCTCTGTCTTTCTGCACTCGGATGCGAGTTTGAGGTTAGTTGGGTTGAAAACTGTTTTATATTGAAGTTTAAAGCAGCAATCAACGAGCCTTCAGTGCTCGAACCTTCACAGCCAATTTGTAGCACAATTGATCATTATTTCAATTACAAATTTTGTGGAAAAAAACTAGGTGGCGCAATGACTGGTGTGCGCTGTAACATGACCGTGTTAGGCCTCGACTTTGGTGTATTTAATGATTGTATTTTTTTTTTTCACTATCTTTTTGTTTTTCTGATCCCCCTGGCTTGTTCTCTCTGTTTCTGTACTGAAATGTGACTGAACGCAATCTGTTATTGACATTCTGTTAATAAAAAATAAAAAAAAGCTTCAGGACGACTGAGTGTCACTTCCTGCTCTCCGCACCGCTTCACACGTGTCTCGTGACCGCCATCTTTCATTCGGTCTAAAGCCACAGTGTTGCCAGACAGATCAATGCACTCCTTTTACCCACCAAAAATCTATTATAATAATTTTATATTTCAACAATATCTTAGTTCATGCGAGAGTCCAGCGGAAAAAGAGATTGATTGGGGATCACTTGTGTGTAACTTACATTTATGTATTTTATGTTATGTTTTGGTTATGGGTAAAGCAATGATCACCCGAGCAGGCATCAAATAGTTTATTTATTATTTGAATATACACAATGCCATCGTCCATGATGCTGAGATGCCAACCCTTGACATCGCCTAACCACCTCAAAACATCATCTCACACCACTCGAAACTCGGCTGCCCAAAAATATTGATAACACTATTTTTTATATGTTTATGTCCTGCGCTAGCGGTGGCTTTGCTAAGGAAGGGAAAGAGAGTGCTGCTGACCTTCTGGAGATGATTCCAGCCGGCTCTCAGCGCTCGACCATCGTTCTCAGGGCTCTTCTGCCGTCCCTCCTTAAACACACAAACCATCGCGTTAAACCTCACGGCTCAAACACAACCTACAGTTTATCATTAATAATTTATGGCTTTAAATAGTAACGGGTCCTATAAAAAATAAGTCTTGTTTCTCTCATGTGATGTATTTGGAGAAAAATAAGTAGAAACAAACAATATTATATATATTTTTTTAAATCTACGGTAATCTAATAAACGTCGAAAATTAACAGTTTAGTGTGAAGCTAAACACTAATACATGTTGACCTATTTTTAACCTTTATGATGTGTCAAATGTAGATATTTGTGTAAAAATCCGGTAAAGCAGGCAATTTCACATCTTTCTGTATTTTATCAAGGAGCCATTACATGTAAAAGAAATATAAAAAAACAACAATTGTGATTAACAGTTTATCACTAACAGCATACTGAAGTATATTTTAGGAATAAAGGTGGTTTCTCAAACCCTCGTGGACGTTGAGTGTTAGAGGGCTTTGGAGGGGCTTGGGGCCCTCACTATTTTCTTCCAGGAGCCCAAAATTGCATGTGTTTTACTTTAGCAGCAATTTTTTTTTACGTTAGAGTGTTTTTAAAAACCCAATTTGTTAGAAAGTATGAGATCAGAGATAAAAAGGGTCAAAAGAAATCATATATCTTAAAAAAAAACTGTAATCGTAAAACATAAATAAATAAAACGCAGGTCACAAACACAAGATAAACGCATGACTTTTGATTATAAAAGCATAAAGGTTAACTCACAAACAAACAGCGCGCTCTCCCCGCGTCTCATTCTCTGTTCCTCCGTTTACACGTCTTAGATGATTGATTATGTTGATTTTCCATTTGTTTCGTCGATGTTAGCTGTTATTTAGTTTAAGTTTGTGACCCAAACTCGACATCACGTGAGGACGCCAGACGGCTAACCAGAGCGGGAG
>UELW01000527.1:0-16076 GCA_900490495.1 Danionella dracula
AGAGAGAGAGAGAGAGAGAGAGAGAGAGAGAGAGAGAGAGAGACGCTCACCAACACCTAAAGTCCATATATTGCTTTTCACTGCCACTATCAGAAACAGATTCTCCAGCTGAGAGGCTGTAAATACAAAACCCTGCCATTAATCTTTCCTTCAAAAGCATTTCGGTACAAAACCAGCCTCAGACTCACATCTGTGCATGCGCCACCTCCAGTTTCTCTGCAACTCAACAACAGAAAGATATAAATTAGCATGATTAATGAGATAAAGCTATTTCTCAGACGTAATTTGGCATACAATGTAATACCACGTTGCTCAGCGCAGTAATAATACATCATAATAATTCACAACTTCTGCACCGCGGCGAGGGCCACGGCAGGAAGTGGCGTGATTTAGCATGGCGTCATCCGTCAAACCACCTCGGCGAGCTTCATATTTTCTCTCCCGTCAGGAGAGAGAGAGAAGGAAGCCCCTCTTCCCCTTGTGTGCTTTATGGTAGTCTTTAAAGCAAGATTTTTAGCTTAACTTTATGGCTTGGCTGGTCTAAAGTGTGTCCCTGATGGAAGCTAGCAGTGCTTCCTCCGTACAGGCAATCTTTTATGCTCTTGTTGCTACATGCAGCGGCTGAATTTTGAACCATACTCACGCTCGTGCCTTTATGGACTGTTCCTATTTACGCTTGGAGCTAAACCTCAGTGCTGACATGAAATATTGCTGGCCATTTTTGGTTTGAATGTGTGGTGAATGTCACTTGTGGAAGCACTTTAGTATGTGTGAGTTTGACTTCTCGGTTGGGAGCTCAATTTAGATGGATGCTTTGGAGGTGGAGGCTGGAGAACAGGTTGGCAACGGAGGTTTGATTCCAGCAGCGTGAGTGTACATTAACACCTGAGTGTTAGGCCCAAAATGGAAGCGTTCTCCCTTCGGAATTTAGAAAGAGTTTGTTTACGGACTGTCAAAACCAGTCTTGTTCACAACTTTTGGAGAATAATCTAATAAGAAGTGTTGGAGTTAGGGCTTTGGTATGTCTTTCAACATTTAGCAAAAACAAAACAAAAAAATGTGCATCAAAACAACTACAATAAATCATGTATTTATTTTTTTTGATTCAGTATAAAAATCAAGTTCTCAAGCCTTCAATGTTTTAAACAGTTAAGTCATTTTTAATGTTACGAATGAGAGCCTGTCAAATATTTTAGCCACTGCTGGGCTTTAAAAAGGGACATTTAGAAAGTTAAAGGGGCCTCAATATACTTTTGGAATTACATAAATAAAATAAAAAATGAAAAAAGCCAACAAATATGTTTATGATGTGAAGAATTCATATTAGAAGAGTTTATGTTCATGAAGACATTTCTGCACATTTTGTATTAAAATAGCATCAAAACTAGTGAATTAGCAAAAAATGAATAAATACAATTGAGAGCCGTTTTGAGACACTTTATTTTACTTTATCAATGTTTTCTCCCACTCACCACTGCATAAACATTTAAATTATCTGCAAAAAAAACTTGTAAAGTTATCGGCAAAAAAATGTCAATTGTCTGCTAAAACATGTTAATTATGTGCAAAAAAATTTACTTTTTCTGAACCAAAACATGTAAATTGTCTACAAAAAACATGTACATTATCTGCAAAACATGTAAATTACCTGAACAAAATATGCATTTTAACCAAGAAACATACATTTTTAAATGTGTTTAATTTGGTGAAATCATTCCTGCAGAAGGTTGAATCGTACTGTAAAAGTGTTACCGTTTAGAAACCGGTTCAGATTATATCATCTCCTTCACTTTTTATCATAGCTTAGGTTTCAGTTTTTTGTTAATCTGATTTTTTGTTTGAAAAATTGTATTAAACTTAAACCAAACTGTATCCATGTTTAAACTGATTTCTGATTAATGGTGTTAATCCTCAATTTTACTTGTGTAAAAAGAAAAGTGAGGCATCTGTGTCATGGTATATACCACCTTAAGAGCTTGGCACCAATCAATGTCTCATATTCAGCACTTTAAGTTTTCTTTCAGCAGCATATTTCCTCTATGTAAAAGTGTTTTTTCACACATATTCACATATCTAATCATCTGAGCATCATTCACTTGTTAGTTAAGTTATATTAATTATATTTTAACAAAATATAGCAAAAGAAAAGCGTTGTCCTTAGCTAAATTGTACCATAGTGAATTCACTCTGGGCCACATTGGACGTAATGAATAAATAGAAGTTATTTTCGTAAGAATTATGTTTTTAAAATGTACATATTTGCAATTCATATTAAATAATTATATTCATATTTGAATGTTGGAATTTAATTTTAAAAATACTGAAAGACGAAGCACAGGTGGCATTGAATTGGCATTTTGGTCTTGTTCATATATTTTCATAAACAGTTTTCTTACCCCCAAAAAACTCCAAGCAAGGTTAAAAAAAAATGCAGAAACAATGAAAAGACCCAAAAGTTTTGTCAGCCAATCAGAAGCAAACTCCAAACTAAGTCCAGTTCTTAGTGTTTTTAAATATGTTTACGAGGCGGTTTGAAATAGTTTTTCAAACTTTATTGTTCTCATATTAATGATTAAACTAAAATGATGATAGAATGAGGTGTATATAACTGTTCCATAACAGTACATTGTTACCCAAAGGCAACGGTTGATAGCGCTATATACATTTTATAGAGATTGAACTTTTTTATGGCAGAAACCAGATACATTTTTTAAGATGATGTTTTTTGTTACATAAATTAATATTTGTAATAATTTAGATTCATTTTCTTTCTATGATTAGAACAAATATTGATTTTTTACCAATCTGGTACAATGTTAGAAGCAACCGCTTTTAAAAAGTAAATTGTAAAGCGAATAACTGCAAAAAAAAACTAAAAAAAGAGTAAATGAGTAATTGTGTTACTTATAAGTCCCATTTTAAGTAGAAAACACTTTTTTTTTACTGTTTCTATCGTATTTGTACCATAGAAGGATTTAAAAACAGCACTTTCATCAATTGAGCATCTTTGTTTTACATGAAATATCTTCATTGTGGCCTCGCTCCACATGTGGTGCAGACCCATCTGAAGGGTCTGCATACTTCACCCGTCTCCTTCAAGGGCCTTTCATCCTGCCAGAAAACATAATTAAAGTTGGACAGTTCAACAGTGGTGCAGAATTTTTCACCACTTAAAAGGACGAGATTCATCATTCGTTTAAAACCTGATGTCTCGTGATAGATTCAGAGTGGCTCTCCTCTCATCTTTCATTAGCGCTCGTTCTTCTTTATCTCTCCTTCTGTGTTTGACTGGTGGCCTGACAGGAAGGGTGGGGAATGTGGCTCTGGAGTTAGATGTAATAGATCATAATTCAGATTTCAAGTGTGATGATGGGGATGGGATGATTTATGAACTAAGTGGGCAGTGAGCAGGCTTGCTCTGGGAATTGGTCATCGAGCAGGACTGATGAAAATTCTTTCACTCTTATAAAGACGTATGAATATTTGAATATTCATACAGAGATGAAACTGATGATCCCGTGAGTGATTGTGGATGTTTCTGTAAGTTGGATATCTGCCTCTGTCAGATTCTACGACACATGAATTAAAGCAGAAGAAGAAACATAATGTGACAAACCTGGTTGTTTTAAAGGTACATTAGAGGTCACATGCGCAAATCAAATAGGAACCCCTGTTGACACAATTCTGTACCAATAACTACAATTGCATCTTGGGATAAGGTTGATTTGTAGCTTTGATTGTCATTTGCAAACCTTCGAAAGCCTTAAACATGATATAACACCTTGAGTTCTATTAACTCCATTGTTAGGCAGAAGTATGTTTAAATCCCAGTTTTTGTTTACTAGTAGGGGTGAGTGATTTGGGTTAAAATGCATATCATGGCATTTTCCACTGTCCAGACTATATCGCGATATGACGGGAAAAATTGGACATGGCATTTTAGTAGACCTTAATAACATTAGAGGTAAAATTTGCATTTTTTTTGTGCGAGATTAGACCGAGAACTGAAAAATTTTTGCCACTGTTAAATATGACAAATATTTTTATTCATTTCTGCAAGGTTCTTGCTGACGGTTTTTTCCTGAAACTGCAGTTTGTGTTTATTTCTGAGGTGTTCTCATGTAGATTAGTTGTGAAGTCTGCTACCAGCGTCTGCTAGAATATTTTCATGATGAATCCTCAGTAAGAGTTTATACTTTACTGCAAATTTGACTGCTTAACACGTTTTCCGTCATGTTTTAGACAATACATATATTTGTTTCCCTCTTGCGGTTTTTACTTACCGTCCATGCAATACAGACTGTTCATCTTTATTTACACATTTTCACCAATAACCAAAGTCTTGATGCGAGAGAGAGAGTGCGAGAGAGAGAGAGTGTGCACGCTGAGGGGGCACCCCGGACAGCTGCCCTCACTGCCCATCCAGTGTTGCCAACTTAGTTGGCGAAACGTTGTTGCTGGATTTAGCGACTCTTCAGAACACCTAGCGACTTTTTTAAATAATACTGCGAATAGTGGCAAATCTAGCAACATTTTCTGTTTTTCCTGGCAACTTTTAGCAATTTCGTTCATTTTGGCTGACTGTATTTCAGACGAAGAAGCTACTTATGCAATCTCTACCCGACTAGTTTTACACTTACTAATACTATAACACACGAAACTCGAACAATTTTGAAATAAATAACTCCTTAACCTTTACAACAGCTACATTGTTATTGGCAACTGTGTGGATATTGCCTTAATGTGGGGACTTGTTGGATTAGTGGATGGGCTGAGACAACAGCCATTCACTCCCTCTGATCTTTCTAGTCACCTTATTGGTCAGCGATGACATCACAATGCATCTGTCTGAAAGCCCAGCAAATGATTGTCTGTGCCACCTGTCTGTCTATCACTTCTTCAAATTTAGCAGTCATATCTATATTCTATATCCCTGCCACTCATCCTGAGTTCATAAAAGCAGACTCACTCAGTGACTCATTAGGATGGTTGGTTAAACAGTTAGTTGATCAGTTTGTTGGTTGAATGTTTGTTGAAAGCTTAGTTAAATGGTTCGTTGGTTGGTTGAAAGGTTAGTTGAATGGTTGGTTGGTTGGTTGAAAGGTTAGTTGAATGGTTGGTTGGTTGGTTAGTGGTTGAGGTTAGTTGACGTTGGTTGGTTTGTTGGTTAATTGTGGTTGGTTGAAAGGTTAGTTGAACTGGTTGGTTGGTTGGTTGGTTGGTTGAAAGGTTAGTTAAATGGTTGGTTGAAAGGTTGTTGACTGTTGGTTGGTTGAAAGGTTAGTTGACCGGTTGGTTACAAGTTAGTTGAATGTTTTTGGTTGTTGGTTGGTTGAGTTGTTGAATGGTTGGTTGGTTGGTTGGTTGCATGGTTGTTGATGGTTGGTTGTTGGTTGAAGGGTTAGTTGGTTGGTTGGTGGGTTGTTGGGTTGGTTTGGTGGTTGGTTGGTTGGTTGGTTGGTTGGGTTGGTTGGTGGTTGGTTGGTTGAGTGGTTAGTTGTACAGTTGGTTGGTTGGTTGGTTGGTTGAACGGTTAGCTGCCTGGTTGGTTGGTTGGTTGGTTGGGTTAGTTGTTGGTTTTGGTTGGTTGGTTGGTTGAATGGTTGGTTGGTTGGTTGGTTGGTTGGGTTGTTGATTGGTTGGTTGGTTGGTTGAGCGGTTAGTTGGTTGGTTGGTTGGTTTATTGAATGGTTGGTTGGTTGGTTGGTTGGTTGAAAGGTTAGTTTGGTTGGTTGGTTGAGGTTAGTTGAACGGTTGGTTGGGTGAACGGTTAGCTGAATTGTTAGTTGGTTGAAAGGTTAGTTGAACGGTTGGTTAAATGGTTAGTTGAGTGGTTGTTTGGTTGTTGAACAGTTGGTTAGTTTGTTAGTTGATTGAATTGTTGATTGGTTGGTTCATTTGATAGCTGATTGAACTGTTGGGGTGTTTTGGTTGAACAGTAAGTTAACGATTGGTTAAAGTCGGTTTGTAAATTTTTGATGGTTTGAATAGTTGAACGGTTGTTTGGTTGGTTAGTTCATTTATTGGTTGGTTCAACAGTTTGTTTGTTTATTTGTTTGTTTGTTTGTTTGAAGGGTGGGTTGAATGGTAAATTGGTGGTTTGGTTGGTTTGGTTGAACATGCTGCTATGTTGACGAATCGTCCTGGTCTCTTTTGGAGACATGCAGTGTTAAATCGTCTGTTGTTCTGATGAATTTGATATAATTTCTCAAATCAACAATAAACCGGTTAAAACGATACCGTGCATCTATTTTGCATTTGGACTGATAGCACCATCCTACCATTCTGATAGCACCAGACATCCTAGCTTTCTCCACAGTGGGTTTGCATGTAAAGAAGAAGAAACATTGTGGGATTGGTGGGTGCCAATAAGTTTAAACTTGACATCACATCGTAAGTTTTTCCATTTATACGCAGTGATTATCTACACTCAATGCAAGAGCCAGAGGCGTGTCTCAAAACGGGAAATAAGAGCATTATTTATCTTCATCTGAGCATAAAGGGGAAAAACCATCAATGTGCAGTCATAATGCTGAGCAGGATTAAGTGAGAATGAAAATAAATCAAAACTAAGAAGTTGATCAATATGCAAGTAATATTGTCCACTGAAAGGAAAATACTTTTTAGGCTCTAAAAAGTCAATAGTTGCTTTTAATAGTAACACTTTTTTGTTTAAATAATTAATAAACAAAAACAGAATAATTTTTTTTAACTAAGTAGCTAGTAAATGTGACAAGTTACTATTTTATTAGCCCAACACTGATTGGGTCTATTGAAACTTGTCATTCGGACAGTATTCTCTATTTTATTTTAAGACTTTTTTTTTTGAAACAGAAAGTGTTAGCAGCACCAGTATCCCAGTCAGTTTTACCAACGGCTGTAAATCTGAGCGTGTTACCTTCCTGCCCAGCTCATAAAAATGGAACAGTAACACTGATTTAATTAGCTTTTAATCAGAGGTTTCCTTTTTGAATATATGTGCGCATTACTTTGGGAGTGTAGGTTTTCGTGCTCTCTCTCTCTCTCTTTCTCTCTTACGGACACCGCTCATTTTTTTAAATTGTGTGGTTTGGCTTGTCACAGCTTGTGTCTGTGATGAGTTTCGAGGTCTGGGGTGAATCTGGCTAGTTCTCCATCTGTTAGATGACCTGTGGAGGCAGAAATCTTCAGCCTAATTTAATCAGACTCCGTTATCAGCACCAGCACACAGCGGCCCCTGACTGATTCTTTGAGGCATCAGGCAATCCAACAAAATACACGTACAAGTTATTTTTCATGCTCTTAGTCTTTGATCTGATTATTTATTTGAATGTCTTATAATCATCAACTTAGCATTTTTGTAAAGGCTACTTTGACCCATGTATGGTTTTTATTGTGCGAACAGTTCAGTTTAAGAACCTTAAAACAATCATTTTCCAGATGATTTTTCTTTTCTTTTTTTTTGGAATTCATTCTGTTCGATTTAATTTTATTGTTAACATCTTTAGGATAAAAGTAAGGCTTCACCCTAGAATGACCCTAAAAATATGAACCTAATAAGTAATGGTTCTGCTCGTTTTCACATGCATCTAGTGATTAGTTTTTCTGATGTAATTTCCATTTGACAGGGTTTCTTTTTTTGTAAGTTGCCCTTTAGCATATTTATTTATTTCAATAAGTTGGATGTTACCCTTACTTTAGCTTAGTTGTTGATTCAGACAACACTGAAGAAATCACATGATTAGGCCAAAGTAAAGGCTTGTGAAAACAACTGTTTATTTGGAGAGAAAAATGTTTTAATTAAGATTTTCAGGTAAATAATGAAAAAATAACCGTGATGGTACCACTGTTTCAATGTAGAATTATTGTTAACTTCTTAAAATAATGCAGATTACTTCTGTGTCAATAATTATGGATAATTACAGAATTTTATTTACAAATTGTCAGCAAATTAATAAATGGTATTTGCATACAAGTTTTTAGTGGCTTGTAAATTTCCCATTTGCCCGTCCTCACTCAAAGAGCGGGAAAATGGAGACGAGCAATGTCTCCCATTACAAGTAAAGGCTCTCACGCTCCTGGCGCTGAGCCAGAGAGGAGAAGCTCTCTCGTCAGATCATCATTCACACACATAAACACACACCTCCAGCCGAACTCTGCCTGACCTCTTCCTCAGCGCTTACACACACACGCACACACACACACCACACTCAGTCATTCTGATCTGCCGTTCCTCACACTGCCCTGCCTTCCGGGTTCCGTGGCCTCCCTTATTGAAAAGTAGAATGTGCACCCTAAAATATAACATTCGATTCAGTCTGGGTTTGAAGAGTTAACTACTGTGAGCTGTGGCTAAACTTGAGAAACCATAATAGACAGAGAAGATATTCTCATTGAGGATTTAATAGGACTGTATCAGGGGTCCATACAGTGCAGGGTGAATCAAAAAGAATACCACAACGTTGAAAATCGAGAACTCTGCAAAGAAGGAGAAAAAGAGATAAGCTTTTTTTGTCGTCGATTTGATTGACCATCGTCGATATGGTTCCATCATGTTCCTTTAATTAAATTCAGTGTTTCAAACTTGTTTGTTTTTATGTTTGAACTCATTCTGAATTAGTATGTGTGGATTTAGAAAATAGTATGTGTGGATTTAAAAGGATAAATCTATAAAACTTTAAAAATCTTTAAGCTTCAAACTTTTTCAAACATGCCAAAGCTTCATATAACTTTGAAAGTTGGCTTTCTCAAGCAAACATAAATTTTGCTATTCAATTCTAGTTACTGTTTGGAACTCAAACTTGAGCATTCAACATAGCTGCTAAATTGGATAATTCATAAATAAGCTTTACAGGGCTCCTTAAACGAAGGTTGGTGAAAAAAAAAATTGTACAACTTAAATAGCAAAGTTGCTACAACAATCCAAGTTGAGCAATTGTGTTAACTGTAGTTAACTGACAACAAACTATCCTGGACTACATGTGCGGTTATCTGGAAATGCATAACACCTGCCAGCCAATCAGAATTGAGTATTTAGACAGACCGTTGGATAGAGACTTCTTTTCACTCTGTAAACAAGGTTCAATTGTATAAATGAATCTCATGTCATTCTAAATAAAAAAAATCTAAAAATTAACCAATAGAACGAACCAGTTTTTGGTCATTTCCAATCATATGAGTTTTCTGTTAATCATGAGTTTCTGCATGAAAACATATATAAAGCAACACTCACATTTCAGTCTAATAAATCACGGTTCACCTCAGTGTGTTCCATTCAATGAATTTAGTTAGTAACTCTCCATTTCCTTAGGTATTGAATTTTCCTTGAAGGACCCCTTTTTCCATAATGCCCACTCTCATTTGTTCTCATACGCTCATACACACACTTTGTGGTCGATTTGTTTTTGAGGTAATGCTCAGCTGACACTCAGCACAAAGACAGATAATACTCCAACACTTCAACCCAATTCTAATTTGACAAGCGACGACTGACACCAGAAAGCAAGATAGAAGAGCTTGAAAAAGGTGCTAGGAGTTCCTGTTTTTCCCTCCCTTTCCAACTGCAAATATTCACACGATTCAGAATGGCTTCCTTGTAGCTGAAGTCCGCTCTGGATTGCCTCAGGCTGACTTCTCTTAAATGAGGTTTCTCTCATCGCTGCCTTCATTATTCTGAATGGAGGGAGCAGATGGAATTGAGAGCATGAGAAAAGGGACCTTTTCGTCAGATAGTCATGTGATCTTTGCAGTCAGTGTCGATGCTGAGCTGGGTACGAGGGCGGCGCCATTTTGAGAAAGAGTAGATTATGGAGTTTTTGACCGTGGAAACTTGGTGAATGTGTAGTATTTTGGACTGAAATGGTTGGGTTTGATAGGTACATGTAATGGAATTTAGTTTTAACCTGCAAAAAAAGTAAAGTAAAACAGTCAGGAGGTAATTCACTTCAGTCTGAAACATGAAATTGCTTGACTTGTGATAAGAGGTTTAAATAAGGATTGAGTACAGAAGTCGTTTGTCCCCTTAAGTAGTTTGTGTGTCAATAAGATATGTGATTAAAACGGAGTAATCTGGTGTGAGTTTAGATAAGAAGGTGAGTCTGGAGATATCTCTGTTGACTTAGTGAGAAGATTAAAAGTGGTGTTATAGTAAAACTGAGAGTGCACAAAAATTTAATTAAAAAAATCACTATATTTCTCCCTATTTTGATCGATGTTGATATTTTAACTAACAAAATATCTCTTTTTTTGAGAATATAAACAAAACAAAATATCAGACATAAGTGTGCAAATCAATCCTCAAATACAGAATTAAGTAAATAAAGTCAAGTATGGTTTATAGTTACAAACATTGAAAGCTTTCAAAATGTGTATATGGCTAGAAATATACTTTTATGTTATATTTTTATACTTGTGCACTTGTGTGATGCCACCATGATTTTGTTTAGATGATGAAAGAGAGCAGATATTTTAACCTTAGAGTTTTTCACTTTTTTACGGTTATTTTTTACTCTATTCAAAGTGCTTTTGTTCCTTTTCTCGATTGACTTAGTTACTGTGTTTATCTTTTTCCCTCACTTCAATCTTATTTATCTTGTTAATTGCTGCACCAATTCGTGAGACTCACATGACGTCCATGGGGAACATTCATCAATGCATATACATGCATAAATTCCTGCTCCTTTCGGCTTCCTCATTGGCTGTGTGTAACATGTTAATAGCGAGAGTGGTGTCAAGCGTAGGTTTTAGCAGAAAGCAAATGAGATTCAAAGTTGAAGTACTCAGCCATTTCATTTTTGACAAAGCAACAATCCTGGAGGGTCAAAAATGGGCAAAAAGTAGCACTTTAGGTGATCAAAAAGTACTAGAACAAAACCTCAGTGCCGGTAAATGATTCCCCACCATTAAATATGCGGATCATTACATCTTAAATAAATAACTTAAATAAATAAACGAGTAATACAAAAGGGAACCCCCTCAGAGTTGTCATGATCAATTCAACTGATATCTGCAACACTAAACAGGAACCTGTGTTTTGTAAAGTTGTGAAGTTCATATTGACCTCATTAAGATGGGGAAAAAAACTCCAAAAAGAGCAAACATGACAAAGTTTTTTGGGTGAGAGAGAGCGAGAATAGTTCCCCAAGACCAGCGGCCTCATTGAGCACACACCTGTATGCTGGACAGGTGTGTTGGCACATCAGCGTGCTCCTAAACTGCATGTCGACAGCTAGACCTATTGTTAGAACAAGGTGATTCAACACCATGACCTGTTCCTCCATTATTAATTGACCTTCTTCACTGCTAGATACTGATCCAAGACCTGTCTGCAGCCGCCTTGTTAACCCAGCGACTCAGATCTGCTCTTTTCAGTCGACTCGTCTTGTGTTTCATTTCTCCCTGTGCTTTTTGTCTGCTCTGATAAAGGGCGGTGGCCATGGTAACCGTTTGGGTGGGCCCCTGTGAGGCCAAGTCAAAGGTGACGCCGATAACCTTTTAACCTGTGCTGCCATCGCCATGAGTTCAGTTTTGCATGTGGCTGGCAGAGCTCTCTGTGCGAGAGAGAGAGAGAGCAGAAGAGAGAGTGTATGTGAGTGCGACAGAGAAAGAAAGAGAGAAAGAAAGATACAGGGAGAGATATGATATCTTTGTGACGAGGGGGCAAAAGAGGCAGCGCTGAGATAACGGAACCACACTTCAACCATTTGCTTCTTTAGAGGCCCCTGTGATAAGATATGAGAGAGAACGATGCCCTGAAAGCATTAACACAGAACTCACTTTTAGATTTAAAAGTAAAACAAACTAGTGTTTTTTTTCATCAATGTTCACAATTTTATCCGTTGTTTCATCATGGTGTAAATGGAACATTGTTATAGTTTGCAAAAGGGTCCGTTCTTGCTTAAGGTCACATGATGGTGCGATAGAAATGAGGCTTTGAGGATTTCATTGTCGCTGTTGAATCTTAAATACTGTTTAATAATCTGAAGCAGCTCTATGATGGTAAGATATGTCAAAGGGGGCATTCAGTTTCCCATACTTTGCAAGTAGGACTTCATTTGATCAAGTAAATATATTCTGACAGGTCATGTAACACCTAGTACAAAGTATGGTTATGAGAAGCATGAATTAATTTTGAATCATTGACTGTATGTAACACGGACATAGCATGACTTATGTTTTCTATGAAGGGTATTGGATGCTCAGAAATGGGAGCAGCCATCGTCGCCATCATGGAAAAGGCGGGGCGTATGCGGAGCACAGACATCTGAAGGTTTCAATAATATATTCTAAAGCAGGGGTGTCCAAAGTTAGTCCTGGAGGCCTCAGCCCTGCACAGATTAGCTTCTGCCAACATATAGAACATCTGATCACACTAATTAAGACCCTCTTTGCTCGTCTGAAACTAGATTAGTGTGCATACTAGCACAGGTTTCAACTAAAATGTACAGGACTGTGGCACTCTAGGACCGACTTTGGACACCCCTGTTCTAAACATTCATTCATTCATCTTCATGTCGGCTTTCTTCCCTTTCGGGGTCACCACAGCGGAATGAACCGCCAACTCTCTGGCATATGTTTTACGTGGCGGATGCCCTTCCAGCTGCAACCCATCACTGACACTCATTCACACTTTAACACTATGGACAATCGTTCTTACTCAATTCACTTATACCACATGTCTTTGGGAAACCGGAGCACCCGGAGTAAACCCACGCGATCACGAAGAACATGCAAACTCAACACAGGAATGCAAACCGACCCAGCCGAGGCTCGAACCAGCGACCTTCTTGCTGTGAGACGACCGTGCAACCCACTGCGCCACCGTGACGCTTCTGTCATCAAAAAATTAATCTCCATCAAAGTGTTCCTGAAGATTAAAACGAGCGATGCAACACCAGAGGTGGGCTGTTTTGAGTGAATGATCAGGGTACTACAGTTCATTCACTTCCTAGTGCACGTCGGCAGAGAGAGCAGGAGGTTTCTCCTTGTTTTGAAAGTTCTTCATTCGCTGTGATGAAATGTTTACCGTGGTGCATTATGGGAATGAGAAGTGTGGGTTTTTAGTGTATTCTGGATTCTCACCGCTTATCAGAACATACTGAATTTTATATACTTTGCATTAGAACGCAATGCTCAGTTGTCTTACTACATTAGATACTGAACAGAACGCAAGTTTCAGATTCGAATGCGCTCAAAGGGCTTTCTGTTTTCATGTTTTAAAAACCCATGCTTATCTCACAATTTCTGGTATTTTTCAATTATTTCAAAATACTTTCCAATAATCATGATCATGTGATGCAAACTGATTTAGTTTCTTCCTTGTTGGAATTCTAGTCCTGTTTTGTGGTGTTTGGGGTATTGAATACAATTCATGGAAACATTGGTTTCTAGTTATGTTGGAAAAAAATAGCTTTGCCTCAAATGCTCTTTTTTTTTTATAATGTTCTAATAATCTCCTGCATGTTGCAAGTTATTTTTGATTTAAAATATGCTTTAGATATTTAATTACAAAGTTTTAAAATTATTGATTTTGTGAATTTTTCTTATCCACTTACACTTATACTTAGCTTACATGTAACAATTGTGAATCACATTGTTTTTTTTTTAGTGTTTGAGGTTACTTCAAGATGTAATTACGACTTTGATCATCTAAGCAGACTTGATCATCTTAGCAGACTTTTCTTTTATATGATGGTGAGAGCATTTCAATGAGTTATTATTGTTTTAAAAACTCTAAATATTAGAAATGATTCATTCATTCTTTCATCTTCTTGTCAGCTTAGTTCCTTTTAAATTTCAGGGGACGCCACAACCGCCAATGTTTTATGCAGCGGCCCTTCCAGCAACCTACCACTGGGAAACTCATTCACACTCATACTCTATGGAAAATTGTTTTTACCCAATTCACTTATACCGCTTGTCTGTACACTTGTAGGGGAAACCGGAGCACCCGGAGTAAACCCACACAATCACGAGGAGAACATGCAAACTCCACAAAGAAATACCAACTGACCCAGCCGAGGCTCGAACCAGCAACTTTTTTGTTGTGAGATGATCGTGCTACCCACTGCGCCACCAGGACACCCGCATAATCATGTAACATTGCTAACATCAATGTAACGTCCAAAAGTACTTCATCTGCTTTCTTTCTTTTTTACTTTAAAGCTGATCAATCTCGGAGGCTGTTCTGCTCCTGAAAGAAATCTACAAAATTTGTCTCACATAACCATGTTTTTGAATGAAACTCTAGTTTACTGATTTATTTATAAAAAATATTTTTGAGAGGTACAATCAACTACCAAGAGCCAAGAGCATTGTAACCACCTAGTACCTCATAAAGCACTTGATTGCAAAACTTGATTTAAAAAAAATTTACGTTTCAATTTATGCCCCACTCGTTTGTCATATCTGCTTAAATTTGTATTTTTATTTTTTCAAATAAATTCAAATTTACCTTCTCTGCAAGTGTGATCAAAATTTCCTGAGTGTGTTTATCTTCTGTTGAAGACACACATTTAATAACTACACACATGAATAATACACGTTCCTTGTTCTTATGAACTTTATAAAGAATCTGTTTTGAACCAGAGGGAGGTCTTGCTAGCCGAGCTTCTGAACAGCTGTACTGTAAACGATCCCTTCTCTCTGGGGCTCACAGATGAGGGAATCACAAGCGCTGGTTCCTCTTCTCTCCATCACTAGGGGGCGAGCTGCACTGCCACAGATTTTGCTCCAAACATTGTCAAAGGGAGATTTAAAGGGGCCTCAGCACTTATTCAGTCCACACTCATCCTCTCAAACAGGCCGTTACTGAGAGCTGAGACAGGAACTGAGCTGAGTGCTACTGAGCTCAATCATTAACACATTCATCAAGCTCTAGTCCAACACATGTTCATGTCAGTCTGGGCTTTAACGTTCTAGTGTGTCCAGCTGGCAACATAAAAAGGCTAAATGAGATTTTTTTTGTGAAAAAGATCCTCTATATTGGTCATAGTGAATAGGCATTCCACACATTAGACTAAAAATATAGATCTGGCTCACACTGCAGATTGTTAGAAAGTGCTAAAAATGCATACATATCTTGTAATGTTTTTTTTTTTACATTTGGAGGGGACATAAGTAACCAGCCAGTCTTGTGTTAAGAATAAACAGACTTTTTTGTTTGCGTTAAAAACTTACATGTATTATATATATCTTTATTCTATATTAGATTAGATTACATATTACACATTTGCGTAGGCTTTTACAGGTTATGCTCATATAATTACAATATCATGAAAGGTGGATTTCTTTCAGTTAATGAAAACATTACTGTGAAAATGTTCAAGACACCTGGTGACAAATTCTATTTAGAAGATTTCCTTGAAAACACCTGCAAATGCCTTTAAACAGTTTCTTAGTCAAGTTCCGTTGCTTACACGACTTTGGGGAGACTGTTGACTTTTAAATTGCCCAAAAGAGTGGCCATTGACACTTTGCACAAGGAGGGGAGTTTTGAGCTGCTGCACTCCTTGTATAAAGCCACACATGAATGAGAAATAGCATCAGAAGTGTCCTGCTGGGTGCCCCAAAGTTATGTTCTCTAGTGAAGGTTTTGCATGTTCTTTTGGAAATCAAGGTCCCATTGTCTGGTGGTAGAGCAGAGAGCCACAGAATTAATGTTGCTTGAAGTCCAGTGTAAACTTCCTCAGTTAGTGTTGGTTTGGGGGTGCCATGTGATCTGCTGATGTTGGTCCACTGTGGTTTCTTCAGTCCAAGTTTATTTGCAGCTATCTACCAGGAAGCGTTAGAGTGCTAGATTGCTTCCTGATGCGGATCAAAATTCAGATGTGGATTTTATTTTCCTGCACACTTTGAACCTGCACACAGTACCACAGCTGCCGGTACTTAGTTGAAGAAGCATGGTATCACTGTTCTTAACTGGCCAACAAACTCACCTGACCTTAACCTCGGAGAAAATCTGAGCTTTCGCGAAGAGGAATATGTGATACGCCAGACCCAGCCATCCAGAAGAAGCTGAAGACCACTATCAGAGCAAATAAATCCACTAATTTTCATGATTTCTAGTTTAATGAAAAGCACTAGATCTAGTACTATAA
>UELW01000626.1:0-16916 GCA_900490495.1 Danionella dracula
ATAGCAAATAAGCAAATAAACAAACAGAAAAAGGACTATTTAACTATTTACCAAAATAAATATTTTTATAAATCAATAACAAGCAAAAGTACTTTTCAATTAAAATATTTTAAATGAAAATAAATGAAAAATTAATTACAAAAATAAACCAAAATAAATAACATTTTAAATCAAACTAAAATATTATAAATTAATATTTAATCAAGTAAATACGATATTCTCCCATTTAAAAAAATAATTAGTATAAATAAATAACATAAAAACATTTACTAAGTAAAAGAAGCAATAAATGAAGTATAAAAGTCTCAGTTACAACACTTCAAATCAAGACACATTATTACAACCACTAAAGTAAAATATGAAATAAACATGAGTATATTACTGAATTAGGAAAAACAATACGTGAAAAAATAAATAATGAGTGACTTAAAATCTTTCAGGTGAAAATAAAACCTTGAAATCAATAAATGTGTTTCAGAGGATCAGATCTGGGGGTCCCTGGACACTCAGCAGTGATGCTCTCACCTGATTGGCCCCTCGATGTCTCTCTGCATCCTCCTCGCGCTGCGTAAACCCGTCTCCATCACTGTGATTGGTCTCGCAGGTGATGACATCAGCGTCTGACGACATCATCACCCCTGTGCGGTCTGCTTGGGATTGAAACAGAGAAGGACACTCAGCTCGTCCAATCAGAGCCCAGCTGTGACATCACTCATGCTCATCTAAATGCTAACGCAGAGAGCCCACTATCATATAACCATTCTTAATGTTTTCCAATGCTGTAAAAGTGTGTAGAATAAATATTTAACTTCAACATTTCTGTCAGGAAAGATTTGCATCAAAGCCTGTGACACACGCTTCTACCAGCAGGGGCGGGATGCCAGGCAGGGGCTGTTGTAAACACACCGGCAGCTGTGTGAAGGGCCCTGGACCCCAAAGAGAAAAATAACTGAGAGAACAGAGAATTCATTCATTCATCTTCATGTCGGCTTTATTCCCTTTCAGGGTCGCCACAGTGGAATGAACCGCCAGCTCTCTGGCATATGTTTTACGCAGCGGATGCCCTTCCAGCTGCAACCCATCGCTGGGAAACATTCACACACTCATTCACACTTTAACACTATGGGCAATCGTTCTTACTCAATTCACTTATACCGCATGTCTTTGGACTTGTGGGGAAACCGGAACACCCGAGAAAACCCACGCGATCACGGGGAGAGCATGCAAACTCCACACAGAAATGCCACCTGCCCCAGCCGAGCCTAGAACCAGCGACCTTCTTGCTGTGAGACGACCGTGCTAACAGAGGATTCAACGTTTCTTAAACCAAATCATCGATTTATTGCTCTGTTTGTTGCCGAGATAAGGGGCACGTTATGAACGTTCCATTTTAATGTTGTTTTTTGGAATCCTCAAAATAAAAATGAATTCATAAATCTGATGTCTTTAATTTCATCAAAGCAATGAAACATAATTCATTAATATTGTAATGAAGTTAAACGTGGTGCGTCATTCTCTACAGGAAAAATAAACATTTAATTATGAAGGCTCATTATGTATTTGTAGCCAACTTAGTCATTTTTATAGTAGGCTAATATAGATACATACAGCATGTGTTGCCTTCATTACACTGTGTGCAGAATTCTTAGGCAAATGAGTATTTTGACCACATTATCCTCATTATGCATGTTGTCTTACTCCAAGCTCTATAGGCTCGAAAGCCTACTACCAATTAAGCATATTAGGTGATGTGCATCTCTGTATGAGAAGGGGTGTGGTCTAATGACATCACACCCTATATCAGGTGTGCATAATTATTAGGAAACTTCCTTTCCTTTGGCAAAATGGGTCAAAAGAAGGACTTGACAGGTTCCGAAAAGTCAAAATGTGAGATATCTTGCAGAGGGATGCAGCACTCTTAAAATTGCCAAGCTTCTGAAGCGTGATCATCGAACAATCAAGTTTCATTCAAAATAGTCAACAGGGTCGCAAGAAGCTGTGGAAAACCAAGGCGCAAAATCACTGCCCATGAACTGAGAAAAGTCAAGCGTGCAGCTGCCAAGATGCCACTTGCCACCAGTTTTGCCATATTTCAGAGCTGCAACATCACTGGAGTGCCCAAAAGCACAAGGTGTGCAATACTCAGAGACATGGCCAAGGTAAGAAAGGCTGAAAAACGACCACCACTGAACAAGACACACAAGCTGAAACGTCAAGACTGGGCCAAGAAATATCTGAAGACAGATTTTTCTAAGGTTTTATGGACTGATGAAATGAGAGTGAGTCTTGATGGGCCAGATGGATGGGCTCGTGGCTGGATCGGTAAAGGGCAGAGAGCTCCAGTCTGACTCAGACGCCAGCAAGGTGGAGGTGGAGTACTGATTTGGGCTGGTATCATCAAAGATGAGCTTGTGGGGCCTTTTCGGGTTGAGGATGGAGTCAAGCTCAACTCCCAGTCCTACTGCCAGTTTCTGGAAGACACCTTCTTCAAGCAGTGGTACAGGAAGAAGTCTGCATCCTTCAAGAAAAACATGATTTTCATGCAGGACAATGCTCCATCACACTTGTCCAAGTACTCCACAGCGTGGCTGGCAAGAAAGGGTCTAAAAGAAGAAAAACTAATGACATGGCTCCTTGTTCACCTGATCTGAACCCCATAGAGAACCTGTGGTCCATCATCAAATGTGAGATTTACAAGGAGGGAAACCAGTACACCTCTCTGAACAGTGTCTGGGAGGCTGTGGTTGCTGCTGCACGCAATGTTGATAGTGAACAGATCAAAACACTGACAGAATCCATGGATGGCAGGCTTTTGAGTGTCCTTGCAAGAAAGGTGGCTATATTGGTCACTTGGTTTTTGTTTTGTTTGAATGTCAGAAATGTATATTTGTGAATGTTGAGATGTTTATTGGTTTCACTGGTGAAAATAGATAATTGCAATATTTGTTTTTTGTTAAGTTGCCTAATAATTATGCACAGTAATAGTCACCTGCACACACAGATATCCTCCTAAAATAGCTAAAACTAAAAACTACTTCCAAAAATATTCAGCTTTGATATTAATGAATTTTTTGGGTTCATTGAGAACATGGTTGTTGTTCCATAATAAATTAATCCTCAGAAATACAACTTGCCTAATAATTCTGCACTCCCTGTATTAGGCTTATACAAGGCTTTTTATTTTTTGCGGTTCCAGACATTGACGTTGAGCCAACATTCTTGAGAAAAAATGTAACAACAAATTCATTAGATGCATTTGTAGATGCATCAAAACTCCCCCGGCTAAAGGTTTCCGATTTTCACTTTTCCAAGACATTAAGATTCAATGTTTAAAATTATTGATCGTATATTGAAAAGATTTAAAACTGACATTGAGTTAAAATGTGAATTCTGTAATACATTTGATGGACGTATGTGTTAAATGTTTTTATACTAAACTGTTTTGGAACTTTGTATAGTCTTTCTTAAGGACAGATCTGTTGTCACCATCATTCTGGAGGATAAAGACATTATCTTTTTCTATGACAAACCTTTAGAGAAAAGATTATATTTTGTGCTTAACTTGTTCGCTCCGTATGAGAAATATCATCTTCCTGAGTGTAAATGCGCAAAATGCAAACCCAACGTAGTACAGTTTAAAATAGAATTTACACATTAATTAAAATCTTTAATGGGTGTAAGGAATGCTAAAGGAAAACGTACATTGCACTGTATTAAAGCCTTGTCACAATTTTATTCATATCACTTATATATATATATATATATATATTTTTTTTTTTTTTCATCTATTACGCACATAGATGGTTTTGTTTAAAAATAGCCCAATGCATATAGTTTTTGTTGTTCTTCTTCTTTTTGTATTTTGTGTTTTCTTTTCGTATACTGTATTGTACGGAATCGGTCTGCTATTGTAACTTTCGAAAATAAAATGTATATAAAAAAAAAGAAGCAGAGAGGGTCACCTGACTGTGGCGCAACCTCCGAGGAGCCATCGCCGTGACGACCTTTACTGTATGCTCTTCCACAGCTGGAACAAAGCAGCACACGCTTAAAACACGCTTTCGTCAAACCCAGCCAGGTGTTTGAAAAGAAACATACGTGTAAACACAACTTTATCCTACTGCTTTCTGAACAAACAACAACAATTTCTTCCACAAACGACAGCATCGGGAGCAGTCTGTGTTAAAATGAACATCGCCAAATAAAACATCACATAAAAATAAATAAAAATAAAGTCAATAATGAATGAGCAAATAAATCCATTAAAAAACACACAGAAAAAGTCTGTTAAAACTTTTTATTGTTATTATAAAAAAACTATAAAATTATGGGTGGAAAAAAAACTGACATTTAAGTACAAGAATACAAAATGTAATAAATTAATCCGTAAATACCAAATAAATAAAAGCTAAAAAGGTCCCGATAAAAAAAACATATACAAATAAATTAATGAATAAATAAATAATTACAATTATAAGTAAAATAACAAAAAGAGAAAATGGAAAATAAGTAGTAAATCAGGGATTTAGCTACGGAGTAAATAACTATAAATAACTAAATAAATAAATAACTATTTACTGAGTAAATAAATATAAATAAAAAAGAAAGGTTCACTACTTAGTAAATAACTATATAAATAACTATATGAATAAATAACTATATAAATAACTATATGAATAAATAACTATTTACTGAGAAAATAACTATATAAATAACTATATTAATAAAAAACTATTTACTGAGAAAATAACTATTAAATAACTATATGAATGAATAACTATTTACTCAGAAATAACTATATAAATAACTATATGAATAAATAACTATTTACTGAGTATATAACTATATGAATAAATAAATATTTTCTGAATAAATAACTATATAAACAACTATATGAATAAATAACAATTTACTAAGAAAATAACTATATAAATAACTATATGAAAAATAACTATTTACTGAGTAAATAACTACATAAATAAATAACTATTTACTGAGTGAATAACTATATAATAAAAGGAAAAGTTAGCTACTGAGTAAATAACAATATAAATAACTATATAAAAAATAACTATTTACTGAGTGAATAACAATATAAATAACTATATAAAAAATAACTATTTACTGAGTAAATAACTATATAAATAAAAAGTAAAGGTTCGCGAGCGACCCTGCGCTAGTATTCATTTAAAAGTGATTATTCACTAAACTTCTATTTCTGAGCCAGCTTTGAATGAGGAAATCTTCAAACACATTCTGTTACATTCTTAATTAAATCATGCAATAAAAATAGTTATAGCATCTGGCAAACATCAGCAAAGTGACAGAGGACAGAGGAGGCGCACCTGCTGCAGGAGGCCCCCGGCGGGGCCCAGTGAGCCGTGCTGGAGCCAGGGGCGCTCTGGCTGTGCGTTAAGGCTTTGTGTTTGATGCTCCGGGGCAGAGGAACCTCCGAGTCGGGCAGATCCACGGACGGACTCCTGAGGGGGGCGCCGCTGAGCACAGGATGCACTGCACGACACAAGAGAGACAAAGAGACACGAGCTACAGTGCATCAGCTGACCACTAGAGGCGCTGTTACGCTTTGAGTACAAGGAACAAGGAGGATTTTCTTCAGAATTTCACCAGCGTGTGTACGTCTTTTTTTTGTTACAGTTGAACTAAGGCAAAATACATGTGTTTAAAAATGTACTTGAGAGTTTTGAACTTTCTCTCGTTTCAACACTTATTTTTAATAATTATGATGGCTAAAATTGGACTATTCACTCCATTCAAACAGCGGTTTACGGTACGAGACGAACCCTTTCGACAGCAGCTGCAAGCTAAACTCTGCATGGCTTTGTTTATTTGCAATTTTGCTTTATTTCTGACTGATTTTGCCATGCCGGCGTGTTCCTGAACTCAAATAAATGCATTAAGAAGGTCATTAATTGATGTATAAACAACAAAATATTTTTTAAAGTACCAATGAAACACTGACAATAATAATAATAATAATGTGCAAATAGCTAAATACATTTGAAAAAGTTACAATAAAAAAATTTAAATAAATAAAAAACAATAACAAATAAATGCATTAATCAACAAGTAAATAACTAAATCAGAAAACTAAAAAGCAATTAGTTAAAACTAAGAATAAAACTAAAAATAAATTAACCAATTAATATCTAAATTAAATAATTAATTAACGAGTAACTAAATAAATTAACATTTTAAAAAGTAAAACACAAAAAATAGTGAAGATGCATTCAGTAATTAATGTGTAACATTATAGTATAAATAAATGATAAAAGTCACAATAAAACACCAAAGAAACAAATTAATACAAAATGAATGCATTAAATAATCTGTAAATAACAAATAAATAAAAATAACAATAAAATACAGAAAAAAAACTAATTAATACAAAATAGATGAATTAATAAATCAATAAATAACTAAAAAAGTCCAAAAATAATACTGAAAAAAATTTATTGATACAAAACAAATGCACTAAATCAGTAAATAAATATAATAAAAATATATTGAAAAACATGTGTTAAATGCATAAGTGTGTAGGCAGTCCTCATCACAGCGTAGCACTCACCTTTTCGGCTCTTGCTATAGATGTGGTTGGTGGAGGCGGAGGAGTGGGAGGCCGACATGGACCTGCTCTTGGAGAGGTTCAGCAGGCTAGAGCTGCTCCACGACTCGCTGCATACAGACACCACAAACAGAGGTCTCCTTAAAGCAGTGGTTCTCAAATAGTAGGAGGGGGGCGCAAGGGAGGCACGTTTGAGCTTGGGGAACATGCTTTTTTCTATTTTTTTTACTGTTCTACGACAAAGTGCAATACCTCTCCACTACATTAGGGGACAGTGGAGCTCTCATTGGCAGAGTGTGAAGTGTAGACACGAAGTGTAGAAGACAGGCGAGAGAGAGAAGAAGATGAAGAGACAAACAAAAGTCTCCCGAAAGCTAAGAATAGGAAATATGACGACGTGTTTGTAGCACTTGGCTTCACTGTGACTGAGGTGGGAGACGAGGAGAGACAGGTGTGCTTACTGAGTCTAAAAATGTTGGTAGCGGACAGCATGAAGCCAAATAAATTAAGGTGTCATTTAAAGACATTACACCCCAATCTCGCTGAGAAGCAGCTTGAGTTTTTTCAGCGAAAACGAGACAAATATTTCCAGTAATCATGAACAATCAAACAATATTTATAGTTTATAGATCTGTGAAAATAGTTGCTAGTGTAAACAGTCTGGTTGCTGTTCTAAGCCAAGATATAGATCTGCGAAAATGGTTGCTAGGATAAACAGTCTGGTTGCTGTTCTAAGCTGAGATATAGATCTGCGAAAGTGGTTGTCAGGGTAAACAGTCCGGCTGCTGTTCTAAACTGAGATATAGATCTGCAAAAACCATATGGTTCCTATGGAGGGATCAGTGACAATGTAATTTTCCCCTTATATGAGTGATAAAACCCAACCCCCATATCTTAACTCTTTTCCTAAGCCGAGATGTAGATCTGTGAAAATAAATTTTTCTATTTTAAGTTTCAAAATAAAAACAAAATGAAAATACTGAAAAGTATAACATGTGTTGATGCAAATGTTCCACGATGGATGTATTTGATTTTAAGACACTTTGAACTTCAAACCACCCTGAATATGCTGAGAGGGTCACCAAATTCCGAATATCCGACGCTGTCTATTTTAAGGTAAAGACCCAGTGCCTCTATCCCTTCACAAACCAGCCTCAACATGGTCTTGCAGCCTTCGTTTCCTGAATCTAAATAGCAGCCGTGGAGGCTCCTCTGTAAGTGGCTCCGGACAGCAGAATTAATGACCTGAACTTTTCCCTCCAGCTCAAAGGTGGAAAACTGCCCAAAGATGGAGATTGTGAGATGTGAACCAGTGCTTGAGGGGCTTCTAGCACAGCTGCGCAACAGTAACGAGTCAATGATGCCAAGCAATAAAACATGAGCAGGGCAAACGACGGCGAGTGATAAATGTCATCTGTTTCTTTTAACCTCTTCTGCTCCTGAGCTCTTTCTGCGTGGATTTCATCTACTGCAGTTTCAATCGCAGCTATTGAGCTAGAAACAAAACTTGGGTTCACTTTAAAGAAACGTCCTTCACCCTTTGGTTACCAGTTGAGGGGTTATTTTGCAATACTAAAAGTCACAACAATCCAAAATCCGTAAGAAAAAACCTAAACGTTTGGAACAAGCGTGAAACGTTTCAAAACGTTTGGATTATAAATGTTGCTGTTTTTGGTGAAAACACACTATAACAAAGTAATTGCAGTCTATAACAAAACGCGAGCTACTTTCAGTCTTATTATCTTACGCTGCAAAAACCATTGAGCAAAAAAACAACAACACAACAAAATACAGTTAATTTGAAAATATTGTACTTTTCTGCGTAGTTAAACAGTGAACTACCGGCTCAGTGGGTTTGACTGCAGGTAAAAATAATCTGAAGGTTATCGGTTTTTCTAATGTACAACAAAGCTCTATTAAAGATATTAACTAGGCATTAAGTTTGACTTTACATTGTTTTCTTGACCCCTCGACTGCTTGATCCCCTGCGATCGCTGCTTGCAGCTATATTCATTAATTTTCCGTAACTTCGGATTTAACCGTGTATATCTCTGGTTTTGTGTGCTCTATGAAGGTATGGGAATGTTTTGTTAATTTGTAATGAAACACTGAAAACAATCATCATTATCCTAACGTGTTCGAAAGTTATTCGCGTGTATAAAAAGGCAAAGGTTATTTCAGGTAAGCCATGACCGCGAGAGGAGTGTACCTGCTGGAAGGCCCGTCGTGAGCTGACTTGATGCTGGCGCTGCGGTCTCGCCGCACCGGGGCGGGTTCGAGAGTGGGCAGGCCCGTGGCGGAGGTGGTGGTGGTCCATGTGGAAGAAATGCGGCGGAGAAGCCCCGGAGGCAAGCTCCGTCTCAAACGCTGCAGACACACAAGAGGTCAGGGTTAAGACACACACGTGCACTCTCTCAAATTCTTCTTTTTTTTATTTGAAATGTTGTCCTTGTCAAAACGAGGCATATAAACCAACCCCCATGTCTTGACTCTTTTCCGAAGCTGAAATATAGATCTGCAAAAATGGATGCTGAAAAGGCACGCTGAAGGTTTGGGTCAGTTTAATTAGATAAATAATTTTCACCTTTTTGTGAGTCCTGGAGGGGATTTTATTTGAGGAATTATTTATTGTATGTGATGTTAATTCTTGTGGAAAAATATTTGGTGTTGGTTGTGTTCCCATTAAGGTTGTAACAGCGTCTTTCAAAATTCTGCACATAAATATTTTCACATTTGGGTTTTGTTGCTAAAGTGAGGAAAATCAGTTTTTAATCAATAAATATTCAGATTTGTGGAAGAGGAGGAAATGCAGCAGCTGCAGGGGGCGCTCTGTCAGCATCTCAACCTCAGGAAGTGATACAGTTTTTATACAGAGGGTTTATTCGCAGCTTTATAAGAATAATATTTTACAATAAATACTATCATTTTTCTAATTGACATTTTATAATATTGCTTTATTACTGCTCATGCTCATAAATTCAACAACTTGTTGCTTCATTCATTATTTTTATTTCATCTAATCATTGTATTTTTTTATTTATCTTTGCTAGTTATTGTGTAGAAACAGACTTTTTTTGACAAATCTTTTCTAATCCTATATAACGTGTTTATATTTATAGAGATTGTTCTCATGAAGGGAATCCTCCTGAGAGGTGGAGATGAGGGCAGGAGATGTGGGGTTTGAGACATGGAGTGGAGACGTGGGGGTGGAGACGAGGGGTGGAGATCAGCAGTGGAGATGTTGGTGGAAATGAGGAGTGGGAATGAGGGCTGGAGATGAGGGGTGGAGATGTGGGGTATGTGGGGTGGAAATGAGTGGTGGAGAAAGAAAGGGGTGGAGATGAGGAGTGGAGATTAGGGCTGGAGATAAGGGGTATGAGGGGTGGAGATGAGGAGTGAAAACCCGGGGTAGGAGGGGTGGAGATCAGGGGTGGAGACATGGAGTGGAGATGTGGGGTAGAGACATGGAGTGGAGATGAGGGGTGGAGATGAATGGTGGAGACGCGGGGTGGAGATGTGGGGTATGAGGGTTGGAGATGTGGGTGAAGATGAGGGGTGGAGATGTCGCTGGGAGATGTGGGGTGGAAATGAGTGGTGGAGACGCAGGGTGGAGATGAGGGTTGGAGATGTGGGTGAAGATGAGGGGTGGAGATGATTCTGTGGCGGAGGACGAAGCTTTAGGGACACATAAAAACTCCTGAACATCTGAGAATAAAACAACGTGTGAAATGGACCCTAAAGCTCAATCTAAACACAACAGTTCGAGTCCATGTGAAAGAGTTTGACGTTCATTTCTGCAAATCTCAAAAGTCTTGCTGTTCTACGTTTACAGCTGACGAGAAACTTGATGAAATCTAAAATCCGTTTTATTTAACTTTCTTGTTTTACTGTTCTGAGCCTTTATAACATGATAAAAAGACAGAAATCTGCCAGATGTTGAACGTTTTTATTTCATCTGAAAAGAAAAAAAAAAATATGCAAAAATAATCATAAAAAACAACCTTTTCTGACACAGAGATTAAAAACAAGACAGGAATAGCCGGCGAACTGTTATAATTACAGTATCACTATAGCAGTAAAAGGGTTAAACTCTCGCTTGCAGGGATTTGGGATTTCACTGATAGCCTCGGAGCTGGACGGGGGAGCGCAGTGGGGCTGGACGGCAGAGCGCAGGTGGAGCTGGATGGTGGCGCACAGGTGGAGCTGGACGGCAGAGCGCAGGTGGAGCTGGAAGGTGGAGCGCAGGTGAAGCTGGATGGCGGAGCGCAGGTGGAGCTGGAAGGCGGAGTGCAGGTACCCCTCCAGAGCTGCACAGAACCCAGGCACCCTGATGGCACTCACCCGCTTTGACCTAGCTGCGCGGCTGCATATTAAAGCACCTCGTGTTTTTTCTCAAGAGGGGAATATCACGTTATTGAGGCGCTGGAAAAAAAAAGCATGACCCACACACAGTGAACGAGTGCTCTTTAAGGAGCATCTGTGGAGGCAGTTTGCTGAGCGGAGCAGGGGACTTTATCCTTACCTGCTCTTAAAGTGCCAGCACGCATGTTTTACTGCAGAGCTGGAGAAACTTCACTTGAGTGAGAATGTGTGCTGCGTTAGAGAGCCTTCGCGCTGAGAGCTGCCTGCACTCTCAGGAAAAAGTCATGGAACTCTACCTTTTAAGGCACAATGGCAATATCTGGGTTTGTCGAGTGCAAAATGTAAAAGTTCCTTAAATCACTTTCTGTAGAAAAAGGTACACTCACAGAAAAACAAAACATGCTACTTACGAGGTGAATAAATGTAATCCTGTGTCTGAAAGCCTTTTACAGGTTTTAAAAATGGCAATTACATGTCAAAATGTAATAAACTGAAAATTCTATCAGAAACATCTTTTTTCAGAGATTATGTTGTTTATCTGCATCAGAATATTTTGGTTTTAACTCCAGAATTGTTATTGTTTATATACTTGTTTCTATTTTTCCTCCAGTTTTGATCGGCGTGCCTCTCTTCACTGTTGATTGTTGATATTGAAGCATATTTGTGTGAGCATGCAGCCAGCTGTTTCCATTCGGCAGCAGAGTACAATCCCTTCACTCTCAGAGAAAAGGAATGAAACTGTAGCTTTTAAGGAACAATAACTGTCACTGGGGTGGTACCCTGAAGGGTGCCATTTTGTTCTAATATTTAGACTTTTGTACCATTAAAGTGGCAATTTTGAACCCCAAGGAACAAAAATTGTTTCTGCGCAGAACCTTTTTTTCTGACAGTGTACCTAAAATGGTCCACAATAGGTTCTTAATGTACAATTTTGTACCTTATGTGTTTGCAATTGTGTTCCTTGGGTTTCAAAATTGCCCTTTTAATGGTACAAAAGTCTAAATATAGGAACAAAATAGCTCCCTTAAGGAAACCGCCTCAGTGACGTTATTGTTCCTGAAAAGCTACAGTTTCAAACCTTTTCTTCTGAGAGCGTTTGCTGTAGTTGAGTCGAACTCATCGATTCTCTGAGTGTTTTACGAAGGTTGATTTCATTTTCTTAAACCGATTTATTTTTCTTAAAATTGAAGTTGTTTGGAAGAACACTTTAATTTATACACTAATTGTTTTCAGACATTTTATAAAATACAATATATCGTAGGTGGGCATCACAGCGGCGCAGTGGGTAGCACGGTCATCTCACAGAAAGAAGGTCTCTGATTCGAGCCTCGGCTGGGTCAGTTGGTATCTCTGTGTGGTGTTTACATGTTCTTCTTGTGATCGTGTGGGTTTACTCGGGTGCTCCGGTTCCCCCACGAGTCCAAAGACATGCGGAATAAGCGAATTGGGTAAAAACAATTGTTCATATTGTTTAAGTGTGAATGAGTGTTTGTGGATGTTTCCCAGCGATGGGTTGCGGCTGGAAGGGCATCTCACGCGTAAAGCATATGCCAAAGAGGTTCATTCTGCTGTGGAGACCCAGAAAGAGAAGAAAGCCGACAAGAAAATGGATGGACAATATTTTGTATATATTAATTTATAAATAAAATGCTAAAAACACAAAATAATAATTAATACATATTTATTTTTAAGTTAGACACACTGTGGCATAAACTAACAAGTCTCTGTTTAGGACCATTCCTTTTAAGCAATTCTGCGTCTAAAAGAGTGGATTTTATTTCAGACTGATTATCGACCAATCAAATCCTCCAATCAATAACGACCTATCAACAGCAGCGTTAAAAATGACAGAACATCACATGCGCACCTTTGGAATAGCCAGCTTCTCTCCCTTCTCTACTGGCTCCTCCGAATCGGAGCATGCGTGGCCATCGCTGAAGGCCAGCAGCGGGCCGAGTCTGGGCCGATGGTTTCAGTGGTTGAAAGGTCAGCTGTGTGTTCAGCAGGTTACTGACGGCGCGCAGTGTGCTGCAGATGTTTGGTGCCAGAGAAGGGTCCGCCAGCAGGTCTGAGATCAGCCCATGAGCCCCTCTCCCATCACTGCGATATCCACCGTCACACTGGTGGCCCGAGGAATGGACGAGAGAGAAAGAGAAAGAGAGAGAGAGAGAGAGAGAGAGAGAGGAGAGGAGTGGAGAGAAGGAGGGAGGTAAGAGAGACAGCGAGGGAGAGAAGAGTGAGAGAAGTGGAGGGAAGAAAGAGAGAGACAGAGAATGGAGAGGAGAGAGAGAAAAGTAGAGAGGTGAGAGAAAAGGGAGAGAGAGGAGGGGAAGAGGGAGAGAGAGAGGAAGAAAGAGAGGGGGAGAGTGAGAGAGGGAGAGAAAGCCAAAGGGGAGAGAGGGAGGGAGGGAGGGAGGAGAAGAGAAAGTATAGGTGAGAGAGAGAGTTGAGAAGAGAGAGGGAGAAAGAGAGGAAGGGAAGAAGAGAATAAGAGGGAGGTAAAGGAGAGACAAGGGAGAGAGAGAGAGAGAGAGAGAGAGAGAGAGAGAGAAAGAGAGAGAGAGAGTCACACTTTCAGTTACACTTTTGAACAAGTGGTCATTAATTGAGAGATTACGTTTATAACACACAAAAAAATGCAAGAACATAACCACGTTGTACACTCGTCTCCATCTTCTCTTGTGGTAAACTAGCCATGAAGCAGCTAGCCACAAGATAAATTAATCAGAGAATCTGCTAACTTTACTAAAAGCTAAAATCATCTGAAAATGGTCCCCAGGAGGAGAAAGTGATGCTATCAGCAGAGGTTATAGACACTCCGTGGATCCTAATCTGAAGAAGAGTGGATAAAGTTCATGTTTTAGTGACGCTAATCACCATTTTTAGCTGCAACCAACAAGATGTTCTTATTCATGCTTGGAGTAGAGAATGAGGAGCTTCTCAACTCAAACATCTCCTGTTTGTTTTTTCTCAAAAGCTGAAGCGATGTACTGGGGGTGCATTTATGGTATCACTTGCTCTACCTCTCTCTCTCCTACAGCCCCCTCTCTTTACTTCTCTTTCTCTCACGCTCTCTCTCTTTCCCTCTTTCTTGCTTTCTTTTTCTCCTCTCTTCTTGCCCTGTCCCATTTCTCCCTTTTCCAGCTGTCTCTGTTCCTCTTCTCATCCCTCTCCCCTCCACCCCTACCTCTCTCTCCTCCTCCCTCTCTCTAGCATTCTCTTTCTCTACTCCCTCTTCTCCTCTCATCCTTCTCTTACTTTCTCTCTCCTCTCTCTTCTCATTCTATCTCTCTCTGACTGCTGTACTCTCTCTATTTCTTTCCTCTGCTGAACTTCTATCGTTCTCCAGTCATGACTGCTTTAAGGATATTGTGCACATTAAAGCGATCTGAAACCTGGTGAGCACAGGCTGAACAACAGATGCTTCAATGTTGCGTGAACACAAAACTAGAGCGAGCGCAACAGATCTGTTCAAGGAGGGCATCGAAGAATGATTGGTGAAGCACAGTGACATATTTACAGAGCACATGAGAAAGAGAGGGAGAGAAAAAGAGGGGTGGAGAGAGTGGGGAAGAGAGAGAGGGGAGGGGGAGAGAGGGAGAGAGAGGGGAGAGGGATGTAAAAAATCAGAAGAGAAGAGAGAGGAGAAGGGGAGAGAGAAGAGAGAGAGGGGAGAGAAAGAGGGGTGTAAAGAGAGGGGAAAAGAGAGAGAGAGAGAGAGAGAGAAAGAGGGGTTGAGAGAGAGAAAGAGAGAGAGGGAGAAATAGAGGGTTTGAGAGAGAGGGAGAGAGAGAGGAGAGAGAGAAAGAAGGATGGAGAGAGAGAGAGAGAGGACAGAGAGAGGGAGAAGGGTAGAGTGGCAAGAGAGAGAGGGAGTGGAGGAGAGAGAGAGCAGAGAGTAGTGAGAGAGAGAGCACTGACAGAGAAGAACAGTAGATGTCAGATGAAAGACAGAAAGAGCGAGGTTTTTCTCTTCCTCTCATCAAGACAGCATCAAAAGCAGCTGTACTGTATTCCCGAATGATGGATAGAGGCGGAAAGAGAGATCAAAAGCAGATGAAGGAGAGAAGCTGACTGATGGAGGAGAGGAACTGTGACTCAGGTTTTCGTTAGAGCCTGAAGGGAGCATCCTCTCTCTGAGTGGTTCCTCGTCTGAGTCAGAATGCGAGAAACAAGTGATCGATGTAACTACGAGGTGTGTTCTGGAGCCACCTGATTTGTTGGCATCATCTCATTTGTGGTCTCCTCTCTCTTTTCTACATATCTTGCTCACTCTCTCTCTCATCTCTCTCTCTTTTACCTCCCTCTAATTCTTCCATCTATCGCCTCTCATATTCTCTCTCCTTCCTCCCTCTCACCTCCCTCCCCCTATCTCCTCCCTTTCTCTCTTTTGCTAAAGTTCTTGTGCTCTCCCACCATGATTGCGGCCAAATGTCAAAATACAGGTTAAATGATCAATACAGATGAGCTGGAACGATTTCACCATGTGTCCTCATCAGTTTCAAGATAAAGATAACAAGAAACAGGTGATGGGCACAAACGTATTCCAAGCAGGACTGTGATCATAGACACACACTCAAAACTCAGACATATGCCTACTATATAGACAAACACTACTCCAACAGAGTTTTTTTTTATTTTTTTTAATAGCTATAAAATAAAAAGTGGGTCGCAAATGGCTCGTCAAATTTAAGGAGTGGATTTGATAGTTAGTCCTGTTGGAGATTTTGAAGTCCACCAGACTCTGAATGAATCCGGCTCTTTTCACAGAGAGATATGAACAACACAAGCAAAGGATAGAGTCCTCTCATTAACCTTCCCGAGCTGGCGAGTACAGCGGAGGAGGGTGGTGCGCAGGGGCTTTAGCTGAGGCTCCTGGGAGCGCTCGGAGCTGCCTTGCACGAGTTATGAGCGTGTAAATTATTGATGAGAAGTGTGACCTCTGACCCCTCCTGCAGCGGCTGTGGTCACGGCCTCACGACCCCCAGCAGGAGTCATTCCAGAGCATTCCTCCCCATATCCTACTGCGGAGGAATCCAGTAGCTCACGTTTGAAAAGGTTTTCTTTAATGAAAAATTCTTTGAATAGATGATAAATGATGTGGGCTCCGATTCGGAGCACGATTTAAACTGCAGTAAACATTTGATCAAAAGACTACTAGAATACACAAATCACGATCAGCAAGTCTTTATCTACAGTACGTGAGGTATCCTAAACTGGGAGGGAATGCAGTGAAGGGGATGATAAAAGGGTTGCTATTGCTTCTGTTTAGTTTAAAAACACATACAAAACTGATTTATTGTACTGTATAAAAAGCCACAATTCACAAATCTCAAGATTGAATTCTCTTCAAATGACCGACCAAGTAGCCGAGTGACCAGTTGACTGAGCGACCAATCAACCGACCAAGCAACCAACCAGCCTTCCGAACCAGGCGACCGATCAAACGAGGGAGCGATCAACTGACTGACCAACAAACAAACTGGACAAGGGAGTGACCAACCAACGAATGGGAGCGATCACAGGACAAACCAAGCGACTAACCTAACAACTGACCTGATTGAGCAACCAATTGAGGGACTGACCCATGAACTAACTGGGCGACAGTATCCACATTATTACAAAATCCATATCATGGAACAACACAATACCGATAGCGACAACAGACTGATTGACTGATGAAGCTAGAACTCGACTGACTGACCAAGTGACCAACCTAACAACCAGCCAAACAACAGATCAACCATCAGACAGACAGACCAACCAACTGACCGAGCAAGCGATCAACTGATAGAACAAACAAATAACCTAACAACCGACTAACTGAGCAAGTGACTGTAAGAAACTGAAATATTCTTTGACTGATCTACTTGATAAGGCCTGGCCATTTGCTTTAAACTCAGGAACCAACAGAGACGGTCACCTTTTCAGATGCATATGGGACAGAGGGCACAGATCGAGCTGAGTCGTC
>UELW01000332.1:0-53271 GCA_900490495.1 Danionella dracula
TTTGATGCACTTATATGCATTTTGATACCTAATAAAAACTTGTTTTCTGTTCAGTCAGATCTGACAAACATTCATTAGTAGTGTTAATCCAGGGTTTCCTCTAGTGCAGGTGTCGGCAACCCAAAATGTTGAAAGAGCCATATTGGACCAAAAAAACTAACAAAAAATATGTCTGGAGCCGCAAAAAACTTTTTTAAGCCTTATAATGACTTTTATAAGCCTTTATAAGACTTTTATAAGCCTTATAATGAAGGCAACTCATGCTGTATATATCTATATTAGCCTACTATAAAAATGACTAAGAAATACATAATGAGCCTTCATGATTAAATGTTTATTTTTTCTGTCGAGAATGACGCACCACGTGACTACTCTGTTGTACGATGCCGCTTCAAGTTTAACTTCATTACAGTATTAATGAATTATGTTTCATTGCTTTGATGAAATTAAAGAAATACAATAAAGAAATCAGATGAATTATGTCATTTTTATTTTGAGGATTCCAAAAAACAACGTCAAAATGGAACGTGCATAACGCGCCCCTTATCTGGGCAACAAACAGTGCAATAAAACGATGATTCGTTCCAAGAACCGTTGAATGCTCTGTTCTCCTCAGTTATTTTTCTCTTATTCTCTTTGGGATCAATGACCCATCACACAGCCGCCGATGTGTTTACGACAGTCACCTGCCTGGCATCCCGCCCCCTGCTGATAGAAACGTGTCTCGCAGGCTATGACGCAAAACTTTGCTGACAGAAATGTTGAAATTAAATATTTATTCTACACACTTTTACACAATTGGAAATTGTTAAGAATGTTTGTCCTCCTATAAAAACTATATTAAACAAAAATATATTTACCTCCCCCATCTTTTTTCATTTTCAAACATTTTTGAAAAAGCTCCAGGGAGCCACTAGGGCAGCGCTAAAGAGCCGCGGGTTGCCGACCCCTGGTCTAGGGTCTCAAAAAGTCAAAAACTTTTTAAGGCTTTAAAAGTCTTAAATTTACTGGGTGTTTTTTCTCACATTTTTCACAGGTCTTATTTTCTGATGTCCATGTCAAGCTCATTTGATGTGTTTTTTGTTGTTACTTGCCAGAGATTGAGAAAAGCTCCTAAATGTATATACATTTTTTTAATTATGGTTAGGGTTGCCATAGTCTGAGAGTGTACATAAATGCTAAAAAACATAAAAGTCATGTTTAGTGGTGCCATTTATGTCATAGATTGAGAAAGGGCTCATATACACTAAAAATTGTAAAAGTGATAATAAGTTTTGCCAGAGATTGAGACAATGTGCATAAATCCATAAAAGCATAAACGTGATTGTTGGGGTTGCCAGAGATTGAGAAAATGTTCTTAAATTCTTAACTTTGCAAAAAAAAAGTGTCTAGGGTTGCCAGAGTTTGAGAAAATCTTTGTAAATTCTCGAAATCATAAAAGTGATGGTTAAGGTTTCAAACAATGTATTCGAAACCCAATGTTTATTATGCAAAAACATTATGTGTGTGTTTTTGATGTTATGATATAGGTCTTCAATTGTATTCTTTACAATCCAAAAAAAGCTTTTTAAAAGTATTATTTTATACTTTATCAAATTGCAGAAACCCTGGTTAACAAAAGTTAACATTTTAACTTTTAAATATTTTTTGGTGGACAGTGTCACTGGTTTACTTTATATTCATTCAACAACAAGGCTATTGGTAGAAAACACATTTTATTACATTTGTGTTTTGCATTTTCATTTTATTTTAGTATATAATATATATTGTATAACATGGTCTTATTAATTTGTGTGTGTGTGATCAGGGGTCATTGCTCAGGAGGTGCAGCAGATTCTTCCGGAGGCTGTGAAAGAAGGAGGGAGAGATGTGGTGTGCGCTAATGGCGAAACCATCCCAAATCTACTGGTGGTCAATAAAGTGCGAACACCATCAAAATCTTCTCCCCTCTGTAACTCTCTCTCACCAGTGTGTTTGAATCTTCAGGAGCGTATCTTCATGGAGAACGTGGGAGCGGTGAAGGAGCTCTGCAAACTCACAGATAATCTAGAAACTCGCATCGATGAGCTCGAGCGATGGAGCCGCAAACTGGCCAAACTGAGGCGACTGGACAGCATGAAGAGCACCGTCAGTGGAGGCACCATCAGGTGGGTGGGTTTGTGAAGCTCCATGCTCAGACACACACTGGTCTGAAAACATCTGACAAGATGAACTCTTCTTTTTAGCCAATCAGGAAGCTATTTCAGCAGAACAGGAAGTGGTCCACTTAAGAAAAAATCAACCAAGCCAGGAAGCAAGGTATGAGTAAAATATACTCAAAATATGATAAGTAAATGGATTTTAAATGCATTCTGTATGATAAGGAACTGGATGGGAGTGAAAGTGATGAAATGGGCAATATATTAATAACAATAATATTAGAGAGGGGATATATCATTCAAAGCAAATCTTAGAAATATAAGAAATATTCAGACCATAACAAAGTGTTATATATCAAAAGTAATTTTAAAAGACTTCTGTAATATAATCAAAATTCACTGTGCCATTTTTATTTTCTTACATATAATAACTGTACAACTGTGCAGCACATACACTTATTTCTCATTAACATGAATATAATGTAAACGTCAACTTAAATTTTTTACAATTTTTTACACATTTACTTGAGTACATTTTTTCAGTAACTAGTAGTTTTTGAGTACTTTTAAAAAAGATGTACTTTTACTTAAGGAATTTTGTAAAATTACATTTAAGTTCATGTAGTTCAAATCATGGAAACAAATTTTAATATGTTTGAAAGCTAGCTACATTTGACGTCAGCAAGAGTCAGCAAGTCTGCAAGAGAGGTGGAAGAGGCTGATGCGCAAGAGTTTGGAGCTACTGTGGCAGATCACCCACAGAAAGAAAAGCAGCTTCAAAGGCTAGCATTTATACATTTAAAAGTGAGTGTGATTAAGAAAATCGTGAAGAACATAGTTGTCAAAGGCTCACTAATGTGCTTATGAATGAAAGAACAGAACACCTCAGGTATACGGCCATCGTTTTTCTGGTTCAACCGAGTCTCACAACAATAGCAGCACAAACTACTTCTTAAGCTATCCAATAAACTTCTGAACTATGTTAGGTCCAGAAGTGATCATAGTAAAGCTTCAGCTACTGCATCCAACCAGATTCCTCCTCTTTTTAATAAAATGTTTTTACTTAAAATCTTCTCCTTTCACTTGTTGTTGCAGCAACATGTCATCATTGCTTGATGGGGTATCAGTTAATTCTGATAGTTTGTCACAAACTCTCTCATATATTTGATTGATGTGTTTATTAGTCTATGTTACATTTGTTTATGAAATATTCTTTTTGTATTGTTAATTCCCAACATTCCTGAAGTGCTAGTGTTTCAACTCTTGGTACAGCAGTTTCCATGCCTAAGCATTCCAATTCCCCCCCAGCCTTATTTACATTTAAATCTGTTAAGAAATGTGTAGAGAGATAAACATACGGCCACAAGATGGTGAAATCCAGTACAAAAAAACCTGAATATATTTACTAGATAATTCACTGGATGTAACATTTGTCTTGTGGCAGAAAAAGAGAAAAACTATTTTATGTAATAGTTTAATATTACTTCAAAACTGGATCGGACAATTGGAGGGGACTGTAGCATTAGCGCATGTTGAGGGAGGGGGGGTGCATTTCTTAATACTGTGGCAGTATTTATTAAATCAAGTGCGTAAAAAAATTTAAGAGTGAATTCTAGTAAATGTTGTAATTGCAATTGAATAATTCCTTGCAATTTTCATAAATAAAAAAATCTATCAGTAATGTTACTAATAGGAATAACAATTGTAAAAGCTCATTATTTTTATAATTATACGCTAAATGTTTAAGAAGGTTTATTAGAGCTGTTACTGAAAAAGTGAAAAACCCACCCACTAAAGATTCTTTGAAACTAACCAATCATTAAATCTATCACATTTTCAGTAAACGACAAAGTGATAGTGATTTTAGAGAAATTTAGTTAGAAAACCTCTAAAAATGCTGCTTTTGTAACATAGTGGGGTTTCTCGTTTCACTTCATGGCCTCTAGGAGCCGCCAAAGAGAATAAACAGATATTAAGCCAATCTTGATCTCTTCATAGACAAACCATTAACTCACTGTTAGTAAATCTAATGACAGGATTTGTGGGTCCACAATTTCGATACTCAAGGCACCTGGTATATAATTTAATCTTCAAAATATACTAAAAACTGTGAAGTGGTTTTACGTTTCGTTTTTTTATTTTGGTAAAAATTTATTTTTTTTTTTAAGCTACTGGGCCATTTCTTTGACATTCCTGTAGTAGTAGAATTGAGGAGACTTATACGTAACAAAAGTAATATGATCAGAATTACTTCATTTATACATTTGTGCAGTTATATCTGAAATTCAGGTCTGGGGATAATTAGACTTAAGACATATTGACAATGTGAAAAAAATATATATAAATGTCAAAAAAAAAAATAGAATAAATAAAAATTAGAACAAACCAGGAAGACAAGAACATGTTTTATATTCTTATAAATAAAGCTGTGAAATAATCTGCAAATCTGGTAAAATCTGTTGGATTCAGTTATTTTCTAAGTGATTGTATCATCTGAAATCTGGAAGTTTTTGACTGGAATGGGAGGGAATAAACACAGCTATAGAGTTGAAGAGAATTGTTGAGAGAGAAGTACTTCGGTGAAGAGTTGATTGGGATTATAAGAGGAGTCTGTTTCTTGGCAGCAGGCCGTCCCGGAGCAGAGCTGTCTGAGTCACAGGTTCATGCAGGGAAGCGTTCTGACTCTGGTCATCATCATGGCCTTCAGGTGAGTCAGAAGAAGTCCCAGCCAGCTCCCTCGTTAATTAGTCAGCACACTAATCAGGGAGTAGGCTGCTTCATTAGGATACAAATATTGAATTCTTTTTGTTTATCCTCAGTATTGCTGTTTTAATTTCTTCTTCGGAATTGATTTTACTTGTTTCAATGCATTATGACCATTGTTCTAAATCTTTAACTGATGTGACTACTTATGAGTCAGCTTAATTTGGGTTTAAATAAGAGTAGATACATTTGAACAATTCATCAGTCATTGCTTTAAATGAAATTAATAAGAGCAAGACAACAATCCTGAATCTGTTCGCCTAAAAGAATGATTAATTTGAACTAATCATTTGTATCATTCAAATGGGGACAAATCTGATCTACTTATAAACTGTTATGACAAAGACATAAAAATAGAGCGAAATACACTAATCTGAGTAAATGAACTGGCTCACCTGTGTGTTCTGATTACTAACAGTGTAATCCACATACACCAAGGAAAACTATATACTCCCCAAAAAGAATTATTACTAATGAGTAAGATTAGTTTTTTTCATAAGCGACATGTCACCACAAAATAGCGCCATCCAAGGGCAAGCAGTGTCACTGCTGCAACATTTCATTTACATTTATGCATTTAGCAGACGCTTTTGTCCAAAGCGGCTTACAGTAGGGGAGATGCAATACTCCGTTTGCTCATAGTAGAAGTTGTATCAGCTAATCAATCAACCATAGCAGGAAAGAAATAAAATGGAGGAAAAGAGGATAAAAGGATTTGTTTTGTTTTTTCATTGTAAGTCTACCCTGAAGAGAAGAGTTTTCAGTTGCTTTTTGAAAGCTGTTAGTCTTGCTGCTCTCCTGACTGGCTCAGGAGTTTGTTCCACCAGCCAGGGACAGTGAGAGAGAAGGTTCTGGTAAGAGATTTTCTGCCTTTGTGGGTGAGAACCACAGTTGCTGTTCGTTTTCTGAATGCAGGCTTCTGGAGGACAACGTAAAACCGTAGCTTGCGAACTGCACCTTGCAGAGAAGCCATCGGAACATTCATCTCAATTCAAATAGCTGTGTAGAGACCTTTTATACTTTTTGGTTGTTTTTCACATATAAACAGAAAATAAAGAGAGATTAGGTTACTTTTGTCAATTTTTTTTTAATAATGTGTGATTAAAACTTTTTATTAAGCGACGAAAGAACAAACAAAAACAGCAGACAAATTCTGTGCATGCACAGTATGAATCGGTCTGAATTGTTAACATCAGTCTGCAGAAGAGAAATACTGTACTTTAAAGTTCTGTGGTGTGTAAGGAGCAAATGCTGACAGGACGGTGTTATTCTGTTACATTATGCATACGGGACTTAAACAGGGTCTGAATGTCATTTAATGTAGGTGGATACAGAGAGGAATTTAGAATCTCTTATCTTGTTCATAACATTCATAATGTATATTTAATACAGTGAAAGCTCTGTACTAGTAGTTAAATTACATTTTGTAACTTTTCAGTAGGTAAAATAAGCTTTTGGCAGCCCCCGGTACAGTACAATACAATACAACTTTATTTATATAGCCCTTTAAAATGACAAAGTTGATCAAAGTGCTGTGCACAAATAAATAAAACTCTCACACAACACAAAAGTGTGGGAGCTGCTCTGCTACGTACAAACATAAACATACAAACAAGTTACATGTAATTTTTTTGTTGTTATAACACCCATTATAGGTTAAAGTCCCTAATGTCGATAGATGGATGAGCAAAGCAGCTGTACTGAACTGAGCTGAACTGAATCGAACTGTTCTGTTCGGTGGAAAAGTGTCATAAGGGGTCAAACTCACTGCTTTGGTTTATTGATCAGTTAATACAATTTCTATTATGAGAAGCTGAGATAGACTTTGACGGTGTAACAAATTGCATATTGTCTCTCCCCTAATGTAAGTCGCTTTGGACAAAAGCGTCTGCCAAATGCATAAATGTAAATGTATATGTAAACTTAAAATATCAAACTCGAAAAAAACGAATCTAAACTATGAACACAATAAATTTTAGTAGAACTGCACGTCATTTAAATTTATGAAAGTGTTCCAGTATTTATTCAATTATTGTTACTGTTTTTACCTATAAATTAGGTCATAAAGTAATGGTTTTAATCGTTGTACAACTTTTCTACATGACAGAATTACAAAAATAAATTCTCTTTTGGTCATGGTGGCAGAAATCTAAGGTAAACAATTCCATGTGGATGCACCCCGAGGTGTGTACTGGTAGTTTTATCTTGATCCATTTCCAAGGAGGTTCAGAGGGCTCTTAGTTTGGAGGGGTATTTACCTCCAAACCTTCTTCTTTGTAGAAAAGATCATCGTGCAGTATTTCACCACACATCAATGCACAAAACATAAAATTGCACTTGCCCCAAATAAGCTGAGAGATTCAACTTTTGTTCATTTTTTTTATTATTATTTTGTCATCTTGGTTTATTAGCAGGAAAATAGAGAATGAAGAAAATCTGATCGCAAAAATCAACATGAACTAATAAAATTGTCACAGCAATGTTTCATGTTCCATAATCATCTCCCCATCTGCTTCATAGTGTCATCTCTATGTCCATCCTCTATGTGCTCAACCTCCAGCACCACAGCAGCAGGAGCGATGCAGAGGGGTACGTACATCTCCACAGACCCTGCTCTCTCTGTAATCCTCCACTCTCTCATCTGATTTCTCTCACTGCTTTCCTTAGTCTCAAATGTAGCCTTCCATCCCGCTGCCTTCTTTTCATCTCCAGGACATCCTTCCTGACTACAACTGTCACTTTCTGTCCTTCCTTCAGTCTGTGGTACAGTATCTTCTGTATCTACCTCCTCCTGTCTCTCACCCTTCATGCTTCTACACTTCATAGGGGTATTTGAGTTTGTGTCAAGTATGTGAAAGCAAAAAGCTAAAAAGATGGTTTCTACAATGGGTGAGAATCCAGGTCCACACTTTTCAATCCTACAATGGCCCGTGTTAAAAAGAAGATCCAGTGAAAATAGCAGAACCGCCAATCACGTGACATTTTAACATCACTGAGGATGTTTTTTTTCCTGATCAAATGAGGTGCCTACTTACAAAGAATGCAGATTTGAATGCCCCCCCCCCATTTCTCCATCTTTCTGTGAAAGTGAGTAAATGTGGAAAACATAAGGACATTAAACAGCCAAAACCAGACTGATCAAATAGAATCATTTTCAAAGACACATATTTGCAGTTAACCAAATTTTTTATTTTGGGTCTTAAAATGTCTAAAACGTAAAAACCTTATAAAAAACTGTAAAGCTCATTTGACATGTGTTGATGTTATTGCTGCTTGGGGTTGCCAGAGTTTGAGAAATCGTTCATAAATCCTTTCATATAAAAGTGCCGTACTGAAGGTTGAGAAAAGCCTAATTTAAACTCACAGTCATAAAAATTATACAATGCAAACAATGTTTGCATATAATTTTTTTATAATTTTTTTTATTAAAATAGGTCTTAAATGTAATTCTTAACAGTCTTTCAAAGGTCTTAAAAAGTCTTACATTTGATTTCATGGAATCCTGGACATTCAGACCTGCAAGTTACAACCTACAACAAATCTAAAATGTATGTTTTCTTGTGTTTCAAAATTATGATTTTTTATGTTTCCCCATTCATTCATTCATTAATTCATTGTGATGTTAAGCATTTTAGATGTATTTCCCGAGATACTATTTCAGAGTAAAATACTTACTGTTTGTTCAATAGAATTTTGACTGAGAAAAAGGAATGAAATGTAATAGTCCGTTCAATAGGCCATAGATTATAAAGTCCATTCCGTTTTTTTGGGGGGGGGGGTTTGCTTCATTTTCGCTGTAAAACAAAAAGCTCTTGAAATAAGTGGTTTTGATTTAAAAGTGGAAACTACAAAAAAATACTTAATAACATAAAAAAAAAGTATAAACAGCATGACATACTGATGTATGTTGTAAATCTGCACCCAGTGACAGAGGTTCAAATCCAGTTCCCGATCCTTTCAATCTTTCACCATTGACTGTTTATAACATGGACGGACCATGCACAATGTTTAGTATGATCAGGGAAACAAGCTAAAAAAGGGGTGTAGCCAACCATCGCCTTTGTGGAAGTGCATCACTTCCCGGTAACCAAATAAAGATCCAGAGTGGTGTAACATAGGCGTAGCACAGATGTCTGACTGGCTGAATGTTTACATTTTAAATATCTTAAACAAACAAATTTAAAAATAATTCACTCCCCTCATAGTTTTCATGAAGATCAAAACGAACAATCTAAATAAAAAAACATTACAGCACCAGGGGTTGCACCTGTCTCTCCCAAAATATTCTTCCTGTGTCCACTCCTGATTTGTCCTTTCTAATAAGGGCATTATATCTACTTTAAACAAGAAAAAAAAATATTTATATATTTTTTAAATATATACAGAGTATCTGGCGATTTTATAATATATTATATATATATATATATATATAATATATATATATATATATATATATTATGTTTTAGGCTTGTACATACAAGTGTACATTTCCATTTCCCAAAACAAACAACCATATATTTCACTCGTTTGTAAAGTTGTCTTCAAACAAAAATATACTCAAGTAATAAACATGTTTTCTATTTGATTCAATACATTTTGAATTTGGTTCTGTGTTAAAATTAAAGGTATTACATTCAAATTAAGCCCTTTGGAAACAATTATTAATTATTTTCTTCACAAAAATCAATTATTTAATTAGTTAAACATATTTCACAGTTGATTTTAAACTGATTTGATGCTATGTTTTTCATTTACAAAATACAAAAATACATTTTTAAACTTTATGTAGGAAATCACATATCATTGTTGAGTATACTGATAACCTGGTTAGCTATTGTCACAGTTTAGCTTCCACAATGCTTTTGGTTTCTCCTGCAGGTCTCGCTCCGCTGTGGGTTTGTCTCGTCAGGCCTCTTTTCCTGCAGGTAGACTGACCACATCCACATCCACCACCAGCACCACCACCACCACCACAGGTACCACAGAGGAGCACTTGTGCTGAAAAGTGGCAGTTTTTCTTTTTCCAAATTTTTTTATGAACTGTTTACAGACTCCAGCTCTCCACTAGCAACCAATCACGTGCCTTGCTGCCCTCCAACACCTGCTGCATCCAACCAATCAGCAACTGCCAGCATATCACCAGGCAACAACCAGTCATCTCTAGGTAAGGAATCATCATCTGATAAATGGAAAAAACAAAACTGTCAACTGACATACGTATAAAATTATATAAACACTATTATAAAAGTAGTCATTTTGTTCATTTATATTTAGAGTTTTTGTTCTTCTGTTGTTAGGAAGTAAAATGTTCTCACATGAAAACACAATTTCTTCACTCGTCCTCTCTCTCTTCCCCTCTCACTCAGATGAGATGTCTCTCGCCCCAACTCAATCTGTGATAAACAAGAAGGGCAAGTCTCGAGCTCTGGAGAAGGACGGGCGGAGTAAGAACCGCCTTGGTCTCACAGTGCCTCCGCTGTTCATCAGGAAAAACAAACACCTGCCGGAGACCAGCAAACACACACCACCACAGAGGAGACAACGCAGCACAAACTCTCCAGGTCCACACTCAACTGAAGTCTATACTCGAATGACATAATGTGCACTAAATACACACTGCCTTTTGAGATATTAAGGTCTCAACACTCTTAGACGAATTGAAATTTGCTTGCTCGCTGGGTTGGTTTCTATGCACGGTGCGTTTTGGCTAACTTCAAACCTCTGATGTTTAATGTTGATGCAGTTATATTCCTTGCCCTAGGATGGCGCCCAGGGGCAACAGTGACACACCCAGTCATTTTATAATCTCAGAGGGCTTTAATAAACAACAATTGATTGCCAGACATCAACAAGACAAGCTTCTGAATGTCCATATTTGCCTCTTCCATGACACTTCTTCACTGTTCACTGTTTCCTGTCGTGAGGTTTATTGAGCGCTCTGAACAGGTCACAAAAAAAGGTCACCTTTAGCGTATCTAATGTTTAATCCCCCATTATGTGACTTATTTTTCTTTGTTTTAAAGCAATGTCATTTTTGTAAATAAAATACAACTATTTTTTCACAAATTTATAAACTCTCTTAGGTTTAAGGTCAGCTAAAGACTAAGTATTTTAAGTATAAAATGAATTCCTAATGGGAGTAATCATGATACAATTAAATAAAATGTGTTTAATGGATTGAGGAGATTCATAGAACAGACTTATCAAGGGGTTATCTTTCTGCAATAAAATTATCAGCAAGTATTGAGTGACCAATTCTGCAGCTGGTAAAAACTACATGTTACTTTCTGGATGCAATTTAAAACTATTTGTTTGTTGACCAAGGGTTTGATCTCATTTAGTATGTAGTTTTTGTAGTCTTCCCATTTTTTCCTGCCATTTTGTCAGTATCTGCTATTGGGCGAAACGTACCCACATGTTCATAGAGAAGACAAGAGAGGACAGGCGTCACGGTGGCGCAGTGGGTAGAACGGTCGTCTCACAGCAAGAAGGTCGCTGGTTCGAGCCTCGGCGGGTCGGTTGCATTCTGTGTGGAGTTCTCATGTTCTCCCTGTGATCGAGTGGGTTTTCTCCGGGTGCTCAGGTTTCTCCACAAGAACAAAGACATGCGGTGGTATAAGTGAATTGAGTAAGAACGATTGTCCGTAGTGTTAAAGTGTGAATGAGTGTGTGTGAATGTTTCCTAGCGATGGGTTGCGGCTGGAAGGGCATCTGCCACATAAAACATGTGCCAGAGGAGTTGGTGGTTCATTCCGCTGTGGCGACCCCGAAAGGGAAAAAGCCGACATGAAAATGGATGGACAAGAGAGGACATCTGTGCCAATTATTCATTTACTTCAGTATTTGTGGATCAGACATTACATAACTGCTAACATCATTCCCTTCCCCATGCAGTACTTTAGAGACGGATGCCCCTCCCTAATGACCAAATTTTATAAATTTTAATCACATAGTATTCTTATGAAGCGGAGTTCAAGCAGAGCTCAGAGTTCTTTCAATGTGTGCTGTACCTGTCCTTCTCAACTGACAGAGTGCAACTCATAAACAGATTTGAGGAATGGTCCTCAAAGCTAAAAGGAAAGGCAACGTGCAACTCAAAACTCAAATCACACAGTGACTAACATCTAACACTCAAACGCTAAAAAAACATTTATAATGTATTCAATGAATTAATATTGTGTTAACTAAATTAACCCTCCAATGCATAGAGATAACTGTTCTGATGTCAGCAGATGTTATTCTACAATTGTTTTGTTTTTTGTTGAGAGCTTTTTTGGGCTCAGATAAGAGACCTATTTGCAAGAGAGAACACCAGCATCACTCTAAATGTCCTGTTTGGAGAGGTTATCATTGACACGTATGCTCTTAAAAGCTCTTTTGTGGCTTTGTAGAAGTTAATATAAACGTTTATTTGTACCTTAAGAATAAGATTTAGACTGAGGAAGAGCAAGCATATAGAATACTGAGAGCAGAGTTAAAAAATGCAGGTATAGTTATGTGACTGACTGACTGACTGATTGATTGATTGATTGATTAACTGCTAGTTACCAACTAAATACTGATTCTGCACGTGTTTATTTTACACACACAGATGTGAATCCCAGCTTCCTGTCTGAGCAAGCTGTACATCCTGAGCTGAACCAGGAGATCCGAGCGCTTGATTGCTCCTCTCCCAACTCCTGCAGGTAATCCCAACAGCTCAAATTTGTGAGGTGCTTAGCACACTGAAGTCCAAAATTTTATTTCTGACAATGTATAGTTTGGAAAAAGGGTCATTTGAAAGTATTAATATTTATATACTATATTAAAATGTATATTTTTATAGACAAAAAACTCAAGATTACAAGTACTAATATAAGATAATGAAGTGGCTCAGAGGCTGAAATCTGATTAATGTTTATAAGCTTTAATTCTCTTGGTTTTCTATCAGATCTTGAAATACTTCCTGTTTTTAGTCTCTCATACATTTGAAACCATTCAGTGCGAAGAAATCACTAACAAAACTTAAAAAAACATGAATAAGTTAGGGTAGTAAGGATCAGTTTAGGACTGTATAATCACAAGTTGACAACATGACTGAACAAATATTAAATATTCTGCCTTCGCTCGTGCTAACAATTGCTACAAAAATCACCTGTAAATCTTAAAAAAAAGTTATGCTTACTGAAACTGAATAATTGTAAAAATGAAACATATAAAGATAAATATGAATCACACTCATTATATTGCATATCTACATTGATTACATGCCGTGTAAATAATCTCAGACATATAGGAACTCACAATTGATGCTAAATCCCATATTTCAGCTAGTTCCATACATTAGCAAAGGCAGAGTTGTAAAAACACAGATCTTTCTGGATGGCCAAAAATCTTCAAGATATGTTAACACTGCAGCTGTTTTCACCACGACACAGATATTGAAATGTTCTCAAATACGGAAAGTTTAATAGGACTAAATTTAAATCTAAAATTCGTTTCGACACTAATTGCCAGCAAAGTGAACGAATATATTGCTACATCATGTATCTTTTATAAATGCCTCAGCCCTTCCTTAGTTGTCTCCTTGTGAACTCCCTCCATCCTTCATCTGATTGATATTTTAAGGTTGTGTGAAGCCAGCGCTAATCATCAAAGGAGGTGCTGATGAGCGCGCTTACATTTTGTCACGCCCCCTGCAGACTTGTGCCTTCGTGAGCAGGTGCTAATGAAGTCCAAGGCCCATCCAAAACATTTATTTTTTATATTTGTTTGTGGGTTTTTGCCATTTTTTATGCAACAAATTAAAATACGCAGCGTACAAGACTTGTGAGTGTAAAAAAATGTACGTAATATTTCTGGATTCGTTCAGCACGTTAGGAAATTCCACTAGACGTGTTCTCAAATCAATTTAAAAAGGCATCTGTTTAATCTTGCACAGCATGAGTTGTTTTAATTTAAAAGTTTATTATTATTTTTAACTTGTTATTTGTTTTCGTTTGTGCTCTTTTATTTAATTTGCTTAATTGTGAGCACTTTGTCTCAAGTGTGTTGTGCTGGGCTGCAATATAAATAAAAGTTGAGTTTAGTAAAAACGCATCAGACGTTTTGCACTTCAGTGTGCAATGACCTTTATTTTTAAAGTGTGAAAACTGCTCGAGTCATTCGCAAACATGAGTTCACATGATTTTAAGTTTCTGTTTTTGTTTGACTATTTTCCAGCTTTTCCGTGTCTCTGAATGGAGACAAAAACTCATCTTTGTCTACATTACGATGCGTATGATGTGAGTATAACTCTCTCTACTACCGGAACCCACCGGCGGATCTAAACACACACAATTGTACTGACAGATATATGTTTGCAGCTCCTCTGAGGAGTTATACATGTGGCGATGTGGAGCCAGCAGGGGGCGCCTCTGTCCAAATTACCCAGACTCCTCAGTCTCTCTGGAGCCCAGCACCTCCACCTCTGTAAGACCCTCGCTCCTGATTTAGCTCCCGTCTCAGATCCAACTAGCTCTAGGTTTCAACCCGCTCCCTCTGCTTCCTGCCAGGGCATCAGTCACCTGTGGGCACTTCCTGTCAGGCCTTTCCAGGAGGTCACGTACATGTTCAGAGCGTCCCATTCAGTGAGTAAACGTCTCATTATTTGCTTAAAGTATTCCAGCACTGTGCCGGATCTTCGGTGTGTACTACTTAAATTATAGAAAACTATATTTATGCAAATTCCTTTTAAAATGTTTATTTACCTTAATAATAAAACTTTTATTGTTTTGTATATAATTAGAAAGGCATTATTCTGTCCTCCTAAACATCTTCAACCTATATATATATATATATATATATATATATATATATATATATAGATATATATATATATATATATATATATATATATATATATATATATATATATATATATATATAATGTTTTTATGGTATTCATTTGAAGAAAGAAAATATAAATATGCTATATACAAGTCCTCACTTGTTTTTTTTATTCACAAATCCATTCAAACTCAAATATGCCACCGGGTTCAGCCCTTCAGTGGGAAAAAATAGCTTGAAATTAAAGTTGGACTGTAAAAATCGTAGTTGTTATGGGGGCTCTCGCTTTAAAAATTTACTTTTACTGAATTTAAAAATACCTGACATTTTATCAATTAGGTGGTTGTGATTGCATAAGACAGTTAAATTAAAATTATGATTTCTTTTGTATACATTTTGCTCAAAAAATGGATGAAGGATTTTGTATTAGTGGACTTCTGGGGCCCTCCTGGACCTCATGGAGACTGCCTCCAGGGCATCTGGCTAGGACACTACCTGACCCGCTGACTCTCTCTGTTCCCAGAGTCTTTCAGGATGTGACAGAGAAGATGGCGTCACCTCCTCACACTGCGCTGAGATCAGTTTGCTCATCCACAGCTCATGCTAGAGGGTGCTCTAGAACACTGGATCTGGATCAAGGCGGATGGGAGACAGGTTCACGATCAGTGAAATGTTAATACTTATACACAAAAAGTCAGAAGCTCTTGTCTTTAGGGGGTTTGTCAGGGGTTTACACTGGAAGAATAGACACAAACTGGATTTATTTTTGTCTCACACTGTCTTCTCAACGTTCTTCACAAGGTGAACGATTCCTTCATTATCGCTCATTTTGGATGTTATCTACACATTAAAATGGGTCTTTAGGTACCTGCCTCCACCTACTGGCAGCTCTTGTTGAGAGTTAGGAACATTAGAAACACTCGCTTCATTAGCATGTTAAAAAGTCAGTATATCAAACCTTAATTTCTTGTTGAAGACCTTAAGCCTACCAGTAGGTGGCACCATTTGAATGAGGGTGATAACAGATACTAGCCATTGACTGACGTGTTAATATAATGAATCTCATCCAGCCATATACATTCAAGTAGATTTCTCTAAAATTTTAAAACAAGATTTTAATCCAGAAAGCAATAAAAATGCAATAAAATAAATTGATTAACAGATTGTTTATTAATACAATTTGGAGTCACACTTTCCAGAGATTCTTCTATATATTAATAGGCAATTAGAAGGAAAGAATACATGTAATGTTTTTTTTCCCAGAATTTTTAAAGACCGTCCTTGTGGGATTTTTAAAAGTGTGCATTCAAAGCTAGCAGAGATAACTACAAGTGGATTTTTCACTCAAAAACACAAATAATGGGTAAATTTGCTTCCGGTATTTGTCCCTGAATTTAATGGGCTTGTTCTATGCACAAGCGCTGCTGTGAGCCAGCCAGACGAGCCTAACTAAACAATTAACAGCTTTTGTGCCTAGGGGGGTTCTCGCTTCAGGTCTAGCTTTAGCCAGAGATTTGTAAAACAGAAGTCTTCAGAAGTACTGAAACTGCTTCCTTTAGAAATAAACTTTACAAAGATTAATTTTCTGAGCAATTTAGCACTTAATACTACGATTACATTGGATAACTGACATTTAAATAGAAATGCAAGGAAAACACTTTTTTCCGGTTGGATTTTTTGTGGATTTCTTTCTTTGGGTCCTCACGAATCAAACTGGTCAGTTGGGGTAAGAAAACAAGCATTATAAAGATAGTCATTTTTAAAAGGTCCCTTTCTTCTCACACTAGAATGCCTGACAGAATTCATTGTGTTTTATCGATTAGGAATTTATTCTATCATTCTCCTAAAGCGTTGATAGCACTTTTAGCGTAGCTTAGCATAATGAGCATCATGTGATCACACCAGCAGGGCACCATCTAGTCCTGCGTAGCCAGACCTTCACGGAAGTTCTGAGGGCTTTGGCTGCTTTTTATGGTCAAGAGGTCGTTTGAATAACATGACAAACAACGAATCGCATGTTGTTTCGCATAGTATCATGTTTCGAAGCGTGAAAATGTCACCACACCAATTGACGACTTGCAACAAGTTAACCATGAAAAAAAGTCACATAAGATGAGAGATAACACAAAGTTACAAGAATAGAACAACAATCTTTTATGTTGAATTGAGAGGGCTAGTAAGATCTTCTTTCCTTGATCGTACGGCTGAACTTTGTTTCTGAGCGGATTAAAAACAAACGCAACACTCGCTTCTCCCAGAAATCCGGGCAAATTCAACCAATCAGATCACGACTTCTGGATTCTTGAAGTGCTGCCATGGAAGGCACCAAACACAACAGACCTTCAGCCAACGTTCTGAGGCTGAAAGTAGATACCATCAGTTTAAGGCCCTCTTTCATAACTTTACACCTGCTGCCATTATGTTACAGCAGCAGAGTTTCTTGATAATGATGCTGTAATGCGAGCATAGTAACAACCTTGCATATGGCCTCTTCATGACTTATTGGATAGATATTGTTCACTCATCCACACAGGAGCACACAGAATTTGAGAATGCAGGCACATGTGTCAGTATGTTATAGCTTTTCTCCTGGTGCTCATGTGCTGTTAAAATAAAGAGGAACAACTTGGTTAGCATTTTTGTGTGAGAGAAATATGAGCTTTTAAGTCGGTGAAAGGACCAAAATGCGAGTGACTGTTTATAACATGGATGTACCGTGTGTGACATCACCCAAAGGTTTCGTATGAAGGGTTAAAGAGGCTCAGAATGGCTGTAGCCAGCCATTGCCATCATGGAAGTGCACCACTTTCTGGTAATCAAAAATGGCTCCACAGAGGCGGGACATAGGCGTAGCACATGCATCTCATTGGCTGAAGGTTTAAATTATATTACATTTTGTAATATGTCTTGGAATAAACAAATAAAAAAAGTATAACTTACCCCCTCAGACTGTTGGAAACTACCGATCCAAATAAAAAATAGTTGGACAGTGTTAACATTGGAGAAATCCCTGACTCTATGCTACCTATGCTAAGCTATGGTAACAGTGCTATCGCCAGAATCTGAGATTGGCGGAACAGATTGCAAATTAATCAAAAATTACTATATCTCAGGGGAAAATTGGACTATGTCCCTAATTTCAAAGTAAGTGGAGTGTTTCAGTGAAAACAATCAATTTTATAACCCGCTTCTCTTAGTCATGTTAAGAGTTGAGGGAGACATACATCTACTAAATATTTCAAATAAACAACAAAATATAATTAATTACATGTAAACTTGTTACATTCGTATACATTTTACATATATACTACTAAAATACATGTTTATTCCTTTTGTAAATGTTTCTTTGAGATGTTTTTTGACCTGCAGAATCATCAGTCAGTAAATGGGACAGTAGAAACTACAATAACAACAATCGCAACTGAAAAAAAAAACAAAGATGAGGATAAAGTCAGCATTTTCTGGATTTACAAGTTATTTTCAAATACTGTAAGCACACAGCTGCTTGAGATGAAACACGCGTACAGAGTGATTTCTGATTAAATGATGGGCTTGTGAATAACGGGACCGCTGGAAGCGAGTCGGGAATCTTCACTGGATTTAAAACTGAACATCACGCTGCAAGGTTTACACTGAAACATGACAAACGGCTCTGCACTGGTCCTTTCTTTCAAAGCCTTTCTCTTTTTAAGCTTTACATTTTGTTAACCAGTGCAAGGTTATGTTGCAGAACTACATAATTATTGTGTGTGTTTATAAATTCAGGGGTTTGGACGATAAAACTGAAACAACAGGGTTCTGATGGACTAACATTTTCATGCATTTCCTAATAAAACAGTGTCTGGTGAGTGCAGTGACGTAATAGTCTCAAAAAAATCTGAGATACGCCAGTTTCAGCCCAGAGTTTGTCGTACATTCTAACTCCTGTGAAACTGACTCCGCCGAGAGCGTTCCTCCCAGTTCTTCCCTCTTTTAGAGATTTTAATATGATAATGATGATAAAATCAAGCAAGCCCTGATGAGAGGAATTAATTTGAATGAATGAGGAACTATTTCATTTCAAAGATTCAAACAATATAAAAGTAAGTTATGAGAAACAGTAGAAAAGTAATAAAATGTATTATTTTAATGAATAAAAATTTTGACTTTTTTTGCCATAATTGATAGCTGCGGGTATTTTAGAGGAAAACATGTATTAAATTAAAAAGTAAGTTAAAGAGTCATTTTAATTCATAAATAAATTTCAATATAGAGAGTTTGCATTTGTTGTTTGTAGTTACCATTGAAGTTTTTTCTTTAGTCTACTTTTTTAGGTTATTGTTAATACAATTTACTAAAAATATCATCACGTCATTCTTGAATCGTTCTTTTTTTGTCAATTATAGCCTCTCTCTGTAATGGCATCTTTTAACAAAAGTTTAGTTATATTTACAATTTTCAATAAATTTTTTTTATTTTAAATCCTTCAAACTATGTAAGCTATTATTTAAAAAGTGACTTCTTTTCGAAAGAGGATTTAAGCTATTAAAATTATTATATTTTCCCTATATAATAATAAATAAAGCATTAAGAGTGGAATTTATTATGAGGGAAAAACGCATTTTCAAAATAAATTTGTGACGTTTTTTTTAGTACAGGTTGTTATACTCTTTTAGGTTGTCATATCACTTTCTGGCCACTAGGTGAACCGAGAGAATAGCGCATACGCCAGACATTCTCCAGCGCATGCGCGGAAGGGACCACCTGAGTCCTAATTTGTGCACTATCCATACTTTTAATCATGTAAATGACAGTTTGTATGTCTCAAACAATACTTATTAGTGTGTATAAATATAAATGGTAATATGAATTCACATTAATCAGTTATTAAAAATGCAACAAATTGCAGCTTGGATCACATTTTGTTTATGTTTATTTCATTTAAATATTGTTCTATTGAGGCTAAAATTATTTATTACATGATGTTAGAAAAATATAGAATGGTGAAAGCTTCAGAAAAATCGCTTTGTAAATCATTAGTGCAATACTGTTATAAAAAAATTGAAATTTAAATTTTCAAACCTCATCTGAATATAAGTATTTGGATTGTAAAGCGGCAGATTTTTACATACCTCCAACATTGATAATTAGCCCCCGCTCACCCTAACAAAGATCAAACTCCAGCAGAAACAGCAGCGTTTCAGTTTCACTGTCCAAACCCTGTTCTTCCAGCCGTTTCAGTAACACAAATAGAGTTCCTCCTTGTACAGTTTTATCTGAAACTTTAATCCAAGTGATCGTTTCAAACATGATTTTTACCATTATTACTCCACACTCATTGTTTGAAAGGTCACTTTGTGATCGAATGCCTTTTGTTTCTTTGTGTTCATGTAACCCAGCACTGTGTAAACGCAACTGTTCTCCTTCTACGTTTGTTTGAAGAATTGAAGCAATAACGAAGAGCTGTAATGATGTTTGTGCAGATGGGATCCCAGTCACCTTAAAAGAACAGCAGAATGCGTTTGATCCATTGAGATTCAGCACTAAAACCTGGCTTTTAAACAGCTCTCTGACGATGGCCGGAGAGCCACAGTTAGGGATGCGTTTGAGAAGAGGGGCCATCGATAGAGCGCCTCAAAACACATAGCGGTCATCTGAGGAAGCACTTCCAAGCTATGCACTGTAAATAGATTTCTAATGTTTGTTTGCTCTAAACCTGTAATATTTAAAACTCCTCCTTTTACAAGCCTCGGTGAGAAACGTTTGTTTGTTTTTACTCATTGCTCGACCTCTATTCTCCTGTAGTTTATGGCGTGTATTTTACTTTTACGATCTGTCTGTGCTTAATCGTGACGTCTGATTTATAAACCATGTTTTTGTAACATCTGGAATGAGTTGAGAAATGCTTCGTGGTTACAGTTAATAAACTGATTGCAGTGTTTGTCCTCGAGGCTTAAAGCCTGCTCAAATGTTAGAAAGTGATTGGCGCTTAGGTTTCTCTCAAGTTTGCGGCAGGTTTCTCTGTTGCGTGGCTTTCTGAAAGCCTCGGTTGTGTTACTGATCGCTAATTAGTGTTACATTTGACTGCGTTTGAAACATGTGTTAACTGTGTTATAATACAGATGCATGATGAAGAAATTAAATAAATATTTTTCTGAGTACTAAACTCTTTTCTGTCTGAGAATGATCCGTGACATTACATCGCTTTTCCGTACAAGCGATATAATAATAATAAACTTAATTTCATAATTTCATTCAAGCTGGCCTCCCAAAGCGCTGAGAGCAAAAGTAAAACAGTACAAAAAAAGAACATTAGCAGATAAAAGATAAAAATTTACAAAAACAAAATAGATAGTCAGACAAGAAAATGTAAATGTGTGTGTATATATATATATATATATATATATATATATATATATATATATATATTCTTCAAATAAAAGTATTTTTACATTTTTTGATGTTTGTGAGATCTGTTAAAATATCTCGGATAATTAATAATATAATACTTGGACAATACTCAGAGATTATTTAGTATGCAAAAAGTAGCACGCGAATAGTATGACCTTTCGTTTATTAATTTAATACATTTAATATTTATTATATTCTTGATAAACTTTAGTTCTTTATTATAACGTCATTTCATTTTGATTTCCAATGCTATTTGCATGTTGACTGAACTGTTTGGCTAAATTGGCATCTTTTATCGAGTATTTCTCTTCGTGTGAGAGAGGTGGAAAGAAAAACACTCAATCCCATAATGCATAGCAGGTCTAAAAGTCTAACATGGACAGCTCCTGCGTTACAATTAGCACACCATCCGCACTATTCGTCGTATTAGCATGAGAGCTTGCTTATTTGACTTCAAGAGAAAACAACTTCCGCCCCCGAGCTCAATGGATTGTGGGTAAAATCAGCTAACATCGATGTGCACTTCAGAATCCAACCAGAAAAAGTACGCATCCAGGACCAGCTCAGATACTTTGTTATGTAAACTTTGGTTTGGAACGCAATAATTCTCATTTCACGCACACATAAGTGTGCGTAGTGCACCGACTGGGACGCAGGGACTGTCTCCAGCAAGATACTACAGAACCCTGTACATAATCAGTGCAGACTTCAGAATACACCCGACATGCATCTGCGCCCTCTTGTGGCAACAAGAAAAAAACTATAATTTTTGTGTACATATTTAATGCTTTTTTTTTTATCAGTAATTCTGGTTGAATTGTTAAATTAAATTTAGTAAAAAGACAAATCAAACTCACCCTCCTCACAGATCTCATGTCTCTCAACATTAATGCTATGCAACAGAAACTATTTTGTTTACGAAGATTGAAACATGTTTTGGGTGTGAAGTTGGACATTTTTATCATGGGCGTCAACGGGAGCTTCCTCACTTCTGCTAAAAGCCTCAAGTGGTCACCTCCTACTACACATCCGGAAGGAGATCAGAAAGTTACAGCTTGAATGAAAAGGAAATTCAGCTGATGTAAGTTGGTCACACGATGCTTAAATTATTGAACTTATTCTGCTTATTATGTCTTTAGGGGCCTTTAAATGTGTTTTAAAGTACAATCTAGCAAAATCAAGATAGGCCAACTGACCAGAATCTACAACTTTTTAAACACCCAGCATTACTTTTTCTTTCCGTGACCCTGCAAATGCATCCTCTGGCAAACAGATTGTCTGTTGTATCTTAGATTTGACTCTGTACATAAAATAAAAATATGTCCATCCAGAGATGCCACAAAGAGTTTTGTAAATAGAAGTCTTTTAAAACTCTTGGTCTATTTTTATGAAGCACCCAACACACTTTCAAAGACTCCATTAACAAGTACATGGACGGATGTTGAGACTACAGGTCACTTTTTTTTCACTGTATATATATATATAATTTTTTTGGTCAAAGTGTGAACGTTAGTTTGGTATTGTTTTCAATTTTTAAAGTTATTTTCGGTACTTTTTTGCACCCTTCATACACTTTGTTTTTATTCTGTCATTACGATGCCTTCTTGTTGGTAAACTTGATATTATATTTCACATATTATTAAAAAGAACCAAAAAATACAGTCTCTAACGTGGAATCGTGTGCTTTCGCTGATCTCAACAACATTCAAAATTTTATGATTAGATAATATTTTGAGACATCCTACACGTATTTGAGCACGTAATCTTTTATTGTTCTCTTTTAAAAAACATTGACAGTATATAAGAAAAAAATATGCATACGTATCCGTAACAGCGGGGGGACTTTTATTTTGGTTTGTCGCGTAGTTACGCATTTTCCGGTCGCTCTTCACGTACGTGGCTGTTCTCATTCCTCTTCCTGTTCGACAGCCAAACTTCACCTGCCACACAATGGTAAAGTGGGTTTTCTTTATTTAATTCTGGAATTATTTTAGAAATTACTATAGGATGCAAACGGCGCGTCGAGAGTTTATTTTGAGTCATATTCTCTGGTTTAGCAGCTGCAGCTTTAGCCATTAGCAGCGACCAGAATTCAATGAAGCTTCCTTTTAACATAAAAATATAAGATTTGATACACGATTACATTTTACAACATAAACGAATCATGCGTAAATGTAACAAAACAGTTTTTTTGGCGGCTGACGGTATATGTTGTTAAGAAATCTGCAAACGTTAACTTAAAATAACCAAATTGTGGAAGAATAACGTCTATTAATCAATCTAATGTTTTGAACGGATTTTTTAGTAGGTGATTTAATGAGAAAATAACAATCAGGTGTGTCGTGCACGTTCGTGAAATAAACACTAAAGGTATCAAACTGTGTATTTTTATTCCGGTTAATTTTGTTGTACCTGCATTTTACATTTTCAACTATTTTCAATTTGTGAAAATATTTGATAGTTTTATACAACATGAAGAAACAGTCTAAATGTTAGAAGAGACGTAACGATATAAATGTATGAGATGTAAAAGTTTCGTCCTGTAGTAAAATCTATTTCAAACAATTATAATTTTGCAAGACAGTGTTTGCACACGTACCTTCACTGTCTGATTTTTATGTTCTTCCACAGTAACTGTTTGGAAAGGGGTCCATTTAACCCGGACAGCTCCAATTTTCAGGTTGTTGGAAGCTGAAAAATTGCATTTTAAACAAGTACGGTTTTAGGAAGATCAAAGTTTTCTGAAGTGGGATGGTCCCTCCTCTCATAAAACTGATGCCCTAGACCAGGGTTCCCCAAACCTGACCCTGGAGGGCTGCAGCCCTGCACATTTTAGTTTTCAACCTGCTCTAGTATGCATACTACTTTAGCTTCAGACAATCATAATTAGTGCCACAGGTGTGTTTCAAGATGGTTGAACCAAAAATGGAGGGCTCCGGCCCTCCAGGACCAGGTTTGGAGACCCCTGCCCTGGAACGTTCCTGCTGCAGCGAGTGTCCTCATGATTTGTTCTCATGTATTTTTTATACATATTTTTATTGTCAGTGTGGAAGAGGTTACCATGAGGTGACGTCTCCTTGTTTGTGATCGACAGGAGTTGGAGGCCATGACGCGCTACACGAGTCCGGTAAACCCGGCTGTGTTCCCTCACCTCACCGTGGTTCTGCTGGCCATCGGCATGTTCTTCACCGCCTGGTTCTTCGTGTATCCTTTCCATCTTGTGTAGAGCTTGTTTACAGTTCAACCGAACTGGTTCACTTCGTGAAAGCAATGGTATGGCGCTATATAGCTGCCACAATAAAAGCAAGCGCAGGATCAAGAATCAAAAGAGCTACAACAAACACTGAGCTAAAGAGCGGGAATCGAGAGTATATAAAGTGTGACAGAAAATTTGGGTCTAAACTCACAAAATGCGTGCAGCGCTTCATTAATGCACATCGAGGAATTCACGCATGGACAAGATTTACAAATGCTGAAGAGGTCTACACAATAATCAAAAGGAACTTACACTTGAGACTCAAAGTATTTGAAGACATATTTGCAGATTGTGTTTTTTACCCCTATAGTTTCACATAAAACATTCTCCACAATAAGGATTATAGGTTTCAGAGTTTGCTGAAAAACAGTGGATCTTTTATCCTAGAATTTTTACAGAAGTCTTAAGAAATGAGATTAAAAACATGGAGTACGTTTGAGAACGGTTCTGAAAAAAATTGGCTTACAATTGTTTTTAACCAAAATTGCGATATTGATTTACAGATTATTTTGTTTTTCCGACAAGTAAAAAAAATCAGTCATCATAAATAGTATTTAAATTAGCTAAACATAAATACACTAAACTACAATACAGTAGTGATATAAAGATTGATATGTTCAAATTCCTGCCTTGTATGCAAACAAAACCTATAAAACATGAATAAAAGTTAGTTACAAATCAAACCAACTAAAGTAAAAATGAAATAATAAAACACATTTTACCACATTTACCCCTGGATTGAACAAAGAACTGATTATTGTTAACAAACTGACTTTAGCAAAGTAAAAAGTAAAGCTTTCCTGTCTACCAAACCCTCACTTTTTGTCTTGTGACGCACACAGCTTTTGCGATCTAAAATCCGAGTTTATTCTGTATTGTGATTTAATTGCAAATGCGATTAATTGTTCATCCCTACTGAGAAACATACATTTCTCCAACTATGCCATGTGAAACTAGTTCCGTCTGAATAGTGCTTATGAAAGATTTCCATAAAAACATTCAGTGACATCAGAGCACATGTTGGAGAAGGAAATACAAATTTGCTCTACAACAAAATGAGAAATCAAATGTAAATACTGCTTGATTAGTGTATATATAATTTCCCAAAACATTCAAAAGTGTTTACAAAAAATTACCAATATTTTAAGTTAAATAACATAATTACAGTATGTTAAATACATGAAATGCTGACAATTATTTTAAAGCTAATCATTAAACCGATCTTACTTTTTTTTTCCCCCAGCAAAAAAATGAAACCCACAGAAATGTCTTTTCTTTGTAATTTGAGATTTGGTGAAAATCATTGTTGTTAGTGTAGGTCAGTAAAAATGCAGATTTTATCTTTTTTTCTAAAGAGAGGACACACGCACGCACGCTGCAGCATCACAGCAATGCTAATGTTCAGTATTCGCGAGAGATTCCTGCTCTCAGTTTTAGTGTTCACACTCGATTCCTGATCCTGTGCTTGTTCTATTTTGGCAGCTAGATGACACCGTACTTTGTTGCTACTAACTCCAGTAGTGTTTGATTCCATCGTTGATCACTTCTGAGCATGCGCACGCCCCGCTGGGTGCTTCTGCCCTTGACTCCCTCTCAGCTACGAGGTGACGTCCACCAAGTACACGCGTGACGTCTACAAAGAGCTGCTGATCTCTCTGGTGGCGTCGGTCTTCATGGGCTTCGGAGTGCTCTTCCTCCTGCTCTGGGTGGGCATCTACGTCTAAGCGATCCCGACTCGTGTTCTCCTGTGTTTGAAGGTGCGCCAACATTTCAGTTTAAATTCGATGGAATGTTTATTACCTTTGATTTTGTTTTTCGGTGGGTCTTTACAGTGTTTGTTTAACTGCGGTGTATAAACTTCACTTGTTATTTCATTGGTTTCAAATCATAGGATTTTTATATTTTGTTTTCAAAAGAGGGTTTTCGTCAGGGATTTCAATACGTTTAGTGAATAATTTAAGTTTGTTTTATATATTTTAGCTATTTTATGAATATTTTATACATTTTAGTAATAGCTTCTTTTTTTTACTTATATAAAATTATTGTAATTATTTTAAATTAATGCTGGTTTTAATAACATTTTGATTATTTAACTTGTTTTTTTATTTAGGGGGAATAAATAAAATAAGGGGAGAGAATTAGACTTTTGTTCTCAAAAGTGGGATCGCGTCAAAAAGCAGTTTGCTATTTTTACATACATGTTTTTTTATTAATACATTTTAACAATAAAATATTTTTAAAAATTTGTATTTATTTTTGTATATATATTAAAAAAAAATTTGCGATAAGTAATGTATTTCGCTGAGCTATATATAAATGTTATATATAATTATATGAAAAGTGCTATATAAATGAAAAAGCAACTAGAATGTATTTTAATTCGTTTGTACTGGAATTTTTTATAATTCAATTCATATATATATATATCTCATCTTCGTCTCGCCTTCTCCCGCTTATCCGGGGCCTGGTCGCGGGGGCAGCAGTCTAAGCAGGGATGCCCAGACTTCCCTCTCCACAGACACTTCTTCCAGCTCCCCGGGAGGGATCCCGAGGCGTTCCCAGGCCAGCTGGGAGACATAGTCCCTCCAGCGCGTCCTGGGTCTTCCCCGGGGCCTCCTCCCAGTGGGACGTGCCCGGAACACCTCCCCTGGGAGGCGTCCAGGAGGCATCCGGAAGATGCCCCAGCCACCTCAGCTGACTCCTCTCAATGTGGAGGAGCAGAGGCTCTACTCCGAGCTCCCCCCGGGTGACGGAGCTTCTCACCCTATCTCTAAGGGAGCGCCCAGCCACCCGGCGGAGGAAACTCATTTCGGCCGCTTGTATCCGGGATCTTGTCCTTTCGGTCATGACCCAGAGCTCATGACCATAGGTGAGAGTAGGGACGTAGATCGACCGGTAAATCGAGAGCTTCGCCTCTCGGCTCAGCTCCCTTTTCACCACAACAATACAGCGACCGCGTCACTGCAGATGCTGCACCGATCCATCTGTCGATCTCGCGCTCCATCCTCCCCTCACTCATGAACAGGACCCCGAGATGCTTAAATTCCTCCACCTGAGGCAGGAGCACTCCACTAACCTGGAGAGCGCAAGCCACCTTTTTCCGGTCGAGAACCATGGCCTCAGACTTGGAGGTGTTGATCCTCATCCCAGCCGTTTCACACTCGGCTGCAAACCGCCCCAACGCGCGCTGCAGGTCTAGGCCCGAAGAAGCCAACAGGACAACATCGTCCGCAAACAGCAGATATGAAATCCTGAGGTCCCCAAACCGGACCCCCTCCGGCCCCCGGCTGCGCCTTGAGATTCTGTCCATAAAAACTATGAACAGAACTGGTGATAAAGGGCAGCCCTGCCGGAGGCCAACGCGCACTGGGAATAGGTCTGACTTTGTGCCGGCAATGCGGACCAAGCTCCTGCTCTGGTTGTACAGGGACCGGACAGCCCTTAGCAGAGTGCCCCGGACCCCATACTCCCAGAGCACCTCCCACAGGACACCACGAGGGACACGGTCGAACGCCTTCTCCAAATCCACAAAGCACATGTGGACCGGTTGGGCGAACTCCCATGACCCCTCGAGGAACCTGCAGAGGGTATAGAGCTGGTCCAGTGTTCCACGACCGGGTCGAAACCCGCATTGTTCCTCCTGCATCCGAGGTTCAACTATCGGCCGAACTCTCCTCTCCAGTACCCTGGAATAGACTTTCCCGGGGAGGCTGAGGAGTGCGATCCCCCGGTAGTTGGAACACATCCTCCAGCCCCCCTTCTTGAAAAGAGGGACCACCACTCCGGTCTGCCATTCCAGAGGTACTGTCCCTGACCGCCACGCGATGCTGCAGAGACGTGTCAGCCAGGACAGTCCCACAGCATCTAGGCACCTGAGGTACTCAGGGCGGATCTCATCCACCCCCGGTGCCTTGCCACTGAGGAGCTTACCAACCACCTCAGTAACTTCGGCTTGGGTGATAGACGAATCCACCTCAACTACCCCAGCCTCTGCCTCCTCGACAGAGGACGTGACAGTGGGATTGAGAAGACCCTCAAAGTATTCCTTCCACCGCCCGACCACATCCCTGGTCGAGGTCAACAGCTCTCCACCTCCACTGTAAACAGTGTTGGTGGGGCACTGCTTCCCCCTCCTGAGGAGCTGGACAGTTTGCCAGAATTTCTTTGAGGACGACCGATAGTCTTCCTCCATGGCCTCCCCGAACTCCTCCCAGGTCCGAGTTTTTGCCTCTAACACAGCATTGGCTGCTGCGCGCTGTCCGAAGTCCCACAAGCCAACCAGGCCTGATAGCAACCGGCACCAGAGACCTTACGGCCACAGCTTCGCACCGTGGCAGTGACAATAGAGGTAGAAAACATGGTCCCACTCGTACTCTATGTCTCCATCCTCCCCCAGTATCTGGTTGAAGCTCTCCCGGAGGTGGGAGTTAAAGCTCCCACTTTGAATATATCTATTTATATATATATATATATATATATATATATATATATATATATATATATATATATATATATATATATATATATATATATATATATATATATATATATATATAGATGTTTTATTTCCATTTATTAAATTTGCATTTATTAATTTAATTGCTATTTTATTTGCATTTTGATGATTTTACTTTAATATACAGTGAATAATTTGATACAGGTCAAAGGGAAAACTTTTGTTTTTAACAATAACATTAAAACTTCTTGTTTGAGTATTTTTGTTCTAAAAACATCTTTGTTTCACTCAGGTTTTGGGAAGGAGCTGTACAGAAATCATTCCATATCCATCAGGAACTCCCCAGAACTCGATTTAAAAAAAAAATGTTGCTCTTTGTTTCACAAATAAATCAGTTTATGTTCAAAACAGATTAATTTGATTTATTTTTAAATAGATTTCCTAAAGCATTTGTTCCAAATCTGAATAAACTGATTACTATTCTTTACGCACACGTCATCACATCAGCTTCTCTCCGTTCAGGGACCTAAGCTTATATAACGCATTAAGTACAAACAATTGTGTCTTCCTAGTATTATCCTATTCCATGTAGATTCAACCATTAAATCACAACATTACGTGATTTAAAGAGGAACTCTGTGGAGGACCCTAAGCTAACTCTTTATTGTAATTATATCATCATCCTATTAGCTAAAGCAAACTTTTTAATGACATAAATCCCATTTTATAGCAACAGAGAAAAAGTGCTGAATTCAATGTCACTCGTATTACTCTCTGTTTGATCTCACAGAGATTCATGACTCATTGTTTGGCTCAAAGATGACTCCGTTTCCCAGAATACCCCCAAGCATCGCTTAAGATCGGTTCACACGCGTTCACAGTGAGTTGGCCAAACCGACTGGTAGCTATTTGTGTCCCGCGAGCTGTTTGTGGACCATAAAACCCCAATCCAGCTTAATCTGAGCCAGCGCAACAGAAGAGAGATCCTCACACGTCTCCAGACAAGACTCGCCCTCGAGCGCTGACAGCCTCGGCTCAATCCAGACTCTCCTTGAGCAGAAACAACTCCGCTAAGCTTAAATCTGATGGAATTAAAATGGTGTTTGGATGGAAATTGTGAGGAAAACACACACACAGTCCTGGGTGTGGCTGCGAAACAGACTTTTAGAAGGTTAGAGTATCAGAGTATAAATTGAATTTTAACAGGAAATCTAACTGAAGTGTAAAGAGTTGAGAAAGATCATAATATACACACTGATTTTTTTTGTGACAAAATAAAAAAAAAGCTTACAATGTATAAGTGGAGAGTATAATAATGGAAATATGAGGCTTTCAGGGAGAAAAAAGTGGTTAAAAAAGAAAGAAATGAAATAAACTCCCATCTCGGGTTTTACACATGCTCCTGGGAGACGTTCATGCCTTGAACCTGAGATGCGAGCGTGCGTAACTAGTGTTCCTGTTTGAGGATCAGCATTGTGAGGATGATAATAGATTTAAGTGTTTACTTAATTTCTTCTGGGATCAGAAGAATTCTCTCAAATTTTTCTCTGATCCCTGAAGACAGATGGAGACATTTTATGGTGTATTAAATGCTTTTTAAGGTTCTAAAACCCTTCTGGATTAACCCCAAACTATTCCCAAATGTGTTCAGATGAGAAACAAAGTCTTAACATGTTTACAACGCAAGTTAATTACAATAAGTAATTAATGACTCATTTTTTGGGGTGTAGTCTCTGTTTAAGATGAATGCTGATTTTACACCTGGGCTAAATTTGGAACTCAAGATATTTCATAGAAATAGCAGTTAAAATTATTAGAGCTTGCAGTGTTTCCACTATCTTTCAACACCTTTCTGAAGAGTCCTTCACATCTAGAACTGATAATCACCTCCGTGATATAGATTTAGTGTGTCTGCGCTCCCCTGATCGGACGTTTCATTCAATTTGGTGCTTCATTCTTTTGATTCTTATTCGTTTAAAATAATGATTCATTTGAACGATTAATTTTTATCACGTTAAAAGATAAATCTGATCTACTTATGACAAAGACCAAAAATACAAGAATCTGAGTAAATAAACTCACCTGTGTCTTTTGATTCTTATCAGTGTATCCACACGCACCAAAAAAAAAAAAAACGATTCACTCCGCGAAAAGAGGGGTTATTCTTGAGTCTGTTTGAAGTTCACTATTCTTGAGCGCCATTCAAGGAGACAGAGCGTCACTGCATCAACATTAAACATCAGAAATTTGAAGTTTGCTAAATGCACCCTGCAGAGAATTATTTCAATCGATCTTGCGAATCTCAGTTTGGATAAATGTGTAGAGGCCTCAACTCCACTTCTATAGAGACACGGATCCATCCGATGAAAATCCTTTATTGTCATCATTATCACTAGAAAGACAGAACAAACAAACCGAGCGAGGATTCCAGCATAACAGGTGCGTGTGAGAGTTCAGAGAGGCACTGTTCATGCTCTGTGAAGAATTTCTAAAAAGCTGTTATTTAGTGTGGAGGATGATCACAAAAATCATTAAAAAAAAACATATAAAAACAAATTCCACTCGTCTCTCAAAGGCAAACTTTCAAATGTACAAATTAATGCTTCATGATCATCTGCAACCTGCCGTTAAAGGGTTAAATTCACCCCAAAATCAAGCTTTTGCTCTCCATCAGTTTACGGCAGGGTTTCCGTCATTAAAAAGTAAGACATTTTTGCACACCCCAGTGAAGAAAGGAAGTGAATGTCGAGGCAGTGCATCATGAAAGATTCAAGCATTAGGTTTGGGGATCTGCTTTACCTCTCATCATCCTTCGTGCTGTCCTGCAGTCAGCTCCCACGCAGACCTTTAAGCAGGAGATGCTCTAAAAGAGTCCATGTCTGTGGGGTGTCTTACGATGAGTTTTTTTCCCGATGATTCCATCACTGTCGCGCTTTGGCGAAGGCGTCTCGGAGCCACGGTGAGTCCTCGTACAGTCTGGGGTCTCCCAGGTACTCCGTGGTGCGCTTGTAGAAGTAGTAATAGAACACAGCAGCTGCCAGCACACAGAGGCACAAGATCACCTCAGAACACGCTTAAGAGCACCGGCGTAATTCAAATATTTGTGTTACGCTGCAAAATGCAATCCAAATCTTTATCAAACTATGTGCTAGTTAAATTTCAGGTGGTCAGAAATCTTAAAATGAGACAAAAATGCTTTGACACAAGGACTTAGTTAGTATGGTGTTTTGGTGTCTCGAAATGTTTGTAATCAGTGCAAGGTCAGAAAAACACTATAGTTTTAATAAGCATTTATTTCTGCCTGATTTTTCAATGAACCCAAAATGATTCGTTTTGTGACTCATTCATACAAAACTCCTCCCTCGCGTGATGCGATTGGTAGTTAGCCTCAAGTCTGCTGTTATTGGATCTGTTATTTCTGAAGTGCTAGCATTGCACTCACCAGTTCTGACTGGGAGGATGTTGGCCCAAATAAATTAAGAACGGATCCATTCTTTATTAAAAAATTTTTTGTGAAGCATGTGTTCAGCGCATGTAGATTCGCGAAGCAGAAAATGGCGGCAACACAACAAAAGGTTGTCGTTGTTCTCCTGAGGTTCAGGTGAAAGATGAAGCTTCACCATCGCTCTCTTACAGATGCTTCTCTTCTCAGAGAATATAGATATGTGAATCTCTCACAAAAGAAAAAACTGTTCCTCCTCATTTTGGAAAACACCTTTCCAGGTAACCTTGCACGATGGGAGGAACTTAGTACAGTTTGTACAGTCCCACGTAGAGGTTGGCCATATCGTATCATCCACGATAATACCGGTACAAAAATAATATGGTTTTAAGTTTTCATATCGCGGTATCTGGATGTTTTACGCACGCCTACGCTGACTCAACTCAAAGAAGAGCATGCTGAACAGCAAGACATTAGGAAGTTCAGAGAAGGAGTGAATTTGGTGGTGTGAAAGTGGTTTAGATACAAAAGAACGGATACAGAAGAACACTTGTGAGGAAAATAATGTAACTTCAACAAAAAGAAACTAATGTTATAGGACTACAGATCAGCATCAGATGTAACCACTTCACACTGCCATCGGGACGTTTATATTCACCGTTATTCATTAATATGAATAAATTCTTTTTTTTAATAGTCATTTATTTATATTGATCACATATTTTTATATTTAAGATTTGCTAAATGCATGACATGAACTGCATGCACGCTGTGGTGCTAAGTATTCTAAAGCATGCAAGTACTGCAGTATTTCTACAGCGACGTTACCAGAGAGCACGCCTGCTAAACTACAAAAATAAAACTGTCCAACATTGACACTTTTTATCATTATAGCAATATTAGGTTATTTTCGCAAAAAAAAAACAAAAAAAACAGATGGAACAATGTGTAATTTCCTTGTCAAGATAATAATTTGATCTTTAACTATGTATTTGCAGAGAAACCTTTTTTTTCTTGTTTGTGTTCTATTCTATGTTTTAAGGTGTAATGTGTGCATTTTACACCAATAAAGTCGACTTATTGTGTATTTTCTTGAAATTGTGAAAATAGTTGGAATAATTTTCAAAATATCTCTTCGTATCGTTATCACGCACACCTACGTATCTTTCGAAAAGATTTGTTTCAGTGAATCGGAGTCGACTCTTTGACACAGATACTTTTCACGAATAAAGAACAAACTAAATGTTCCTCAGACTTACAGCTATGTTACCCACGGCATCAAAGATTATTTTCAAGAAGTCATAATACTGGCTCTTTAAAACAACTAAAAAAAGTCTGAGGACTAGATTCCAGCTGCTCCTGATCAAACTGTCGATGCCCAAACTCCTACCTCTCAATCGATGAGTGAACTGATGACGAATAACAATCCATCAATAAATGCTTACATATAAATGTGAGTTCAGCGGTGATTTTATGTACAATTGTAACTTGTACAATTAAGGTTTAACTGGGTGATATGAATAATACATTTAGGTAAATATAATAAACGGTCATTAAATAGGACTCGTATCACTTCTCATCCACAGAGTTCATTATTTCTTTTAAGATCAGTGTCTAAATTCAAGCAAATAAACAATAAAAGATATAATACCACAAAATATTTAACTAGAAGGCTGCCTTACAAAAGCATTACTGCAATTTGGTCAAAAATTAGTTTTCCCTTTCATGGCATTTAAAAGCCAATGTATGACAATACATCTCATCTCAATTGTGTTTCAATACCCATTTATATTTGATCTAATATAGATATTTATAGATAATAATTTATCTACATACAACTACTGAGGAGGGCTGATGGAACAACTTTTAAGTAGATTTTCTCAGAACTGCACTCTGTGCTGTTACTGCCTTTTTGCTTTGTAGGACAGACCTGTCTTCCTAAAGTCAGAACATCTACATTTACTGTTTATTTTTAAGCTCTTTAGCTTTCTCTGACATTTCCACAGAAAAAAAAGCTGAGTGATGCGCACTCACCGACTCTCTGTAGGACAAAGAGAACCTGAAGACCATCCGTCCACACGAACCGGTTGGACTCCATCCAGCGCAGGTTCTGAGGGGATATCGAGAGAAGAACGCATCTTTAATTTCCTTTCTGATGACTTAATGAATCCCATTTCCTAATGAGCCCCTGTTAAGTCGTAATCATGGAGAACAAAATACAACGGAAGACATTTTTTTCTCTCTCTAATCTCTTGCTTTTGTATCTATTTATTTTGCGGAGTACAAGTTCAGCCAAACACTTCCTGTTTGCACTGTAGCACCAGGAAACTAAACTCTTATTTTGCCTTCCTTTAAGTACGCTGACCTGCCTTTACATAACCCTGCAAATCAGAGGAAGCGGTAAATATTTGATTTCAAGAAAAACATGGTTATTTAGAATGCTAAGCATGCAACGCGCGCTCTCTGGAGTTATTATTGTAGGTATGCAAGTATCCAGCAAGAGGCAGTTCTATAAAGTTCTAAATAAGAATGATTCTTTAATTCACACAGTGGAGGATGCATAATTATCAAGAAAAAATCAAATGGTTGCTTTAAAGGACAGTAAACAAATGTGATGTAAAACGTTTTTTATAAAAATTTTAATGATCTCGTAATTCTATTTGTTCTGTGAATCACTTCCTGCGAGAGACCCAAGAAAAAGCTCTCATCTAAACTCATTTTTTCCTCTGAGAAGCCAGATCCACGAGCACTTAAAAGTTGAGTGAAATAATCGAGAGATTTTCGTGCATGTTAACACACTCGATGCGGTATCGAATATCTGAACAACAAAGTGAGTGTTAGCCTCAAAGAGATTTAACAATCAAGACATCAATCGGAGTTTCAGAGTCTGATATGAAGGTGGACAACGGGGTCTGCGTGTGCTCACCATCACCCAGCAGTGGAAGCAGATGCTGAGAGTCAGGTAGAACGAGGTGAGCATCAGCATTCCTCTAAATCTCTCCAGCAGCAGCGACACCAGCCCCACCTGGAAGACGTAGGTGTTGAACATCATGAGGAGGATGATGATCAAGTTGAACAGGATCCCGATGTCCTGGATTCTACAGGAGAGCAGAAACGTTGCACAAATTAACACTTTAGAAGTTTAAAAGGACACCTGCGACTACCTTGCAACTCATACTCCTGCGTTCAGGGATGGCTTGATACCACAAGTTTGACTTCAGTTCGGTACTTGGATCTCACACTTCGGTATCGATACTAATGCGGAACAATAAATCAGGGATCACCAATGGTGCACAACTTCGTTTCCTAAAAATAGCTCACCGTAGTGCCACTGTTTTTTATAATTACTTTAACCATTGCATTTATTGCAATGTAAGTAAGTCATGTTATGGAAATTAGAAACTCTCTCTCATAGAAATCACTCCGGAGGCAGGGTACAGAACAGCAGCACGACGGCAACTTTATTTTGCGCCTCTCATTGAAACAAAGACTGAAATCATACTCTACTGAAGCTGAAAGATCTACATGTGTGTAGTGAAGAAAGAAAATGCAGGAAAAGAGACCGAAAGTCTCCGTACACGCTAATTTATGCCCTCTCAAAGGACGGCCCCATCACTGCCCGGAAACCCCGCCTACTCCACCAGTCACCTCCCTCACAGAGAGGCAAAGACGTTAAACACACATTCAACATGATTAATGAGAGCTAATGAGAATACTCACTATTACTAATACCCAATATAACGATTTAAAATTTCTATTCCAGTCAATTTTATTTATAGAGCATATTTACAATCAGCAGTGCTGAACATAAAACAAGGCAAATTACAGTGTTAAAAGACGGGATAAACTAAAGACATAAGGACTAAAACAAACAGCACTTTGACCTCGTTAATAAACAACATATCTAAGAAACGTACACAAATACTCAGCATCATGCATTTAAAATAAAGATAAAGATAAAACTGAGTCTTCAGTGTGGATTTTGAAGCTCAATGCTCAGAGACTGGTGTGTTTCCGGTGGTAATTCTTTGCACAATCAAGGGCCGACCACTGCGAGCGCTCTGCCCCCTCAGGTTCACTCGGGAGCGTGGGAGCACTAGGAGCTCCAAATCAGAAGAACAGAAAACTCTCAGTGATTTTAGAGGAGTGAGCCGCTGAGTGGATTTAAAAACAAATAAAATCATTTGAAATGTAATTCTATAACCCACCAGTAACCAATAAAGTGCAACTAAAATTGGTGTAATGTGATCGTGTTTTCTAGCCCTGCTCATTAGCCCAGCGGCAGAATTTTTACAACTGTTTTTAATGTTTTATATTCTTTTAAAAACGTACATTAGACTGTATTCTACAGCATCGATGTTCCATATTTCAATATGTGGAGTTTTTGTAAAAAAATTGCATAACACATTAGAGTAGCAGAGTAGTCGGTTAAATGAAAAATAATTTTTTCTCTAGAGAACCTGACTACAAAAAAGGTCCACTTACAGTGCATTTCCTCAATTCCTAATATCTGAAAATAAATTAAATCCAAAAGTATAGTGCATGCCATCAGCACTTTCAACAAAAAAGAAGAGCAGTAGGGGTGTAATTTTATAGTACCAGTATACCGCACATCCCTACCTGCTTTAAAGCAATATAAAATCACACTCTTCTCCACATGTTTCCGTTAGTCTCTAAAAGAAAAGAAGGATTGATTTTGAATGTCATCCCAGCTGGCAGCATACTGCTTTTGTTGCCCGGTGGAAATGTGATGAGTGAGTAAATATTCAGTTTGCATCTACTGCGTCATTCATTCGTTTTTTTGTGTGATTTTGTGTTTCATTAAATAATAACAGAATGTAACGAGTACTCTGAATGTGAAACTGCTGTCATCCAATCTCTGACAGGAGTCTCGTGCAGTCTTTATCAGAGAAGCTAGAGCTTTTTGCACAACGAAGAAAAGAACTACAAATAGAGCTGGAGGAGATAAAGCTGTTGCTATAAATGGTTTATTTTCCAGATAACGAATGGTTTGGGGTTATATTTACGGACGAGTTCGCTCTTCTTGTTTTTTACAACCGCACCTCGCACACAAAGTGAGGGGCCTGAGTTCACTTGCTGTTTACCGAAGTGCCATCTAGTGGCCAAATGATGGGTGCAGTTCCTGCTTGCAGTAAATGCAGAGCAGTTGCTGTTCAGGGGCATGAAGACCTTAACAAGCCAGCAGGCGAGCCAGGCGTGGTGCTGTGTCACTTATTCTAGCTGTTTTAGGTTTTTTTCGGAAGAAAGTCCTACACACTATTTAGGAACAGGTGATAGATTAAGGATGTGAAGGAACGCAGGAGACTCACATGAAGAGCACGAGCTGGATGACAGGGACAGTGCGCAGCAGCTCACTAAAGGAGTTGACGAACAGGTCAAAGGTCAGCAGGGAGAGCTGGATCAGCAGCACCAGAGAGTAGTTGTTGGTCTGGAGCATTTCTGCAGCGATGCTCGCTTCTCCTCCAGAACACAGAGTCTCGTAGATTACATGGAGATCAGAAGGAGGGGAGGACACGTCCTGCCTCGGGGTGAGGAACCTGCGCACCGCAGAGATTATTCCTTGAGAGCACAGCTTTAATCCTGACCTCAGCCATGATGGAGAGTCAGATCAGATGATGCTCCTCCACAGACGCTGGAGAGAGATAAAACGAAGTAAATATTTCAAGTAAATTAAGAGCAACTGTTTCATCTGTCGAACGGAGAGTGCCCTCTGCCCGCCCAACCTAACGGTTGAGCCTACCTTGAGTGGCTGTATTTTATTTAGTTTTTTTTTTTTACAGGCCAAAAGTCAGAAATATTTAAAGTGATACTTCAATTTGTAAAGATGATTTTTTTTTTTACATAATCTTTCAAAATATTTTGGTAATACAGTTCATTTTTGGGAGATTTTCATATATGTGTACAGTTTTTTAGAAATATATATTAGAAAAAAATGATATATAGCTGTGTTTCTATATAGATGTATATACAATGGGATGTGGATTTACTTACAAGTATGTTAAAACCACTGAAGCCACCATATATGGAAATATTTGCATGCATGTACATACAGCATGTATGGAATGAATTATGCATTTATGGAAATAATTGTATGCATGTACACACAGCATGTATGGAATTTAAAGGAAATTGCAAAAACAGTCTGAATTTGATTTGAATTATTGACGATTATAATTCAAAAAACAGAATGTTATACGCCACACATGTAACTTGAATATTAAACATCTACATTTTAAGACTACTCTTTTTAATTTTTTCCTTCCATTAATATAGCTCAAATGGACAGATTTATAGACACTCAAACATGTTTTACAATTATCAGAGCATTATTCATTCACTCCACATTCACACTCTGGTGATGATAAGCTACCACCAGAGTGGTACAAACTCCACCACTGTGCCATCTTTCCACCCAATTTTTACATTTGAGCACATTTCCAACATTTTTACAACCGATTTTTTAGCCCATTCCACCTCTGAACTCTGACTCAGCATGTATTTACGTTCTCACTGATATTTAGTTCTTCTTGTAATTTCTGTATTGTATATTTTTCCTGAAATTAATGTATTGTTTTTATCTTTTGTTGCATTGTCTATCTCTACATTTTTATTCATGTGAAGCACTTTGGTGCATTAGATATTAAAGTGCTATATAATTCAACTGAATTGAATTTTTTTTAATGCAGCATGTTATATAGATGTTTTCTATCATTTTTTGTTCTGAATTCCTAGACTCCAGACCTCCTGTTTGTAAAAATACAGTTTCCAGTTTTTAAGATGAAACATCAAATTCAACATTGTACAATTGAAACTGTGAAATTCATGAAGTAGGTGAGGGGTCATCAACAGGGAAGAGTAGATGATCCCAGAACAGTCCATGAAGCATTTTGGCAAATCACAGAGCTGAGATTTTTCTGCCAGAGGTGGCATTTGTACAATGAGCCATGCATTTTCCTGCGGTGCTGCGGAAGGGAGCCAAAATGTTTTTAAAGTTGCCATATTATGTAAACTAGTCTTTTCAGACATTTTTGCATATTTTAGGATTGTTCCCTCATCAAAAACATGCTTCAAGTCAATTGTTTTAAAAACATCATTAGCAGTTTCTTTCAAAAACAGGAGCCATGTCGGTTGTCTTGAAATACTCTGGGTTAAAAAAACTCTGATCAAACAACAATCGTATGTAATTGTTGTCATGTTAAAGTTGTAAAATTAGCTGCAAGAGTCAAAATGAGCAACAAACATGTCCTGGAATATGAAAGAAGATCTGCATGCTTTCCCACGTCTGCAGGTTAATGAAAACACGACTCAGACGTCACCCAGAGGCACGCTTGCAAAGCGGAGCTTACGACAAGAAAATCAAACAGCGCATCGATATTACCAGCGCTGTTACTTAATACTGCTGAGGGCTTCCACTTAAAGTTCTTTCACGTTTTAAATTCTTGAATTCTACCTGGTTAGACTTAAAGCAATATCATAAATGCTTCACTAAATTAAACGTTTCACTCTTTCTGTATTTAGCTGCTTCAGAACTTTAAAAAACAAAAATCTGTTGTTGAGGCTCCGTCAAGGGGGGCGCGTTTGACCTCGGGGAACATGCTTTTTTATTTTTCTATTTTTTACTGTTCTAGAATAAAGTGCAATACCACTCCACTACATTAGGGGGCAATGGCGCTCTCATTGGCAGAGTATGAAGTGTAGACACGAACTGTAGAAGACAGGCGGAGAGGGAAGGAGATAAAGAGACAAACAAAAGTTTCCCGAAAGCTAAGACGAGGAAATTTGATGCGTATGTAGCGCTTGGCTTCACTGTGACTGCGGTGGGAGACGAGGAGAGACAGGTGTGCTTACTGAGTCTAAACATGTTGGCAGCGGATAGCATGAACCCAAATAAATGAAGACGTCACTTAAGACATTACACCCCAATCACGCTGAAAAGCCGCTTGAGTTTTTTCAGCAAAAACATGCCAAATATTGCCAGCAATCATGATCAGTCAAACAATGTTTATAGTTTTATTAAGGAGTTAAAGTTTTTTATATTTCAGATGCAACTTAAATCTTTTCTGCTACAGTTAATAAAGCTATTCTTTGTTGTAAGTTGGTCCTTGTTTCTTTCTTTATTTCTCTTATACGTTAATAATGATACTGTGTTATGCAGAGATGTACTTATAACAAATTTAAAGACAAAAAAAAACTATTTATAGTTGGGCGGGGGAGCGCAAGATGTTGTTTTTTTCCTAGGAGGGGAGCGACAGAAAATAATTGAGAAACACTGCCTTAATGAAAGTGGATAAATAAGTTTTCACTTTACAGTTACAGGTGACACTTTGTAGCCAGCTTAAAATAACTTTTATGTTGTAAAACTTGCATAATAAAGTGTTTGACTGCAGATTTCTTCCCCTCATTACGGTCGTGAGTTTCACTGGTACCCCTTTGTGAACAGCAGCATTCTGTGAAACCCTTCAAACCTGGGTTAACACTATTCTGCTCATTCTAAACCAATTTACAGCAGTAATTATTCTCTAAACTTTTAGGAAATGGATTTAACACATAGTGTTAGAGCATGAAGAAAAATAACAGTCAGTACTGTGATGCTGATATACATTTTTGGTCAATACGCCAGCTCTACTGCAGACTGCCATTCTTCATCCATTGCTGATATCGGTATCAGTCATCTCTCTTGATTCAGACAAAATCATGTATAAAAGCAGCATAGAATAAGACTTTCTAGTTTTAGGTTATCTTATCTGTGATAACTGAAGTAATCAATCTCTTTTCTTGGGTAAGAAAACCTTGAGCTTAATAAAAGGAGAAGCATCTGAAATCAAGCAAATGCTGTGTTTCTGACTGAGTTCATCTGTAGACTTAAAAAAAATCAAGATGTGGGGAACCTCGAGATACGAATGCTTCATGTTAAGGGAAATTCAAGACACAAAAGGCCACGCAAAAAAATGTTTTGCTTCATGATACGAATACGTTTTAAAATATACGAATAACGCACACGAGAAATACATTTTCAACATTAAAATTCAGGAGGAAGACAACACTGAGTATCACGTGACTTCATTCAATGAGCCACCAAATGTCCTGCTCTCCTATTGGTCAGTTCCAGCCCTGACTTCGCCTCACTCAAAAGGTAAGGGTTATTATTTTTGCATTTATTTTATTCTGTTTTCATTGTTTTATTATTGTTTATTATTTATAACATTTCTAAGTGTAATTTTAGGGATTGCAGAATCCTTAATCCTCCTTTATTTTTCTTTGGTTTTCCACGTCATTCTAAATATTTAGTGTTGTTTCTGTGTGGCTTGGAACAGATTAAGCATTTTACATGCAAAACTTGCTTCGACATACGAAACATTCAGCATACGAAGGCCGCCCCGGAACGGATTAATTTCGTATCTTGAGGTATCACTGTATAATGACGTTAAAACAAACTTAGAACACTCTTATGTAGTAATTATGAGGCAACGCAACACCTCCACCTCTCTTCCACCCAGAAGTCTCCGTCTGCATGTACTCACAGGTGGAGTGAGCGCAGCAGCAGTCAGCTTCAGGTCTTCAGGTTGTTAGCGAGGAAGAGCAGCAGGTCACTGAGGGGATTAGGGCTTAATTTCACCCAGAGCAGGAGCAGATCTCTAATCTACGTCTGATTCAAAACTCCACAGAGCCTAAACCAAGAGATTAACCCGAGACCACTGCGGCCCCTTTCAGCGCCGGGACTCCTCCACGGTTAATTCCCCCCTGTAACTACAGAGCATCCGCGCTGGGGGCCTCTGAAGGCTGCCTGTAATGACAGAAGGGACCGGATTACAAGCTGGAGATTCACTTGATGAGGTCAAAGAGGTTCAGGGAGAATCTCCCAGAGTGTGTGATGGTAAACATGTCTATTTAGAATAATTAATGGGATTGTTCAACCAATAGAACGGAACTTTGATAAATATTTTCAACGCAAAAGAAGATATTTTCTATAATATCTTTAACCAATAGACTGAACGATACATAGATACTGGAAAGAGCGTCCTTTCAGTCACACCTCAATTATTTTCTAGGTCTCAAAACATCCTAAAAAGTACCTTTTCATGTTCTTACGTAGAGACGGAATAATAGTTACAGTCAAACTCGTTTGTTGTTCTTTGTACATTTCAGTGAAAATCAGAAACTAATTAACAAACATACTTCTCAGATAAATATACAAAGATGATATAAAGAAAAAAACAGGTGTACTCCATTATGTTCAATTCAAGTGCAAAAATAACCTTCAAGACCAAAATCATAGAATATTTTTCATTTTGTGTTAAAAAAAACACTATCAATGTTGGATATTTTTCTTCTACAGATTACATCATGCCTAGCTTTCCAGTGTCTGTAAAATGTGAGTTAAACCTTTAATTTGAGTTTGATTTTCCAAACCAACAAAAATAAATTGTCCACTGTAAAGAACACAGGGCCTGAATGTGTTAATCTTGTCTTACTGTGAAACTAATGGTCAAACATGTATTTAATAACACTATTTTATTGTACTTCATTCATTTCAGTTTCTATGCCGGTTGTTGCACTTACCCTAAAGCTCCACAGTGGGATTAATTGAGTATTAATTTGATGAATGAAGGAAACTGTTGACAGAAATGAACTGCAGCAATCCACAGCTTCAGGCTTTGAACATTCTTAAAAAAAAAATCTTCTTTTCCTAATGGTAGAAACAAATATTTGGAATTAGTTCAGAGCGAGTAAACAATGACCAAATGTTTAAATAAACTGAACACACATTGTTTTAAATTTTGTATTAATGTTGTATAAAAGGATTTTTATATTATCCATTCGTTTCATTCTTTACTGGATTAGTTTATTGGATTATTCTTTGAGTGTAGATTATAACAACAAGTTTTCAATTAGCCTTCTCTCTATATTTTTTTCTGCAATTGTATATTATACTACTTTTGCTATGGCATTAATTTGCAATTTTATAAATGTACATTTAATATACAATGATTATTGTAACTTTGTATAATTTATTTGTAAAGCAAACCGATCAATTTTGCAACTGTACTAAGAAGCAACATTAATTCAAATGTAAGATGATTATTTTAATGTATAAATATTTGTTTTAGGAAATGTAACATTTTGTTATAAAATAATTACAATATTATAAGGTACTATAACGTTCGTTTCGTTTACATAAAGGAAAAGAGCAAACTGGTATTTTCCTCAGATTTTTAACAGCAGAACAAGCTCATGCTTATAAAAGCTGTTTGTGTATTGAGCTCAACAGCTTTAATTAGCTAAACAGCTAACAGCTAGCCACTGCTTAAACATTAGTTTAACGCTATTCTTTGAGTATAGCGCTTCAAAGTTTTACACACCTTTACAGTCAATCGTTCCGAGCGTGAGCTTCTTCATGAGTTATATCCATATAATTATTCGCTTTAATTGTCAAATCATCGTGATTTTCGTGACTAGTTTCAAGCGGAGGCGAGCATGCAGGCACGAGAGCTGTCGCGTCTCCCATGGCAACGGAGATCTGGATACCAAACTAAACAAAGCAAAGGAGCCTCAAGAATTTTTGCTATTAAGAAGAATAATACACGCATATTTGATGCTGTTTGTGTAGGGTTAAACAACTCCCTCTAAGTTTTTCACAAAGCACTGTTTTATTAGCATTTTTTTTATTGTTATGGATGACGTTTTTGTAGGTCTACCGCGCGTATATTTTAAAGTTTACGGTAGCATGTGATTGCTTAACAGTCTGCTGCCCCCTGGAGGCGGAAAGTGAGAGAGCATGTTATAGACTATAAAACACCTGTAGCTTCAGGTGAGGCTCGTTCGCTTCAGCTCCCAGCGACATAACTTCACAGTTCAGGTATGTTGGGTTTCTTCGCTCTGTTTATTAATTCAGCTTTCATATTTAATTTAGTTAGCGGTATCGTCAGTTAAAATGCATTATTTTCAGTTTATTATTAATTAGCACGTAGTGAGGACACATGGTTTAATAACTCATGATGTTTTCTTTAAGGCGAACTAAAGTCAAATATAAAATCTTTTAAAAACGAGTTGTGTCTGTTTATACGTGTGCTTATTGTGTTTTACAAATGGGTTACCATCGTTTGAGGCTCAGTACCATGCAAATACAATGGAAATGTTGTGAATATATTGCCACTGCTTTAGAAAAAACACGTTGAAATTCTGATTTAACGTGATGTACGTCATTATGCAGCTCTAAACTAGTCAGTTGAAGGTCAAAAGCATTCTGTAGTCAGTAAAAAGAAAGGTGTATAAATAGTAATGTGTGTACATAAATGTATGCTGCTTTGCTTTGAATAGATGGTTGGTTTTTATAGAAGGGAGTGTTTTTATATTGTATCTTTGATTTTGATTTTTTTTATTGTCCTTTACAAAACCATTTCATTTTATTTAACTCCAAGTACACAGAGGAATTAAAAGCCATACTGCACTGTGTGTGAAGGATCCATGTGTGTGTTCTTATCAGAAGGTGGCATGTGGCTCTCAGACTTTATCTCTCGGGTGATTCTCGAGTGTAAACGCAGTTCTACCTGGGAAATGTATTCAACCTTGAGTGTTGCAATTGCTCCATGGCTTTATTGCTGCTGTAAACATGCCATACCTGTGGATACAATCTCTTCATTCACACTGCTTAAAAGACACAAAAACGTTACTTGCTCTTTTTGTGCTCATTCATAGGCCATTAACAGATGTATTTAAATGTGATCTCCCAGTTAAAATAGTTAAACACTGGTATAGAGCAAAGGGCAACCTCCTGCTTTCTCTCTCGATGTGTAACAGGAAAGGACTGAACTGCAGTTCCCTGAGCAGCCACTTGAGGCTGACTCCAGAAGGGAACAGGTTCTCATTCACTCCAATGTTAAAATTGACCAACTTTAGAGAAGAAAAAAAAACATATTTACACTGCTGGCTCCAGTAGGTTTGTTGATTCAGATCAGTAGTTTTGAGCTTTATGTAAACTCTGAGGGGGTGAGTTATTGAACAATTTATTTAAGAAATATTACATTTTAACCTTCAGCCAATCAGACACCTTCACTATGTTCACGTCTCACCTCTCTGGACATGTTTTCGAGTACTGGCTATGCCTATTTTTAGCCTCATTTAGCAGAACTAATTGAAATACAGTTCCAAAATAAAAGTTGAAAATACATTACATTAGATTACATTTAGGCATTTGGTGACTTACCAAAGTGACTCACAGTAGGGAGAGACAATGTGCAATTTGTTACACAGTCAAAGTCTATCTCAGCTTGCTCATAGAAGAAGTTGTATCAACTGATCAATAAACCATAGCAGGAAGAAAATAGACAGAGGAGAAAAAATGTATTTTATCTATTTATTTATTTTTTATAATACATGTTCCCTGAAGAGAAGAGTTTTCAGTTGCTTTTTGAAAGCTGTTAGTGTTGCTGCTTTCCTGACTGGATCAGGAGTTTGTTCCACCATCCAGGGACAGTGAGAGAGAAGCTTCTGCTGAGAGATCTTCTGTCTTGGTGGGACGGAACCAAGAGTCACTGTTCCTTCTCTGAGCGCAAGCTTCTGGAGGACATGTAGGAGTGTATGAGCTTGTGAAAGTAAACAGGGGCTGATCTGGAGATAGTTTTGTACGCCACCATCAGTGATTTGAATTTAACACGAGCTGCAATGGGGAGCCAGTGAAGAACGAAGAAGGGGGGAGTAACAAGAGCTTGCTTCGGTTCCTGAATGATAAGTTGAGCTGCAGAGTTCTGGATCATCTGCAGAGGTTTGAGCGCGTTGCAGTAGTCTAGACGTGAGGGGACCAGAGCCTGAACCAGGAGTTGAGTTGCATGTTCAGTTAAGAGGAGCCTGGGGCCTCATGTATAAAACTTTGCGTAGATGTAATCCTTAAAGTGTGCGTACGCACATAAGGCAGAATTTGCGTACGCACAAAAGTTTTCAGATTCATAAAACCGTACGTACGCCAGAACCTGTGCAAGGTTCGCTTTATAAATGAAAATGATCTGAATATTGTGCGCAGGTGCGCGTGCGTATTCCTTACCCCAATCTCCTCCCGAAATAACCATATTTGGAGGTTAAGACCGCCCATTTTGAATATGTATGATCTCCCTGCATATTAATACCACCAATAATTCGGTTAACAAAAGCTAATTCATTCTCAGATGGTGCCTTTATTGCAACATGAGTGCAGTCAACAGCACCGATTACATTGGGAAAACTGTCGATTGCAGCAAATTGCATTTTGATGTTGGGCTGTTCAGCTTGCGTGTAAGGAAAACGGATGTATCGAGGTGCCATCCCCACTATGGCATCCCATACATATGGCATGACACGGCTCAGGGATGACTGCGACATACCCGATCGCTCTGCCAACTCTCGCTGGAAAGTACCAGTGGCCAAGTGGCCTAATGTGGTCAATACTTGAACAGGAACACACAGCGCATGGTTTCTCCGTGAGGGTCTTTCCAATACTGGCCGTAATTCAGAACACCATTCCAAGAGGATGAATTTAAATCGGCTCATGAGCCAATCATCATCATGAGCAAGGAAATCTTCACGGTCTCTGAAAACACGCTCCCTCCGTAGAGCGTCATTAGCAAGGTCTTCTAACAGCGCTAGAGCATCCATTATGATGATAAGTTATATACGCACATACGTTTTTATAGCCCATTCATTAAAACAAATTAGTAAATTCAAAGTATTTGCACCTGGTTAAGAATACTAATAATGATAATTCAATTTGATACAATTTGATTTGTTGGGTGATGTAATAGGATCATTTAGAAGTTTTTCATTTTAAATAGCTATTGCTATTTAGGACAGTTGGTGTCGCCAAAACACATACTCTTCTAAAAGAGTGCGTACGCACGGTCAAGAGCATCCGTACGGTGCGCATTTATTTATGCCAAGTTTATTTTTTATAAATCCCGATATGTGCGTGGAAAAATGCGTATGCATATTTCTATGCCCATTTTGTGCGTACGCAACGTTTATACATCAGGCCCCAGGTCTTTCGAATGTTGTGCAGCGCAAACCTACAAGCTCGAGTTGTCTTGGTGAAAATATTTCTTATAGCAGGTCAAAGTAATTTCAGGACACCCTCCGACATTATTAGCATTCATAAAATATGTCTTGAAATATGTCTACACACGTAATTTGAGAACATTGAATATCCATCGTGTGTTTTGAGAATGCACTTTAAATAACAACAAACCATTAGATTCGATAGCAACATGAAACTGAAAATTTTGTGGTAACATTTCTGCATCCTGAAACATGACCCTATGCGAAACATCTTGGGATTGGTTGTTTGCCATGGCAGTCAAACCTCATGGATGGGTCTTAATCAAAAAAGCTGCACAAACCCCTGCCCACGAGACCAACGGATAGTTAACTACAGTTAGCATTAGCCTTTAGCAGCTAAACTAAAACTACTCAATTGTTCACAAAATTGGGAAACACAAACACTCATCGACTAATATTTTTTTACTTAAATGGCACCCATCAAGAGCTCAAGTACACTTTATAAGTCAGAGGAAACATTACATTACTTTACCCATCAAACACAAGACAAATCACAGAACTCAAAACACGGAAAATGACAAACACATAAAGAGAGGGTACATGAGGTCAGTAGAGCACATCAGGCGGGTAGCATTCAGAAAACATGTTTTGAGTTTGACTGTTCTTTTATGTACGTACATGTAAACAGATACAAAACACTAACCAACCAATAGTTATGTTACGAGATGTGCTGAGCCTTTGAAGCGCGTGTTGTGTAATAGAGGAAAATAATAATCTATGGATTACTTAAAAGAGCCAGTATTATGACTCCTTGAAAATAGTCTTTCGTATCTTGCTTAACTCGGATGTAAGTCTGAGTAACATCCAGTTTGGGCTTTATTTGTGAAAATCTATTTTCTTTTCGAAAAGTGATGTAAGACTACAAACCGTACTAAGCTCCTCCCACTGCTTGCGCAAGGTCATCTGGAAAGGTGTTCCCCAAACATAGCTGCTAGCGGTTGTGATTCGGTCGCATCATGATAAGGAACGTTTTTTTTTTCTTTTGTGAGGGATTCATATCTTTATATTCTCTAGAGAGTGACTGTGAAGCTTCATCTTTCACCTGAACCTCAGGTGAAACCTTTAGTTGTGTTTCCGCCATTTTCACGAGGACTACTTTGCGAATCTAAATGCGCTCAACTCAGGTTTCACAAAAAGACTTATAATAAAGAGTGGATCAGTTTCCACTTTATTTGGGCTAGCATCTTCCTCTGTCAGAACTGGTTAGCGCAATGCTAACAGTTGATGTTTTAAATCTGAAGCGCTAGATGCAGTATCAAAAGTTTTGTATGAACGTGTCTCAAAACGAATCATTTTGGAGTCATTGAAAACAAATGCATATTAAAATAAATTAAGTCAATCAAGTAGATATGAAAAATGTGGTCATTTGAAATAATATTAAAATCCTTAGTTCAGATAAGGTAAGTGCCTATTTACATCTGTGGCAATGAATAGTTCTTCAAAATAAATTTTTTTCAATGGATTTCATAAGGGTTTAAAATGATAACCTTGCATCATAAAACCATCGGTACAGGAAACCCCAGACACCATGATGGCATAAACAGTGCATTAAATGGCATTTCAAGTTAAGACCGTCCATCCAGGACATTTCTATTTGCTGTAATATTTAAAATATGCTGGTTAGAATATTAACCAAGCTTTTCAGCCGATAATGCATTATTATCAATGCCCTCTAAACTGTGTTTAGTTATACACAGGCATTAACTGCTGGAATCTGCTGAGGGCTTCTGAAGTATCCTGCTTCCTAATTGATATTCAAACAGACCTTGACCAGGATGTTAAATATTAATTCTGACCCAGACACGCTTGATATCCCATATTTAATCATCTCATATTCAAGAGACCGTGTTTGAGCACCAAAGCAGATGAGGTCACATAGGATGTGGAGCAAAAGAAAACACATCCCCTCCTTTGGCAAATGTTAAATATTGAACCCAAGTGACTGGCTTCACAAATACACCTCGAAGAGCAGCTTAGCAATGCAACACCAGCTACCTAGAGCTTTTAACAAACACTGCAAGTACACAAACACATGAAGCACTTTGACTTGTTTGAGCCTTTCTGCTACACGAGTGACTTCACCAAAACAATTCTCGAAGACACTCACTCACAAACACTATTAGAAATGTTGACATAACCTCTCAAATCCACACAAACCCTCCAACTCCTCCATGTGACCTGAAGGCGTGTGTGTTTAAAAGCAAAATAAGATGCAAATACTCTGTTGAGCTCCGTTTACATGCATGGCCAGGCTCATCGCTCGCAATCAGGAGTTTAAATACCTTCGCACTACTCCACCGCAACTCTTTTACAACACAAAGATTTGCATCGTCAATCAGTGGTTGGGTTGAGGTCGGAGTATGGACCCAGAGAGGATGGGAATGGCTTTAATAACCAGATTCAACAGAAGCCAACCATACTTGGAGAGAACTTGTGAGTGTTCAAGAACTCAAGCGACTTCCCTTGATTCCAGGTGTCTCTCTCTGTCTCTGCAGGGATGTCTGGCTTTCTGAAGGACGGGGTGCTGTTGGAGGGTACAGGAAGTGGTCAGATGTCACCCCGATCCGGACTGCGAAGTCCACTACCAAGCCAGAGCGCGAGATCGCCAGTCAGTGACACTTCATCTCCTGTATCAGAAAGACAGGATCGAATGAGCAAAGCTAAGGAACTCTTTGAGTTGTGTGATAAAGAAGCCAAAGGTTTCATTACTAAGAGAGACATGCAGGTGAGACTGGAGCTTCAACAAGCAACAGAAGAATCTGTTGTATTTTTATTAATATTTTCCTCCATGCTTGAGGTGGAATTGAACACTTAATATTGCATTGCATTGGACTTATCTTAAAATTGTTGTCCAAGATGCAATCAAATTTGCTTAAGAAATAATAATGAATTAAAGGTTTAGTGGCATTGTTTTATTTTCAATAACATGTTGTTCAAATTGGTCTAATTGTATGGGAGATGTGATTCTTTTACACTATTATACAACTGCACCTCTATGAACCTGAATCTGACCCCGAATCAAATGCCAACGCAGATTGGCAAGTTGTGTGCTGCTCGCTCCGTCTTTCACTCTGTTTGATTTAACACAAGAGAAGGCATAACTTGGTGGATAGTGCATCACTTCCGGGGGAGGGAAGCCGGGCCTTTCGTGTCCAGCTGAGATGAGACTTGTGACATCAGTGGCACAAATAAAACCCAAAGTCACAAATTCGTTTTATTTAATTCAGTCTACTCTTTTTAAATATCTATAAAAGCCACAAAAAGGCTCACAGTTGCGCCCTTTAAGAGCGTTTATTAACAGAAAAATTTCCAGCTCAATAATCACACAAGATTTGAAAACGAACATAGAAAATAATTGAAAAACACTGCTTTAGACCAACTGTCATGCCCCCCCTAGGAAGAAAACATCCCCCCCACTCGACTATAAACAGTATTTTTTGTCTTTAAATTTGTTATAAGTACACCTCTGCATAATACAGTATCCTTATTAACATATAAGAATATGGACAAACTTACAACAAAGAATAGCTTTATTAACTGTAGCAGAAAAGATTTAAGGTGCATCTGAAATGTAATGAAAACATTAAATCCTTAATAAAATGATAAACATTGTTTGACTGATCGTGATTGCTGTCAATATTTGGCATGTTTTCACTGAAAAAACTCAAGCGGCTTTTCAGCGTGATCGGGGTGTAATGTCTTTAAGTGACGTCTTCATTTATTTGGCTTCATGCTGTCAGCTGCCAACATTTTTAGACTCGGTAAGCACACCTGTCTCCCACCGCAGTCACAGTGAAGCCAAGCGCTACAAACACTTCGTAATATTTTCGCTTTCGGGAGACTTTTGTTTGTCTCTTTATCTCCTTCCCTCTCCGTCTGTCTTCTACTCTTCATACTCTGCCTATGAGAGGGCCACTGCCCCCTAATGTAGTGGAGTGGTATTGCACTTTATTCTAGAACAGTAAAAAAAAAAAGTAGAAAAATAAAAAAGCATGTTCCCCGAAGTCAAACGCACCCCCCTTGATGGAGCATCACGCCCATCGCTATTTGAGAACCACTGAATTAAAGGAAGTTGCCTGTTTAAAGTGTCTCTTTCTTGTTTAAATCAGCGTCTACAACAAGAGGTGTCCTTATCTCCAGAGCTGCTGGAATCAGTCTTCGAGAGTTTGGACAGAGACAGAAATGGTTATTTAACACCGCTCGAGTTCCACATGGGCCTTGGTGAGTGCGTGTTGACTCTGTGTGATAATAATATTTTTGTGTGTACAGAGAAGAAAACAACCTGCAACTCATATCGAGGTTTTAAAACGTTGCTCTTTGTTATTCAGGAGAGCTTGTTGGCTATGGGCCAGAAGAGAGAGCCAGCAGAGAAGGAGAGGAGCAAGTAGAGCTGAGCGGATCAGATTCATCCAGATCCTCCTGGAGCTGGGAGCTGATAACTCTTTAAAGAGTGAGGAGTTGACTCAGCTGTGCTGCAGCTGTGGAATAACAGACAGGTTGATGAGTAAACTGTGCTTGGACCAATTTACCTTGACTAGCCATACTGTATACTTGGCAATCAAGGCTGGAGGAGTTTTAAGTAGGATGCATTAAGATTCTCTGGCTATTTCTGAATTCAATGGGTCAAAGGGATACTCCATGCCAAAAACTTAGGTTGCCAATGTGTATGTATTGTGTCTACATATGAAAAGTGGTGTTACGGAAGACAGGGTTTCTGCTGGGGTTTCAAATAGTCAAAAATTTAAATCCTAAAAAAAAGCTGTAATTTCCTTAACATTAAATAATTTTTCTTTAGTCCATCTAAAGCTTAGCTAATGTGTTTTTGTTGTTGTTTTTTGGGTTGCCAGAAAATGCCGCTGAATGCTAACAAAAATGTAAAAATTATAGGATCGCCATAGTCTGAGAAAATGTTCATAAATGCTCAAAAATGTAAAAGACGTGGTAAGGATTGCCAGAGTTTGAGAACTTTCGTATATCCTCAAAACATGTAACGTTTAGCGCAGCCATAGTTTGACAAGAGGCTCAAATACACTCAAAATCATTCAAGTGATGTTTAGGGTTGCGAGATTGTAAGAAAATGCTAGTGTACACACACTCACACACAAATGCTCAAAATCTTAAAAGTGATGTTTAGGCTTGCGAGAGTGTAAGAAAATGCTAGTGCACACACACACAAGCACACACACAAACACACAAATGTTCAAAATCTTAAAAGTGGTGGTTAGGGTTGCCAGATGTTGACATAAGAATGGTTCCCCGAGTTTGAGAAAATAATCGTAAATGCTCAACTTCGTAAAAGACATGGTTAGAGTTGCCAAAGTTTGGAAAAACCTTCGAAAATGCTGAATGGTTAGAGTTTCAAACAATGTATTTAAAGCTTACTGATTATTAATTAAAAAATATTTGTATGCTTTATGATCTAGGTCTTAATTTACATTTTATTCTTAAAGGTCTTAAATTTGACCTTATGAAACTTAGACACCCAGAGAAGAATAAAAGCAGATAAAACCAACAGACGAATTTAAAAGAAGCATGGGATAAGACATAAAAAACATTATGTATATATTGTTTATTTTATGAAGGAAACAGAAGTTTAAAGTAATGTAGACATTAATCACTTACCCACATGTTTTAAACCCATGAATAATATACAATTTGTGATATTTTGTATCAAAATCAGGAGCCAAGTGATATACTGTCGAAAAATTAGACCTGTCAACATCCAGAAAAGTGTGATGAACATCATCCAAGTACTCCATCTGCCAGCAGGAGAGCAATGCGAAAGGTTAAAACGAATCACTGTGTGCTTTTGGTTGCAAACACACTAAAACACACAAAATATTTGCTTTTTTCAGCTTTTTGCCACAGCCACAAACAAGAAGTGCCTTTAAACCACATGCACAGTTAATAGGTGATG